>OW121744.1:37903453-37975953 GCA_933228675.1 Stomorhina lunata
TTCTAAAAAATTTCCTATAAAAATAAGAAATTTCTGAAAAAATTCCTATAAAAATAGGAAATTTTTGAAAAATTTCCTATAAAAATAGGAAATTTTAAAAAAATTTCCTATAAAAAAAAGAAATTTTTGAAAAATTTCCTATAAAAATCAGAAATTTTTGAAAAATTTCCTCTAAAAATAAGAAATTTTTGAAAATTTTCCTATAAAAAAAAGAAATTTTTAAAAATTTTCCTATAAAAATAAGAAATTTTTGAAAAATTTCCCATAAAAATAAGAGATTTTTGAAAAATTTCCTATAAAAATAAGAAATTTTTGAAAATTTTCCTAATATAAAAATTTTCAAAATTTCCTATAAAAATAGGAAATTTTCAAAATTTCCTATAAAAATAGGAAATTTTCAAAATTTCCTATAAAAATAGGAAATTTTCAAAATTTCCTATAAAAATAGGAAATTTTCAAAATTTCCTATAAAAATAGGAAATTTTCAAAATTTCCTATAAAAATAGGAAATTTTCAAAATTTCCTATAAAAATAGGAAATTTTCAAAATTTCCTATAAAAATAGGAAATTTTCAAAATTTCCTATAAAAATAGGAAATTTTCAAAATTTCCTATAAAAATAGGAAATTTTCAAAATTTCCTATAAAAATAGGAAATTTTCAAAATTTCCTATAAAAATAGGAAATTTTCAAAATTTCCTATAAAAATAGGAAATTTTCAAAATTTCCTATAAAAATAGGAAATTTTCAAAATTTCCTATAAAAATAGGAAATTTTCAAAATTTCCTATAAAAATAGGAAATTTTCAAAATTTCCTATAAAAATAGGAAATTTTCAAAATTTCCTATAAAAATAGGAAATTTTCAAAATTTCCTATAAAAATATGAAATTTTCAAAATTTCCTATAAAAATAGGAAATTTTCAAAATTTCCTATAAAAATAGGAAATTTTCAAAATTTCCTATAAAAATAGGAAATTTTCAAAATTTCCTATAAAAATAGGAAATTTTCAAAATTTCCTATAAAAATAGGAAATTTTCAAAATTTCCTATAAAAATAGGAAATTTTCAAAATTTCCTATAAAAATAGGAAATTTTCAAAATTTCCTATAAAAATAGGAAATTTTCAAAAATTTTTTCCGCCTCATCCCAATAGTAATACACATACATATTGTGACGAATTTAAACTTATCCGTCCCATTGTGCAAAGTTCACTGCTTATAATTCTTCCCCTCGCTTTCTAGATGTTTCTGTTGGTGTTGTTGTTATTCTGTTTATGTCAAATAAGCAGAGCAACATGTTTCTCTTATGTACAGTAAAGAGCATAGCAACATGTTTCTCTTTTATCTACATTCTCTCTCTGTTACTGTTAACTTCAGATAATCTGTTTGTACAACGTATGTGTGAGTGTGTTTTTGATCATGTGAGAATGTAGTGGAACACACATGAACTTTCGTAAGCCACATTGTTAGTGTAATCAAATTTGTTTATGTCTGCAGAAATTGCTAGAAAATTTCTTCTCTACTATATAAGGCCGATGGGCGAGTATTGTGGGAACAGTTTGAATTAAGACGCGTATAAAGAGAACAGTGTGACTAAGAGTATTTGTTAAGCAGTTTTGTGAAGTTTGTTTACAGTTTTTGTGAAAGTGTGTTTTAAGTGATTATCTCTAAAGTTAATAAAAGTATTGTTTTGTAAAACTACATAATACAAGTGTTTTAATTTGATTACGGTTGTTTGCAAAAAGAGTTCCTTCCACGTTTTTAAAGGAAAAACGTAACAATATGTAGTAGCTATCAGAGTTCTGCATCAAAACATTTGAAGAGCTTTTCAACACATTCGCTTTTTTTTAGATTCAACTCTTTATTCGTTTTTGTTCACTCGAATCAAATTCGTGTAGAAACAAAAAAGACACTAAATTAAAAAAACACACAAGAGAACTGTAGAGAACTGTTGAGAGTAAAAAACTCGACACGACAACAAACAATTTCAGCAATCACAGTTTTGTTTCATAAAATATCGAATTAACACGAATCATTCGAGTTCATTTGTAGGTATATAAACATTTTTGCGTTGAAATGAAAAAAAAAAAAAAAAAATAAAATTAATGTTTACTTTCTTATTTTTATTTTTTATTTAACTTAAAAGTTCTTTTTATTTAACTTAAAAGTTCTTAAAAAAACTAAAATTAATTAATTCTTTACTAATTTTTAAAGTTATAATAAAATGAAATATACTTTTTATTTATATTTGTGTATATTGCAAATTATCAGACTTTGAGTTTTATTATATCAATCAATATGTGACAGTTATTTTGATTTAATATTATATCAAGCAATGACTGCTTTTTATTTTGTGATTAAGTTTTTTAAGCAATTTCTGAGCGATATCTTTTAAAATTGATTTTTTAGAGCAGGAATTTTATTTTTTATATAAAATCGGAAATTTTGAAAATTTTCCATAAAAATAGGAAAATTTAAAAATTTCCCATCAAAAAGGGAAATTTTTGAAATATCCTATATAAATGGGAAATTTTGGAAATTTCCCATAAACATTGAAAATTTTGAAACCTTCTTACAAAAATTTAAACTTTTAAAACTTCTTATAAAAAAAGGAAATTTTTAAAAATAAAATTTTTGAAATTTCGAATAAAAAGGAAAATTTCCCATAGAAATGGGAAAAAAATTTAAAATTTCTAATAAAAATGGGAAATTTTTTAAATATCCTAAAAAACAGATATTTTAAAAAGGAAAACTTTTAAGTTTTCCAATTTTTCCATTTTTATGGAAAAGTTTTAAAATTTCCTATTTTTAAGGGATATTTTTAAAATTTCCCATTTTTATGTTAAATTTTAGAATTTTCCCATAAAACTGGGAAAATATTAAAATTTCCCATTCTTATTTTCAAAATTTCCTACTTTTATGGGAAATTTTCAAAATTGACCATTTTTATGTGAAATTTTCAAAATTTCCCATTTTTATGGCAAATTTTCAAAATTGACCATTTACATCGAAAATTTTCAAAATTTCCCTTTTTTATGTGAAATTTTCAAAATTTACCATTTTTATGGAAATTTTCAAAATTTACTATTTTTTATCGGAAATTTTCAAAATTTAACATTTTTATCGGAAATTTTCAAAATTTATTATTTTTATGGCAAATTTTCAAAATTGACCATTTTTATGTGAAATTTTCAATATTAACCATTTTTACGGAAAATTTTCTAATATTACCATTTTTATTGGAAATTTTCAAAATTTACCATTTTTATGGTAAATACAAAATATTATTATTATTATTATGCAAATACAGAATATTAAAAATATATGTATACTAACCTCTTAATTTTTTACTTCTTTCACAAAACAAAATTATCAATTAATCAATCACTTCTTTCGCAAAAAAATGTTTTTTAATTAGCAGTTAATCAATCACTTAAAGAAGGGAATGTGCAACTGTCATTCATTTACTTAGATTGTTTTTAGAATTTTTAGTGTTACTCTCTTAATATACATGAAAGAAAAAAACACTCGTTGTAAATGAAACAAACAATGTTTTGATTCTCTTCTCATTTTTCTTTATTCGAATTGAGTTGTAACACCAAACTTGATTTTGCAGTACTCATTCGTTTCTCTTTCTTTTCTATTTTTCTTTTGCACTGATCGACACCATTTAAGAATTTTACTGTGATTTGAGATTAAGAATGTTTTGATGCAGAACTCTGGTAGCTATACAGACTATGTTTTAGTAAACTTTGTGTTAGGAAATCAATTTTGTTCGCAACATGCAAAAGTAATAACAACAACAGCATGTCTGCTTTGATCCACTAAAAGCGCTATGGAATTTTCAAGGTATATAATTGGTTTATAACAAGGGCTCTCAAGAACTACAAAATAACTAAACCCACATGCTGGCACATGAAAATATAACAAAACCATAAAATTTAATTGAAATTGATACAATGTTCCGGTAGAATGTATTAACTGTAAGAGTATCATCATGTCATATTATTAGATAATAATGCATTTATACATCAGGTTAATATTACAATGTAAAGGAAACAAAGTTAAAATCTAAAGGGCAGCCTTAAATATCAAATTCTGGCTGACGAATATTTATACACAAGGAAATCGTAAAGCTTTTCATACCCTACACTATCATGCCTACGGTGGGAAGGGTATATTTAGTTAATATTGATGATTGTAACGCTCAAAAATATTGGTCTTTGAACCAATATCGCTTTTATATAAATTTATCGTTAGAAACTCTGAATAAGTATTAAAAGTTTTAAAGATTTCATATTATCTCCTACTAAAACAAATAATGATGATACTACAATATTTTGATATCGTTCAAATAATACTTAGTTTAAGATCCTTGCAAACGAGGTCATCGTCATTTCATTTTTTTATATGTGTAAGGGCACTTGGCCATATGTTTGTCTATATAAGTTGGATAATGAATAAGATGAATCTAGTGACACAGTTAAAGGACAAATGTTGACATTAAAAGTAGGACTAGTTTTTTTTTAAGATACATAGGTACTAATATTTGTTGAATAAAGGTGAAAACTCTTAGAGAAAACAATCTTGACATTCGACTAATAAAAGGGCTTTTGTGTTTAAGGGATTAAATATGTATTACTTATATATTTTGAAGAGGTCATATTTCCAAAGTCGTTGCTAGGAAATTTAAATGGGAATTTAAACTTAAGTATTTCATATTGGGATAAAAAGTAAAAAAATTTGTATACCACAACCTTGTCATGAAATTATTTTTTAAGGAAATTTTTTCTATAGAAAAAATTTTTTAACGAAAATTTGTCCATAAAAAAATTTTTTTAACGAAATTTTTTCTATAGAAAAAATTTTTTAACGAAATTTTTTCTATAGAAAAAATTTTTTAACGAAATTTTTTCTATAGAAAAAATTTTTTAACGAAATTTTTTCTATAGAAAAAATTTTTTAACGAAATTTTTTCTATAGAAAAAATTTTTTAACGAAATTTTTTCTATAGAAAAAATTTTTTAACGAAATTTTTTCTATAGAAAAAATTTTTGAACGAAATTTTTTCTATAGAAAAAATTTTTTAACGAAATTTTTTCTATAGAAAAAATTTTTTAACGAAATTTTTTCTATAGAAAAAATTTTTTAACGAAATTTTTTCTATAGAAAAATATTTTTAACGAAATTTTTTCTATAGAAAAATATTTTGAACGAAATTTTTTCTATAGAAAAATATTTTTAATAAAATTTTTTCTATAGAATATTTTGAACGAAATTTTTTCTATAGAAAAATATTTTTAATAAAATTGTTTCTATAGAAACAATTTTTTAACGAAATTTTTTCTATAGAAAATATTTTTTAACGAAATTTTTTCTATAGAAAAATATTTTTAACGAAATTTTTTCTGTATAAAAAATTTTTTAACGAAATTTTTTCTATATAAGAAATTTTTTAACGAAATTTTTTCTATATAAAAAATTTTTTAACGAAATTTTTTCTATAGAAAAAATTTTTTAACGAAAATTTTTCTATAGAAAAAATTGTTTAGCGAAAATTTTTCTATAGAAAAAATTTTTAAACGAAAATTTTTCTATGGAGAACATTTTTTAACGAAAATTTTTCCATAAAAAAAATTTTTAACGAAAATTTTTCCATAAAAAAAATTTTTAACGAAAATTTTTCCATAAAAAAAAAATTTTAACGAAATTTTTTCTATAGAAAAAATTTTTTAACGAAATTTTTTCTATAGAAAAAATATTTTAACGAAATTTTTTCTATAGAAAAAATTTTTTAACGAAATTTTTTCTATAGAAGAAATTTTTTAACGAAATTTTTTCTATAGAAAAAATCTTTTAACGAAAATTTTTCTATAGGAAAAATTTTTTAACGAAAACTTTTCTATAGAAAAAATTTTTTAACGAAAATTTTTCTCTAGAAAAAAATTTTAACTAAAATTTTTCTCTAGAAAAAATATTTTAACGAAAATGTTTCTATAGAAAAAGCGTTAGTAAAGCTTTCGTGGTAATACAATGGACTTTATATTCTAAATGCCATACTAACCCTTAATCTAACCTTCTCTGAATAGGTTGCAATATTAGATGCAAAAATTTCTTGTAAATTAAATATAAAATCATATTTATTTAAATTAAAGATTAGCCAGTTTCCTATAAATATATTTAGATTTAAGATTTAATTATTGTATTTATTTAAAAAGAGCATAATGTTTTATACTTGAGCTAATTTATTTGAACCATTTAAAATTAATTAAAAATCTTAAGAACTATCTTTATGCCATGAATATGTCTTAAATGCCTTAAATGACAAGACTTGTCCGCAATCATTCATTTTAATTATATTTAAATGTTTTAATACATTTTATCTTAAGAAAATTGTTTTATACTTTTTGAAGTGTTTGCAAGTGTTTTTCGGTCAACAAAAATTAAACAAATAAAAGATTTCTAAAGTGTTTCACATTTTCAGAAATATCAAATATTATGTTTATTTTCTTAAATACAATAAATTATTGTTCTTCTAATAATAAAATTCATTATGATCTAAAACACATTTTCATAAACATTTAGAGCACTTCATATTCATATTCTTCAAATTCTTATTTTCTTGAATTTGCAAAAATATTTTCTGTAAAAATATTTAGTTTTTTTTTTTTTTGCCATAAATTTTAATTTCTTTTTTAACTTTTGTTTATGGATAAATGCCAAAAAATAAATTATTTATATAAAACATTTTTTCGTGATTCTATAAATAAAAATTACAATAATTACGTGCCGGTATTTTTGTGTTCAAACTATCAAAAAATCTGTATTCAAAACAATTATAATACAAATGTTTGTAGTTCTTAGCCAAATTGTAATTTCTTTATATTCTACAAATTTATTAAAAGCATTTACCCAATTTCAAAATATATTAATTTATTTATAAATTTTTTATAGGGCAATTATAAACATTTTATTCTTAATAAATGAATTATGAAGACATTGAAATTTATAGCAAATTTTTTCAAATAAATACCGAAATAATATGAACTGAAAATTTTATAATGGTAATTGAACACAAGAGATCTAAAACACAACTAGAACAGAACTAGAACACAACTAGAACCGAACTAGAACCGAACTAGAACAGAACTAGAACAGAACTAGAACAGAACTAGAACAGAACTAGAACAGAACTGGAACAGAACTAGAACAGAACTAGAACAGAACTAGAACAGAACTAGAACAGAACTAGAACAGAACTAGAACAGAACTAGAACAGAACTGGAACAGAACTAGAACAGAACTAGAACAGAACTAGAACAGAACTAGAACAGAGCTAGAACAGAACTAGAACAGAACTAGAACAGAACTAGAACAGAACTAGAACAGAACTAGAACAGAACTAGAACAGAACTAGAACAGAACTAGAACAAAACTAGAACAGAACTAGAACAGAACTAGAACAGAACTAGAACAGAACTAGAACAGAACTAGAACAGAACTAGAACTGAACTAGAACTGAACTAGAACTGAACTAGAACTGAACTAGAACTGAACTAGAACTGAACTAGAACTGAACTAGAACTGAACTAGAACTGAACTAGAACTGAACTAGAACTGAACTAGAACTGAACTAGAACTGAACTAGAACTGAACTAGAACTGAACTAGAACTGAACTAGAACTGAACTAGAACTGAACTAGAACTGAACTAGAACTGAACTAGAACTGAACTAGAACTGAACTAGAACTGAACTAGAACTGATCTAGAACTGAACTAGAACTGAACTAGAACTGAACTAGAACTGAACTAGAACTGAACTAGAACTGAACTAGAACTGAACTAGAACTGAACTAGAACTGAACTAGAACTGAACTAGAACTGAACTAGAACTGAACTAGAACTGAACTAGAACTGAACTAGAACTGAACTAGAACTGAACTAGAACTGAACTAGAACTGAACTAGAACTGAACTAGAACTGAACTAGAACTGAACTAGAACTGAACTAGAACTGAACTAGAACTGAACTAGAACTGAACTAGAACTGAACTAGAACTGAACTAGAACTGAACTAGAACTGAACTAGAACTGAACTAGAACTGAACTAGAACTAAACTAGAACTGAACTAGAACTGAACTAGAACTGAACTAGAACTGAACTAGAACTGAACTAGAACTGAACTAGAACTGAACTAGAACTGAACTAGAACTGAACTAGAACTGAACTAGAACTGAACTAGAACTGAACTAGAACTGAACTAGAACTGAACTAGAACTGAACTAGAACTGAACTAGAACTGAACTAGAACTGAACTAGAACTGAACTAGAACTGAACTAGAACTGAACTAGAACTGAACTAGAACTGAACTAGAACTGAACTAGAACTGAACTAGAACTGAACTAGAACTGAACTAGAACTGAACTAGAACTGAACTAGAACTGAACTAGAACTGAACTAGAACTGAACTAGAACTGAACTAGAACTGAACTAGAACTGAACTAGAACTGAACTAGAACTGAACTAGAACTGAACTAGAACTGAACTAGAACTGAACTAGAACTGAACTAGAACTGAACTAGAACTGAACTAGAACTGAACTAGAACTGAACTAGAACTGAACTAGAACTGAACTAGAACTGAACTAGAACTGAACTAGAACTGAACTAGAACTGAACTAGAACTGAACTAGAACTGAACTAGAACTGAACTAGAACTGAACTAGAACTGAACTAGAACTGAACTAGAACTGAACTAGAACTGAACTAGAACTGAACTAGAACTGAACTAGAACTGAACTAGAACTGAACTAGAACTGAACTAGAACTGAACTAGAACTGAACTAGAACTGAACTAGAACTGAACTAGAACTGAACTAGAACTGAACTAGAACTGAACTAGAACTGAACTAGAACTGAACTAGAACTGAACTAGAACTGAACTAGAACTGAACTAGAACTGAACTAGAACTGAACTAGAACTGAACTAGAACTGAACTAGAACTGAACTAGAACTGAACTAGAACTGAACTAGAACTGAACTAGAACTGAACTAGAACTGAACTAGAACTGAACTAGAACTGAACTAGAACTGAACTAGAACTGAACTAGAACTGAACTAGAACTGAACTAGAACTGAACTAGAACTGAACTAGAACTGAACTAGAACTGAACTAGAACTGAACTAGAACTGAACTAGAACTGAACTAGAACTGAACTAGAACTGAACTAGAACTGAACTAGAACTGAACTAGAACTGAACTAGAACTGAACTAGAACTGAACTAGAACTGAACTAGAACTGAACTAGAACTGAACTAGAACTGAACTAGAACTGAACTAGAACTGAACTAGAACTGAACTAGAACTGAACTAGAACTGAACTAGAACTGAACTAGAACTGAACTAGAACTGAACTAGAACTGAACTAGAACTGAACTAGAACTGAACTAGAACTGAACTAGAACTGAACTAGAACTGAACTAGAACTGAACTAGAACTGAACTAGAACTGAACTAGAACTGAACTAGAACTGAACTAGAACTGAACTAGAACTGAACTAGAACTGAACTAGAACTGAACTAGAACTGAACTAGAACTGAACTAGAACTGAACTAGAACTGAATTAGCACAAAACAAGATCATGAACATTTCTAGATTTTCTTTGTAATCATTAAAAGTGGAAACATCAGTTAACAGATACTAAAAGGCAATAAAACTGCGTTTGTTTATTTTGGATATAAACGCGTATAAAGAGCTTCAAAGAAATCCACTTTAAGAATGATATAGAAAAAGAGCCATATGGACTACATCGTTTCACAAGTGCCATATTTTGATGATTGACCTTATGCATAAGACGTAGCTGTATGCCAGTATTTAACAAAAGACTTTGTTAAACAACAAAATAAAAACGAAAAGTTGTTTTTATTTAAATTGAAATAACATTTTTAAATTTTATGTTTTCTTTTGTCTTTAATAATCCTGCGGCTCTTGATGTTGATGCTGATGATGTAAATGGTGACCATGCCGCCATTAACAATTGTATCTGCAACAAATCCGAGTGTTGCAGTCATAAGTTTTTATTACTTTTAAAGAAATCAGCAAAGAAATTTTTTCATGAACTCAAAACTTTGACCTTCAAGAATTCTACTAAAGAAATACAAACAAAAATGGCAAAATTTGTTGGCTTAATTTCAAAATATTGACTAATAAAATTTATGGCCACAAACTTTAAACTTTTTAGGAACACAAACAAATAAAAACGAATTAAATTTGCACATTTTGTTGAAAATTCAAATAAATGTGTGAAAATTGAAAATGAAATTTAATAATGTTTATATTTAAATAATTGTTTACTTAAGGAAATTAATCAAGAGAAAATCAGATTTTTTAATTTATTAATTAAAAGTGTGTTTCTTGAATAAATTTCGTCTGCACACATGCTTTGCCTTATATTCTAGTACAGTTTAGCTGAATCGAATCACTGGAACTTTCACCTCAATTTCTTTTTTTATTAGAATTTTAACTTTGTTCCCCTAAGAAAATACTTTTAGCCATTATATATTTGGTTTTTACCGCAATCATTGAATAAATGTACCACAAGATATTATAGAAAACCACCTCTCATAAACACCGAAGCTGGCCGGGTCTTAGCTAGTTTTTAAAGATAAAATATTTTTTCAGATAAATTAAATTTGTATGAGTTCATCACCATTAAAACAAGTTAATTTGCTTTTTTTTTGCTGTAGCCTTTTTGGACTTTTGTTTAATTATAATTTATTATTTTATTTAGTTCTTGTTTTTATTTGGTTAAAAAAACATTTACAGTGATATTTGCTATCATTAATGTGTTTTTAGCGCTTAAAGGAAATAAATATTTGCAGGTATGTATGTATGTATGCGGAGGATCTAGTATCTATTTCCATGTAAAGGGTGGAAACAAAAATAAATTTACTAAATATTATATTAGGCCAGCTCACACAAATAGGAAATATTTGAAAAATTTCCTATAAAAATAGGAAATTTTTGAAAAATTTCCTATAAAAATAGGAAATTTTTGAAAAAATTCCTATAAAAATATGAAATTTTTGAAAAAATTCCTATAAAAATATGAAATTTTTGAAAAAATTCCTATAAAAATATGAAATTTTTGAAAAATTTCCTATAAAAATAGGAAATTTTTGAAAAATTTCCTATAAAAATAGGAAATTTTTGAAAAATTTCCTATAAAAATAGAAAATTTTTGAAAAATTTCCTATAAAAATAGAAAATTTTTGAAAAATTTCCTATAAAAATAGGAAATTTTTGAAAAATTTCCTATAAAAATAGGAAATTTTTAAAAAATTTCCTATAAAAATAGGAAATTTTTGAATAATTTCCTATAAAAATAGGAAATTTTTGAAAAATTTCCTATAAAAATAGGAAATTTTTGAAAAATTTCCCATAAAAATAGGAAAATTTTGAAAAATTTCCTATAAAAATAGGAAATTTTTGAAAAATTTCCTATAAAAATAGGAAATTTTTCAAAAATTTCCTATAAAAATAGGAAATTTTTTAAAAATTTCCTATAAAAATAGGAAATTTGTGAAAAATTTCCTATAAAAATAGGAAATATTTGGAAAATTTCCTATAAAAATAAGAAGTTTTTGGAAAATTTCCTATAAAAATAAGAAATTTTCAAAATTTCCTATAAAAATAAGAAATTTTCAAAATTTCCTATAAAAATAAGAAATTTTCAAAATTTCCTATAAAAATAAGAAATTTTCAAAATTTCCTATAAAAATAAGAAATTTTCAAAATTTCCTATAAAAATAAGAAATTTTCAAAATTTCCTATAAAAGTAAGAAATGTTCAAAATTTCCTTAAAAAAAAATAGGATATTTTCAAAATTTCCTATAAAAATAGCATATTTTCAAAATTTTCTGTAAAATTAAGAAATTTTCAAAATTTCCTATAAAAATAAGAAATTTTCAAAATTTTCTATAAAAATAAGAAATTTTCAAAATTTCCTATAAAAATAAGAAATTTTCAAAATTTTCTATAAAAATAAGAAATTTTTAAAATTTCCTATAAAAATAAGAAATTTTTAAAATTTCCTATAAAAATAAGAAATTTTCAAAATTTCCTATAAAAATAAGAAATTTTCAAAATTTCCTATAAAAATAAGAAATTTTCAAAATTTCCTATAAAAGTAAGAAATTTTCAAAATTTTCTATAAAAATAAGAAATTCTCAACATTTCCTATAAAAATAAGAAATTTTCAGTATTTCCTGTAAAAGTAAGAAATTTTCAAAATTTTCTTTAAAAATAAAAAATTTTCAAAATTTCCTATAAAAATAAGAAATTTTGAAAATTATCTATAAAAATAAGAAAATTTTAAAATTTCCTTTAAAAATAAAAAATTTTCAAAATTTCCTTTAAAAATAGGATATTTTCAAAATTTTCTGTAAAATTAAGAAATTTTCAAAATTTCCTATAAAAATAAGAAATTTTCAAAATTTGCTATAAAAATAAGAAATTTTCAAAATTTCCTATAAAAATAAGAAATTTTCAAAATTTCCTATAAAAATAAGAAATTTTCGAAATTTCCTATAAAAATAAGAAATTTTCAAAATTTTCTATAAAAATAAGTAATTTTCAAAATTTCCTATAAAAATAAGAAATTTTCAAAATTTGCTGTAAAATTAAGAAATTTTCAAAATTTCCTATAAAAATAAGAAATTTTCAAATATTCCTATAAAAATAAGGAATTTTCGAAATTTCCTATAAAAATAAGAAATTTTCAAAATTTCCAATAAAAATAAGAAATTTTAAGATTTCCTATAAAAATAAGAAATTTTCAAAATTTCCTATAAAAATAAGAAATTTTCGAAATTTCCTATAAAAATAAGAAATTTTCAAAATTTTCTATAAAAATAAGTAATTTTCAAAATTTCCTATAAAAATAAGAAATTTTCAAAATTTGCTGTAAAATTAAGAAATTTTCAAAATTTCCTATAAAAATAAGAAATTTTCAAATATTCCTATAAAAATAAGGAATTTTCGAAATTTCCTATAAAAATAAGAAATTTTCAAAATTTCCAATAAAAATAAGAAATTTTAAGATTTCCTATAAAAATAAGAAATTTTCAAAATTTCCTATAAAAATAAGAAATTTTCAAAATTTCCTATAAAAGTAAGAAATTTTCAAAATTTCCTATAAAAATAAGAAATTTTCAAAATTTCCAATAAAAATAAGAAATTTTAAGATTTCCTATAAAAATAAGAAATTTTTAAAATTTCCTATAAAAATACGAAATTTTCAAAATTTCCTATAAAAGTAAGAAATTTTCAAAATTTTCTATAAAAATAAGAAATTTTCAATATTTCCTGTAAAAGTAAGAAATTTTAAAAATTTCCTTTAAAAATAAAAAATTTTCATAATTTCCTAAAAAAATAAAAAATTTTCAAAATTTCCTATAAAAATAAGAAATTTTCAAAATTTCCTATAAAAATAGGATATTTTTAAAATTTCGTATAAAAATAAGAAATTTGCAAAATTTCCTATAAAAATAAGAAATTTGCAAAATTTCCTATAAAAATAAGAAATTTGCAAAATTTCCTATAAAAATAAGAAATTTGCAAAATTTCCTATAAAAATAAGAAATTTGCAAAATTTCCTATAAAAATAAGAAATTTGCAAAATTTCCTATAAAAATAAGAAATTTGCAAAATTTCCTATAAAAATAAGAAATTTGCAAAATTTCCTATAAAAATAAGAAATTTGCAAAATTTCCTATAAAAATAAGAAATTTGCAAAATTTCCTATAAAAATAAGAAATTTGCAAAATTTCCTATAAAAATAAGAAATTTGCAAAATTTCCTATAAAAATAAGAAATTTGCAAAATTTCCTATAAAAATAAGAAATTTTCAAAATTTCCTATAAAAATAAGAAATTTTCAAAATTTCCTATAAGAGTAAAAAATTATAAAAATTTCCTATAAAAATAAGAAATTTTCAAAATTTCCTATAAAACTAAGAAATTATGAAAAATTCCTATAAAAATAAGAAATTATGAAAATTTTCTATAAAAAAAAGAAATTTTCAAAATTTCCTATAAAAATAAAAAATTTACAAAATTTCCTATAAAAATAAGAAATTTTCTATAAAAATAAGAAATTTTCAAAATTGCCTATAGAAATAGGAAATGTTCAAAATTGTTTTGTTAAAAATATGAAATTTTTTATCTTTTTTTAATAAAACTAAGAAATTTTTGAAAAATTTCCCATTGAAATAAGAAATTTTGAAAAATTTCATAATATAATAAGAAATTTTTAAAAAATTTGTTACAAAAATAAGAAATTTATGAACATTTTCTTATAAAAATAAGAAATTTTTAAAAAATTTACTAAAAAGAAATTTGAAATTTTTAAAATTTAAAATAAGAAATTTTTTAAAAATTTCATGTAGAAATAAGTTATTTTGGAAAAATTCCTAATAAAATAAGAAACTTTTTAAACATTTCCTATAAAATAAGGAAATTTTTGAAAAATTTCCGAATGTATTTCAGTGAATTCTGTTTAATATAATGTTTCTTCGCTTTCAACCTTTATTGCATATAATTACATTTATCTGATGATTTTTTAAGAGCTTTCGGATATGATTAAAAAAAGACATTCACAATATTCAGAGAAATGTATGAAATTTTGTAGAAAGTTTTATATAATTCAATTTTAAAGATGATTTGATATAAATGTCATTTTATAGTAATATACCAAAATTATAATTTAACACACCTATCGGTGTGCGCAATAAAAAAAGTTTTTAAAAAATCACCCGATAAATTAGTACTATTATCTATTTCCATATATTTTTGTACGTGAAATATTTTAACAAATTATTTTACTAAAGTGCAATAAATCAAAGTCGTTCTATAAAGTAAATACAATTTTTTTGTTATTCATCATGGATGGACGTGATTTAGTGGACCGAAAAGTTTTGACTAAATTTTGGAAATAAAAGCTAAAGTGATGTAAAAGCCCGGAATGAAGTAATCAAGCAAAGTATAGTTCAAATAAAATGTACAAATTAAATATTTAAATTCGATAAAGTCTTTTTTGATGCATACAAATTTCCCTCATGTACTTTAAAATCTTGACAATTTTCCATTTCCCACACTAGAGATAAACTCTAATAAATTTCAGTTTACAGCTAAAATAAAATATTTCTACTGCATTTGGGATAGAAAAAGAGAATACTTTAGACAATTATAATCGATTTAATAGTAGAGTTAAGCATCAACAGAAAAAGCCTTTCGATGACGCCATTAGCAAACAATTTTTCAAAGACAACGAAAATGTTTATTGGCCTAAAGCCAACGTTTATCAGAAAATAGCAAAACAAAAAAGCAAATAAATGTCTGTTTATGGCTTAACAACCCAGAATCATCATCATCATCCACATCATCATAGAAAAACAATTTAATAGAAATTCTAAAATGTTATAGGTCAGGGAAACTCAATGACTGCATCGAGAGATCTATGAAATACTAATTTTAATAATGAGATTTTTAGGTGATTTTAATCTATATACATAAATTTGTTAATCAGTTATTATTATGTTATTATTCATCTCAGACCCCCCTAAAGTTATACCGATCGACTCAAAATCGTTTTAGTCAATTTTTAATGTCAAAAAAATTAAAACACCCGAGATATCACCAAAACAATAAAAACAATGTACCCAAAAATTACGAATTTATAATGTATGTAGTATCTTCTAAACTGTAAGTCTGACTGCGTTGCTATGTATAAGAAAATTATTAAGGAGGATCCAAGCTTTCTGAATTTTGGTTTTACGGTTACCCTGTTTTTAAACAGGGTGAATAATTGGGCATGAAAATTTTTTTATCAAAAATTTTTCTATAGAAAATTTTTTTATCAAAAATTTTTCTATAGAAAATTTTTTTATCAAAAATTTTTCTATAGAAAATTTTTTTATTAAACATTTTTCTATAGAAAATTTTTTTATCAAAAATTTTTCTATAGAAAATTTTTTTTATCAAAAATTTTTCTATAGAAAATTTTTTTATCAAAAATTTTTCTATAGAAAATTTTTTTATCAAAAATTTTTCTATAGAAAATTTTTTTATCAAAAATTTAATTTTAAATATATTTTATCTTATATTTTATTTTTATTTTATCTATAGAACATTTTTTTATCAAAAATTTTTCTATAGAAAATTATTTTATCAAAAAGTTTTTTATATAAAATTTTTAAATAATTGGGCATGAAAATTTTTTTATCAAAAATTTTTCTATAGAAAATTTTTTTATCAAAAATTTTTCTATAGAAAATTTTTTTATCAAAAATTTTTCTATAGAAAATTTTTTTATCAAAAATTTTTCTATAGAAAATTTTTTTTATCAAAAATTTTTCTATAGAAAATTTTTTTATCAAAAATTTTTCTATAGAAAATTTTTTTATCAAAAATTTTTCTATAGAAAATTTTTTTATCAAAAATTTTTCTATAGAAAATTTTTTTATCAAAAATTTTTCTATAGAAAATTTTTTTATCAAAAATTTTTCTATAGAAAATTTTTTTATCAAAAATTTTTCTATAGAAAATTTTTTTATCAAAAATTTTTCTATAGAAAATTTTTTTATCAAAAATTTTTCTATAGAAAATTTTTTTATCAAACATTTTTCTATAGAAAAATTTTTTATCAAACATTTTTCTATAGAAAATTTTTTTATCAAAAATTTTTCTATAGAAAATTTTTTTATCAAAAATTTTTCAATAGAAAATTTTTTTATCAAAAATTTTTCTATAGAAAATTTTTTTATCAAAAATTTTTCTATAGAAAATTTTTTTATCAAAAATTTTTCTATAGAAAATTTTTTTATCAAAAATTTTTCTATAGAAATTTTTTTTTTCAAAAATTTTTCTATAGAAAATTTTTTTATCAAAAATTTTTCTATAGAAAATTTTTTTATCAAAAATTTTTCTATAGAAAATTTTTTTATCAAAAATTTTTCTATAGAAAATTTTTTTATCAAAAATTTTTCTATAGAAAAATTTTTTATCAAAAATTTTTCTATAGAAAATTTTTTTATCAAAAATTTAATTTTAAATATATTTTATCTTATATTTTATTTTTATTTTATCTATAGAACATTTTTTTATCAAAAATTTTTCTATAAAAAATTATTTTATCAAAAAGTTTTTTATATAAAATTTTTAAATCAAAATTTATTTTATAGCAAATTTTTTTATCAAAAAATAACAAAATAGTCGGGATGTAAATATTATTCAAAAAGTGGAGTATTTATTGGCTTTTTATCAATAATTTGGTCTGTTACATTAATAAATAAATTTAACCGAATTGGGATCAAATGCGAAATTTTTTTATCAAAAATTTTTCTATAGAAATTTTTTTTATAAAAATTTTGCTATAGAAATTTTTTTTAATAAAAATTTTTCTATAGAAAATTTTTTTATGAAAAATTTTCAAATAGAAAATTTTTTTATCAAAAATTTTTCAATAGAAAATTTTTCTATCAAAATTTATTTTATAGAAAATTTTTTATCAAACATTTTTCTAAAGAAAATTTTTTTTTTCAAAAATTTTTCGATAGAAATTTTTTTTTATCAAAAATTTTTCTATAGAAATTTTTTTTATAAAAATTTTTCTATAGAAAATTTTTTTAATAAAAATATTTCTATAGAAATTTTTGTATTTAAATTTTTTTTATAGAAATTTTTTTATTAATAATTTTTCTATTGAAATTTTTTTTATTAAAATATATACAAATTTTTAAATTTTTTTTTTGTATCAAAAATTTTTCTATAGAAAATTTTCTTATCAAAAATTTTTCTATAGAAATTTTTTTTATTAAAATATATACAAATTTTTAAATTTTTTTTTTTTGTATCAAAAATTTTTCTATAGAAAATTTTTTTTATCAAAAATTTTTCTATAGAATTTTTTTTATTAAACATTTTTCTATAGAAATTTTTTTATCAACAATTTTTTTCTAAAGAAAATTTTTTTATCAAAAATTTTTCTATAGAAATTTTTTTATTTAAATTTTTTTTATTAAAAATTTTTCTATTGAAATTTTTTTTATTAAAATTTTTGTTATATTTTTTTAACAAAAATTTTTCTATAGAAAATTTTTTTATTAAAAATTTTTATATATTTTTTTTTGTATCGAAAAATATAGAAAATTTTCTTATCAAAAATTTTTCTATAGAAAATTTTTTTATCAAAAATTTTTCTATAGAAAATTTTTTATCAAAAATTTTTCCATAGAAAATTTTTCTATAGAAATTTTTTTATCAAAAATTTTTCTATCAAAAATTTTTCTATAGAAAATTTTTTTATTAAAAATTTTTCTATAGAAAATTTTTTTATCAAACATTTTTCTATAGATTTTTTTTTATCAAACATTTTTCTATAGATTTTTTTTTTATCAAAAATTTTTTATAGAAATTTTTTTATCAAAAATTTTTTTCTAAAGAAAATTTTTTTATCAAAAATTTTTCTATAGATATTTTTTTTATAAAAATTTTTCTATAGAAAATTTTTTTTAATAAAAATATTTCTATAGAATCTTTTTTATGGAAATTTTTTTTTATTAAAAATTTTTCAATAGAAATTTTTTTTATCAAAAATTTTTCAGTCGAAATTTTTTTTATCAAACATTTTTCTATAGAAATTTTTTTTTTCAAAAATTTTTCTATAGAAAATTGTTTATCAAAAATTTTTTTATAGAAAATTTTTTATCAAAAATTTTTCTCTAAAAAATTTTTTATCAAAAATTTTTCTATAGAAATTTTTTTATCAAAAATTGTTCTATAGGAAAATTTTCTATAGAAAATTGTTTTATCAAAAATTTTTCTATAGAAATTTTTTTACATTTTTTATAGAAAAATTTTTCTATAGAAAATTTTTTCATAAAAAATTTTTCCATAGAAAATTTGTTTGTCAAAAATTTTTCTATAGAAAAATTTTCATTAAAAATTTTTCTATAGAACATTTTTTTATCAAAAATTTTTCTTTAGAAGATTTGACAGTTTTTTGATATAAAAATATTTTTATTGAAAATTTTTTTAGACAAATATTTTTTGTCGAAAAATTTTCTAAAAAGATAATTTTTATCGAACAATTTTCCAAGGAAAAAGTTTTTTATTAATAATGTTTCTATAAAAAAATGTTTGGATCGAAAATATCTAAAAAATATAGAAATCTAATAAAATTGTTTAATATTAGAATTTATTTCTGTTTTGTAAAATATTCCCAATATTTACAAAAATATTCTTAATGTTTACAAAACTAATATTGTCGTGACAACAATGTACATGGTTCTCTCGAACCATATATTTTGTTGCGCGCTCACCCACAATGCCTATGCCAGTCATGGAGTAAGCTACAATGCTACGCTTGTAAGTCTACTATAAAGAAAGGCAAAAAGAAGACACAATGAAGCTCCTCGGATACAGCGACACTTAGAAAGGAATGACGCCGCACAGTGGGATTGTTTAAAAATAGAATGGAAATACTTCTGTAACTTCTAAACCGTTGGGAGGAAAAAAATTGTATTTGGTTATAGCAGGAGTATTGGGGAGCTTAAGTTTTGAAGCTGGAAAGCCTAGATTAAACTGGGGCTGCACAATCGGCCCCCTAATTAGGACACCTCGGACTCATAAGTAACTTAAAATGATAATATAATTGTCATTCCCCAACCGATTTGAAAAATCATTCTATATAACAAATAGTGCTATCTCTTATGGTTTAAAAAATATTCGACTTAAAAAATTAAATTTTAAATTTTTGTCCCATACTGTAACGATTTTTTAATAATATCTGATCTATATATAAACCGATTTTCTTGATTTAAAATTTTATAAAAAACTACTAAAATTCTAAATATTTTACGATTAAGAATTGTATTAAAAGCTTTAATATGTAAAAAGTTCTAAGTGCTTAAAGTTAATATTTAAAAAATTAACAATTTTTCCCCGTTTTTTTTTTTTTTTTTGGAGGGGTAAAAAGTATTTTTAGTATTTTTTAGTTAATTAAAAAATTTCTTAAGGAACATCTGACACATTTATAATTTTCTGAAAGAAAACTTCACAAAGTTTATAACTAAGTTAAAAAAATAACTTATTTTATATTCGGTTTTAGTATGAGAGTCTCTTGAATTTGACCTTTTGTTTACGTAAATTTCAATTTTAATCCATAATTGCTCCGAACACACGTAAGCTGTAAAAAAAATTTTAAAAAATTTTTTTTATAGACCAAGGAGTCTTTAATCACATTGCAAAAGTATTTTGTCACTCTGTAAATAGCCAAGCAACTAGAGCAAAAAAAACTAAAAATACCCATTTTTGGAAATTTTGGAAATCTTTTTAGGAATTCTGGGATTTGTCTTACTAAAAATATTTTTTTTAATTTTTGTATTTTTTTAACTTAAAAATTTTATTTATAAATAATTTTTCTAATCCAAAATCTCTGATTTTTAATGCAGATAAAACAAAAATTTAGGCTGTTTTCATGTTTTTTATCAAAAGTGGCATTAATTTTGCTAATATTGCACCTTCTACGCTCCGGCTGTGGTGGCCACGTGTTAGAAATATTTAAACATAAATATCATAAAGGTTTCTTTCCGATAAAGACCGTTTAATTGATATTAAAAATATATTCCTTATTTTTTTATGATTTAAACTTGTGTCACTCTATAAAAAACACCCGATACTATCAAAATTTACTTTGCTTTTGTTGCTCGTAAATTGTATTTTTAACATTTCATTTTAATTCTTCAACAAATGACTGCATGCCCATTAATTATTATTATTTTCTTTCAAATAAATTTATGTACTTAATAATACGACGTTTGAGTATACCCTACACCACCATACATGGGTAGGGTGCAATATGTTTGTTCTGATGTATATAGCCCATAGAAATGTTGGTCTAAGGACCAACGTTAAGAAATTTAAATGAAATATTGCTCATAAAAATGTTCCCTAACAAATCAGTCCATTTATGAAAATAGTTCCCATATAAGACTTACCCTGTCAAAAAATACTTAAATGTAAAGAAATCTGAAGATACTCTGCAGAAATTGTTGAACTACATGACATGAAAGGACACTTGACCTTAGTGGTGTAGGGTATCAAACGCTTCGTATTGACCGACTATATTGCTGTCTTACTTGTTATTTTTTTTTTTTTGTACATATGTATATAAATACAAGTAAATTTTAATACTTTGAAACAATTATCATAAATCTGAAATGAGTACATTTTTATTATAGGGAAATATTTATACAGAAAAAAGAAATAAAAAGAGAAGTAAAAATTAAAATTATGGACAGAAAACCTGACGATAATCGATTCAAAAAGTAAATCCATTTGATAAATGCAATTGCTATAATTTAAGAACAGAATTTTACTTTTTAAAAAATCTTAATCTTAATCTTAATCTTTTAAATATCATTGTCATTTTTAATAATTCTAGCCCACTGTGACTAAGTCGAAAAAAATTCAAGCAAATAAATTAAAAATTTTTTAAACTATTTATTTATGTACGAGTACACGTTTTTCAAAAATAACTTAATATGTCAAAAAAAATAACAAAATATTTTAAAATAATATTAATAATTTTCTGAAGACAACACATTCTCCGCATGGGTCCAAAGAATGCAGTCGATTTTCCCATTATTTCACATAAACAAAGAAATGAGTTAAAAAAATTTCCCTAGAAATGAGTTCAATGAAATCATATGAATTAGTTATTATTGTATTTACTATGGAAAAGAGAAAAATTTTTGGTATATTAAATTATTAAAGATTTGAACTAGAAATATTTCGATGGGAATACTTGAGCTTAAGCAAAAAAACTGAGCAATATTCGGCTGGCACGACCAGTTTATACGTGTACCAACCATAAAATTTCTACAAAAAAATCAAAAAATTTCCTACAAAAATATTAATTTTTTGAAAAATTTCCTACAAAAATATAAAATTTTTGAAAAATTTCCTATAAAAATAGGAAATTTTTAAAAAATTTCCTATAAAAATAGGAAATTTTTAAAAAATTTCCTATAAAAATAGGAAATTTTTAAAAAATTTCCTATAAAAATAGGAAATTTTTAAAAAATTTCCTATAAAAATAGGAAATTTTTAAAAAATTTCCTATAAAAATAGGAAATTTTTGAGAAATTTCCTATAGAAATAGGAAATTTTTGAAAAATTTCCTATAAAAATGGGAAATTTTTGAAAAATTTCCTATAAAAATGGGAAATTTTTGCAAAATTTCCTATAAAAATAGGAAATTTTTGAAAAATTTCTTATAAAAGTAAGAAATTTTTGAAAAATTTCCTATAAAAATAGGAAATTTTTGAAAAATTGCCTATAAAAAAAAGGAAATTTTTGAAAAATTTCCTATAAAAAAAGGAAATTTTTGAAAAATTTCCTATAAAAATAGGAAATTTTTGAAAAATTTCCTATAAAAATAGGAAATTTTTAAAAAATTTCCTATAAAAATAGGAAATTTTTAAAAAATTTCCTATAAAAATAGTAAATTTTTGAAAAATTTCCTATAGAAATAGGAAATTTTTGAAAAATTTCCTATAAAAATGGGAAATTTTTGAAAAATTTCCTATAAAAATGGGAAATTTTTGCAAAATTTCCTATAAAAATAGGAAATTTTTGAAAAATTTCTTATAAAAGTAAGAAATTTTTGAAAAATTTCCTATAAAAATAGGAAATTTTTGAAAAATTTCCTATAAAAAAAAAGGAAATTTTTGAAAAATTTCCTATAAAAAAAGGAAATTTTTGAAAAATTTCCTATAAAAATAGGAAATTTTTGAAAAATTTCCTATAAAAATAGGAAATTTTTGAAAAATTTCCTATAAAAATAGGAAATTTTTGAAAAATTTCCTATAAAAATAGGAAATTTTTGAAAAATTTCCTATAAAAATAGGAAATTTTTGAAAAATTTCCTATAAAAATAGGAAATTTTTGAAAAATTTCCTATAAAAATAGGAAATTTTTGAAAAATTTCCTATAAAAATAGGAAATTTTTGAAAAATTTCCTATAAAAATAGGAAATTTTTGAAAAATTTCTTATAAAAATAGGAAATTTTTGAAAAATTTCCTATAAAAATAGGAAATTTTTGAAAAATTTCCTATAAAAATAGGAAATTTTTAAAAAATTTCCTATAAAAATAGGAAATATTTGAAAAATTTCCTATAAAAATAGGAAATTTTTGAAAAATTTCCTATAAAAATAGGAAATTTTTGAAAAATTTCCTATAAAAATAGGAAATTTTTGAAAAATTTCCTATAAAAATAGGAAATTTTTGAAAAATTTCCTATAAAAATAGGAAATTTTTGAAAAATTTCCTATAAAAATAGGAAATTTTTGAAAAATTTCCTATAAAAATAGGAAATTTTTGAAAAATTTCCTATAAAAATAGGAAATTTTTGAAAAATTTTCTATAAAAATAGGAAATTTTTGAAAAATTTCCTATAAAAATAGGAAATTTTTGAAAAATTTCCTATAAAAATAGGAAATTTTTGAAAAATTTCCTATAAAAATAGGAAATTTTTGAAAAATTTCCTATAAAAATAGGAAATTTTTGAAAAATTTCCTATAAAAATAGGAAATTTTTGAAAAATTTCCTATAAAAATAGGAAATTTTTGAAAAATTTCTTATAAAAATAGGAAATTTTTGAAAAATTTCCTATAAAAATAGAAAATTTTTGAAAAATTTCCTATAAAAATAGGAAATTTTTGAAAAATTTCCTATAAAAATAGGAAATTTTTGAAAAATTTCCTATAAAAATAGGAAATTTTTGAAAAATTTCCTATAAAAATAGGAAATTTTTGAAAAATTTCCTATAAAAATAGGAAATTTTTGAAAAATTTCTTATAAAAATAGGAAATTTTTGAAAAATTTCCTATAAAAATATGACATTTTTTAGCAAATGTCTTTTTATTGTTAATTTTTCCAAGTGCATCCAATATGGTGTCGATTGTTTATGCCTTAAAAAACTCTTGTAGGGTATAGCTAACAATAAAATTAAATATCTAATGAAAGAAACAAAATGCTTTTCAAAATGCATTTTATTCACTATATGGTTAGTCCTGGTTAGTCCTTTATTGCTCCTGATGCCGTTGCTATTGTCATTGTTAAAGTTTTTGTTGGTGTAACGAAAACATTTTTTCAATTTACTACTACAACTACAATAAATACTCACACGTTTGCTTAAAGGCTTGTTCCTAAAGAGCTTTTCTGTGACGTCACTTTGGAAAACTGACAGTAAAAAATATAGCTTTTCTTTGACCGAAATTTTAAGGCATGCGCATTTATTTCGTTGACGCTCTTTTTTCTATATCTGACACAAATTCAGCCATTGATTACTTAGGAACGTAGTATTTCTGTGTGTGTCTGAATTTTTGGTTAGAAAACGTTTTAAGCATGAAATTTTCATGAAATTTTTATGGAAAATTCAGTGCAACGCGGACATTGGCCCCTTAAGTAAGTGAAAACGGTAAAACGGCTAAAAGAATTTTTAAATTCTATTCAAGTAAAATTATATATAAAGAGAAAAAAAACTCGGTGAAATTTTGAAAAAAAAATAAGAAAACGCAACGAAACAATAACAATTCGAGTGAAAATTTTCAAAGAAAGCAAATGCGGCGCGTAAAATAACAAAAGTGATTTTCTTTTTCTATATATAAAATAAAAACAAAGTGAAAATTATTTATTCATATATTCAGAATCTGTTTTTCGTTTTTTTAAAGAAATTGTGTAAAATTCAAGTGTTCGAAACTTTAGTTGTTCATATGCTAGATAGAAAATTCAACATTTTAACGGAAATTTCATTTATATCGCAAAAAGCCATCAATTGAATGGCGGCTTTTGAATGCAGTTTTACAGTAAAAATAAACCAGCAACAGAAAATGTGATTAAAAATTCATGATAAAAATTCTATTTTTGTAAATGGATGAAAAAGTGAATTGTTGGAAAAAAAATTCTGTAAAAGAAATTTAAGTGTTTGAAAGATAAAAATTACAAAAAAAATAAAAAAAAACAAATTTGGAAAAAAGTGGTTTCACAAAAACAAAGTTTTGGTTTCCGATCATTTACACTAGCCAACAAAACTAACATGTACGATAATTTTTATATGAAGAAATATTTTTGTTTTTTTGTAAATCCCATAATATGGCGTATACAAAAAATGTTAAATGATTTCTATTTAAAGAAAAATCTATAAAACTAAGAAAATGTTGAAGAATTTCCTATCAAAATAAGATATTTTGAAAAATTTCCTAAATACGATATATAAGAAATTTTTTAAAAATTTCCTTTAAAAATAAGAAATTTTTGAAAAATTTCCTTTAAAAATATAAAATTTTTGCGAGATTTTCTATCAAAATAGGAAATTTTGCAAAAATTTTTCGAAAATTTCCTATAAGAATAAGAAAATTTTGCAAAATTTTCTCTAAAAATAGGAAATTTTTGCAAAATTGTATCTAAAAATAGGAAATTTTTGCAAATGTTTCTCTAAAAACAGGAAATTTTTGCAAAATTTCCTAAAAAAATAAGAAATTTTTGCAAAATTTCCTATAAAAATAAGAAATTTTTGCAAAATTTCCTATAAAAATAAGACATTTTTGCAAAATTTCCTATAAAAATAGGAAATTTTTGCAATATTTCCAATAAAAATAGGAAATTTTTGCAAAATTTCCTATAAAAATAGTAAATTTTTGTAAAATTTGCTATTGAATAGTAAGTTTTTTAAAAATTTACTATGAAGATAGTAAATATTTGCAAAATTTCCTATAAAAGTAGTAAATTTTTGCAAAATTTCCTATAAAAATGAGAAATTTTTGCAAAATTTCATATAAAAATGAGAAGTTTTTGCAAAATTTCATATAAAAATGAGAAATTTTTGAAAAATTTCCTATAAAAATAGGAAATTTTTGAAAAATTTCCTATAAAAACAGGAAATTTTTTTAAAATTTCCTATAAAAATAGTAAATTTTTTTTTAATTTCCTATAAAAATAGTTAATTTTTGCAAAATTTCTTATAAAAAGTGTAAATTTTTGAAAAGTTTCCTAAAAAATAAAAAATTTTTGAAAAATTTCCTATAAAAATATTAAATTTTTCTAAAATTTCCTATAAAAATAGTAAATTTTTGAAAAATTTCCTATAAAAATAGAAAATTTTTGAAAAATTTCCTATAAAAATAGAAAATTTTTGAAAAATTTCCTATAAAAATAGGAAAATTTTGAAAAAATTCCTATAAAATTAAGAAAATTTTTGAAAAATTTCCTATAAAAATAGGAAATAAGAATTTTTTTCATAATTTCCTATAAAAATATGAAATTTTTAATCCATATTTGACATTAGTTGTGAGGGAATCAAAATAATTATACATTTTAAACTAAAGTTTAATTTAATGATTTCAGTGAGTGTATTTATCTGTAAGAAATACTTAATTAAAAAAATAATAAAACTCTTTCCTTAAATTATATGAAATCGCCCGTAAAATAAAAATCAATAAAATTATAAAACAAACCAAAAGAAATTAATATCCTGTAATACCCAAGTGAATAAATTAAATGTTAAGCATTTGTATTAAAATTAATTGAAAAATCTACACATTTTTAACAAAGTTTATACACATTCGAAACAATAACGAAACATTTCATCGTTAAACCAAATTCATCCATTGAATGAAATTTATAGCCAAGGATTAAAAACACTTTCCGCACACGAAAGATTTAAAAAATAAAACCATAATTTGGAGGAATTAAATATCTACCCAAAAGGACTATTACACACACACACACACACAGACAATAGCTACAGGTGAGTTGTGCTGAATTTGAATTTGATTAATTTATTGTCTCTTAATTGTATCATTAATTTACCTAAAGGTTTTTTTAGCTGTTTCATGTTATTCCTTTCATTTGATGTATTTGACCCAAAACAAAAATTACCATGCATGAACATGCTTGAGAAGTCTCTAATATAGCAAATAAATGAAGTAAATATCCAGAGGTATTTCAATTAAGTTAACAAATACATCTAGATTACTCTTGTACATAACATCTGGATTACTCTTGTATATAAAGATGTATGTATGTATGTATGTAAATTTACATGACTGGCTTAGATGTGAGTTGAGGTTTTATTTTTTTTTTCTTATGAGGAATTTTAACCGCAAGGGTTAGATGTAAAAAAACAAATTTTATTGAATGTTCTGACATTTTATTTAAATTCTGTAAAATGTTTTGAAAGCAACAAATTAATTACAAGCTCATAGAGTAAACATTTTCACAAAAACATTATAAACAACAAGTAAGAAAGTGATATAGTCGATCAAGCCCGACCATACGATACCCTTCACCGCTAAGGTCAAAGGTGTTCTTTTTCGTGTATAAAGACTGAATTTTTCCATCATACAAACATTTTCCCGAAACTATCATATATAAGCTGTTTCCGTCATTTGGGCTTATATGAGAGCTAGGGTCAAATGTGTGCCTATTATCTCGAAGTTAAGCAAATTGATAACAGTTTTTACAAAAATTATGTATGCAGAAAACTAAAAATTATCATTATCTTCAGATTTACTGCTTATATAAACCAAAATCACCACCTACCATACAAACCAATAAAAAAAAGGCTCATAAATCTGAAGATAATGAGAATTTTGATTTTATTTTTCGCTTACGTAATTTTTGTATAAACTAGCCCCTAGCCCCCATATAAGTCAAATGACAAGGGTATCGTATGGTCGGGCTTGGCCGACTATAGCACTTTCTTACTTGTCTTTTTGTATTTTTGTGTTGCCGTAAGTTTTTTATATGGGAGCTATGGTCAAATGGTGACCGATTGTAACAAACACACACATACTGGCTGGTATTCACATAAGACTTCCTTGTGCTAAATTTAGTGGCCAAAGCTATTACAGTTTATCATTTATTGGCATTTAAGTGTATTTCAGGTGGAATTTAGGCTGTTTGCGTAAGTTTTTGGTATAGGAGCTATGGTTAACTGTGAACCGATTCCGATGAAATTTTATATGCTGCCTAGTACTTATGTAAAACTTCTAGATACCAAATTTTGTCATCATAGTTGTTATAATTTGTCATTTATTAGCAAATAAGCGATTAGACTAGACGAGGTTATACGGGAGCTATGGTCAAATGTGAACTGATTTTTCCCGATTTCAATACCAAAATTGTGCCAAATTTCAGTGACCTATATCCTTTCGTTAAGATCTGTTGTCGGCACGATAAACCGACAACAGACAGACGGACAGACAGACAGACAGACAGACAGACAGACCGACAGACCGACAGACCGACAGACCGACAGACAGACAGACAGACAGACAGACAAACAGACAGACGGACAGACAGGCGGACAGACAGACAGACAGACAGTCAAACAGACAGACATACAATCTCAGTCTTGGCATTTCATAAGGATTCAGAATATACTTCAATTTTGGTTTTTGAGCCAATATTAAGGAAATTACAAACGGAATGACAATCTCAATATACCCCCCATTCTTTTTAATAGTGGGTATAAAAATAACGACAAATGCCCCAAATATGGGCTCAGATGGGGGTGTTTTTTAGAACTCAAAACTTTGAGTGCTTTAAGGGTCATCCGCCCTTAAGTCTTGATTTGCCACCCAATGACTCATTTTATCCCCAAAAATAAATCGAAATAGATTTTGAAAAATTTATATAGTTTTCTAAATGGGAGTTATAAATGAGCTATGGTCAAATGTGAATTGTTCTAGTTAGCTAATTTCGTTTAGGAGCTGTCGGTATTTCAACAGACAGACGGACATCGTTAAATTATATTAGAATCTCCTAAGAATATAAAATATATATAATTATTATTTATAGAGCCTTAAGTCAGTATAGCAGAAATAACAAATGGAGTGACTATATTTATAAACTGCCATTACTTTACGGGGGATATAGAGAAAATAATTCGATATAGAAAACAAATCTGCGACCAAATCGCCGCATTCGGTATCGAACGAAATGTAAAATATTTCAGCAACATTTGTGTAGCATACTTTTAGGATAAGCTAAATAATTTATAACATATAAGTTTCACTACATTGTAACTCATTTGTCAAAAGTTTTCTGATAGCAAAATAAATTTAATTTGAACTGAATGTTTTGACAAACAATTGGATATATTTAGAAATCAAATTTTATTAAACTGTTTGCAAAATAAATTATTTTGAAAATCCCTAAGGTATATTACACAATATTTGCTTAAAAGTCTGAGTTTTCGATTGATATCCAATGCGGCGATTTGGCCCCTTTTTTAATTGATTTACTTTAAGAACATCATATTGTTTACTAACTATAAGTTAAGAACTTTAGCACCTAATTCTAGAATATAAAGGTGTCAAATTATTGACAAATTGTAATGATTTTTTTCTTTGTAAATGACCATAGACTTATAATCTAGAAACTCTTGTTTGTAAACTTTATCCATAAAAAACTGCTAAACTCGTACTAAACTTGTTTCTATAATTATATAGAGTAACTTCTTAAATTGTTTAATTAACAAGCCCCAAATTACAAGAAACATTTGGAATATGACCAGAATATTGATATGTCCCCTAGGTAAACCCTCTAACGCCTTAGCACCTCAACAAAAGACATTTGAGGTTGAAAGAAAAAATTGATTATACACCAAAAAAAAAAAAACTGTGAAAAGAAAATCCTGATCACGTATTATTAACAAAAAAATTACAAACATTAGTTAACTAAAAAAACACACAAAACAGCAACTAAAATAAATGGTCTACAAAAATAAAGTGTCATTTTTATCTAGGGATTAAGGGCGGAGGGACGTAATGCGTTGAAAGACCTTGACCAAAAACAAAACAGAGAAAAACAAACTCTCAAGATTTGTCTACAAAAACATCTATAATAATCAGTATTTAATCCCAAAAACACACTTTTTTCATGTTTTTCCATTTCAGTGGCCAAAAAGATAAAAATATAAATAGAAAGGAAATTGACAAAATGCTAAGAAAACCATAATCATTTATCTTGGTTAACTTCAAATCAAAATCTACCTTTGCCAAATTCCTGCTTTCTTAAATTATATAATTTACTTGGGGAGAATTAGGCTCCAAAGTATTTTATTTCTTTTGATATTCACTTTGTCTTAACTAAATTGCAGGTAACGCCTTTGGGATATGCTATTGTTTTCTTGTTTTGTTTATTTGTGATTGTCATTGTGTTTGTTTGGTAAATGAGATGGCAATTGCGAAAATTGGGAAATTGGGAATCATCCGGTAGTTCGAAATTAAGGGCCATCTTTAAAATTTCCTATAAAAATTTGAAAAATTTCCTATAAAAATAGGAAATTTTTGAAAAATTTCCTATAAAAATAGGAAATTTTTGAAAAATTTTCTATAAAAATAGGAAATTTTTGAAAAATTTCCTATAAAAATAGGAAATTTTTGAAAAATTTCCTATAAAAATAGGAAATTTTTGAAAAATTTCCTATAAAAATAGGAAATTTTTGAAAAATTTCCTATAAAAATAGGAAATTTTTGAAAAATTTCCTATAAAAATAGGAAATTTTTGAAAAATTTCCTATAAAAATAGGAAATTTTTGAAAAATTTCCTATAAAAATAGGAAATTTTTGAAAAATTTCCTATAAAAATAGGAAATTTTTGAAAAATTTCCTATAAAAATAGGAAATTTTTGAAAAATTTCCTATAAAAATAGGAAATTTTTGAAAAATTTCCTATAAAAATAGGAAATTTTTGAAAAATTTCCTATAAAAATAGGAAATTTTTGAAAAATTTCCTATAAAAATAGGAAATTTTTGAAAAATTTCCTATAAAAATAGGAAATTTTTGAAAAATTTCCTATAAAAATAGGAAATTTTTGAAAAATTTCCTATAAAAATAGGAAATTTTTGAAAAATTTCCTATAAAAATAGGAAATTTTTGAAAAATTTCCTATAAAAATAGGAAATTTTTGAAAAATTTCCTATAAAAATAGGAAATTTTTGAAAAATTTCCTATAAAAATAGGAAATTTTTGAAAAATTTCCTATAAAAATAGGAAATTTTTGAAAAATTTCCTATAAAAATAGGAAATTTTTGAAAAATTTCCTATAAAAATAGGAAATTTTTGAAAAATTTCCTATAAAAATAGGAAATTTTTGAAAAATTTCCTATAAAAATAGGAAATTTTTGAAAAATTTCCTATAAAAATAGGAAATTTTTGAAAAATTTCCTATAAAAATAGGAAATTTTTGAAAAATTTCCTATAAAAATAGGAAATTTTTGAAAAATTTCCTATAAAAATAGGAAATTTTTGAAAAATTTCCTATAAAAATAGGAAATTTTTGAAAAATTTCCTATAAAAATAGGAAATTTTTGAAAAATTTCCTATAAAAATAGGAAATTTTTGAAAAATTTCCTATAAAAATAGGAAATTTTTGAAAAATTTCCTATAAAAATAGGAAATTTTTGAAAAATTTCCTAAAAAAATAGGAAATTTTTGAAAAATTTCCTAAAAAAATAGGAAATTTTTGAAAAATTTCCTATAAAAATAGGAAATTTTTGAAAAATTTCCTATAAAAATAGGAAATTTTTGAAAAATTTCCTATAAAAATAGGAAATTTTTGAAAAATTTCCTATAAAAATAGGAAATTTTTGAAAAATTTCCTATAAAAATAGGAAATTTTTGAAAAATTTCCTATAAAAATAGGAAATTTTTGAAAAATTTCCTATAAAAATAGGAAATTTTTGAAAAATTTCCTATAAAAATAGGAAATTTTTGAAAAATTTCCTATAAAAATAGGAAATTTTTGAAAAATTTCCTATAAAAATAGGAAATTTTTGAAAAATTTCCTATAAAAATAGGAAATTTTTGAAAAATTTCCTATAAAAATAGGAAATTTTTGAAAAATTTCCTATAAAAATAGGAAATTTTTGAAAAATTTCCTATAAAAATAGGAAATTTTTGAAAAATTTCCTATAAAAATAGGAAATTTTTGAAAAATTTTCTATAAAAATAGGAAATTTTTGAAAAATTTCCTATAAAAATAGGAAATTTTTGAAAAATTTCCTATAAAAATAGGAAATTTTTGAAAAATTTCCTATAAAAATAGGAAATTTTTGAAAAATTTCCTATAAAAATAGGAAATTTTTGAAAAATTTCCTATAAAAATAGGAAATTTTTGAAAAATTTCCTATAAAAATAGGAAATTTTTGAAAAATTTCCTATAAAAATAGGAAATTTTTGAAAAATTTCCTATAAAAATAGGAAATTTTTGAAAAATTTCCTATGAAAATAGGAAATTTTTGAAAAATTTCCTATAAAAATAGGAAATTTTTGAAAAATTTCCTATAAAAATAGGAAATTTTTGAAAAATTTCCTATAAAAATAGGAAATTTTTGAAAAATTTCCTATAAAAATAGGAAATTTTTGAAAAATTTCCTATAAAAATAGGAAATTTTTAAAAAATTTCCTATAAAAATAGGAAATTTTTGAAAAATTTCCTATAAAAATAGGAAATTTTTGAAAAATTTCCTATAAAAATAGGAAATTTTTGAAAAATTTCCTATAAAAATAGGAAATTTTTGAAAAATTTCCTAAAAAAATAGGAAATTTTTGAAAAATTTCCTAAAAAAATAGGAAATTTTTGAAAAATTTCCTATAAAAATAGGAAATTTTTGAAAAATTTCCTATAAAAATAGGAAATTTTTGAAAAATTTCCTATAAAAATAGGAAATTTTTGAAAAATTTCCTATAAAAATAGGAAATTTTTGAAAAATTTCCTATAAAAATAGGAAATTTTTGAAAAATTTCCTATAAAAATAGGAAATTTTTGAAAAATTTCCTATAAAAATAGGAAATTTTTGAAAAATTTCCTATAAAAATAGGAAATTTTTGAAAAATTTCCTATAAAAATAGGAAATTTTTGAAAAATTTCCTATAAAAATAGGGAATTTTTGAAAAATTTCCTATAAAAATAGGAAATTTTTGAAAAATTTCCTATAAAAATAGGAAATTTTTGAAAAATTTCCTATAAAAATAGGAAATTTTTGAAAAATTTCCTATAAAAATAGGAAATTTTTGAAAAATTTCCTATAAAAATAGGAAATTTTTGAAAAATTTCCTATAAGAATAGGAAATTTTTGAAAAATTTCCTATAAAAATAGGAAATTTTTGAAAAATTTCCTATAAAAATAGGAAATTTTTGAAAAATTTCCTATAAAAATAGGAAATTTTTGAAAAATTTCCTATAAAAATAGGAAATTTTTGAAAAATTTCCTATAAAAATAGGAAATTTTTGAAAAATTTCCTATAAAAATAGGAAATTTTTGAAAAATTTCCTATAAAAATAGGAAATTTTTGAAAAATTTCCTATAAAAATAGGAAATTTTTGAAAAATTTCCTATAAAAATAGGAAATTTTTGAAAAATTTCCTATAAAAATAGGAAATTTTTGAAAAATTTCCTATAAAAATAGGAAATTTTTGAAAAATTTTCCTATAAAAATAGGAAATTTTTGAAAAATTTCCTATAAAAATAGGAAATTTTTGAAAAATTTCCTATAAAAATAGGAAATTTTTGAAAAATTTCCTATAAAAATAGGAAATTTTTGAAAAATTTCCTATAAAAATAGGAAATTTTTGAAAAATTTCCTATAAAAATAGGAAATTTTTGAAAAATTTCCTATAAAAATAGGAACATTTTGAAAAATTTCCTACAAAAATAGGAAATTTTTGAAAAATTTCCTATAAAAATAGGAAATTTTTGAAAAATTTCCTATAAAAATAGGAAATTTTTGAAAAATTTCCTATAAAAATAGGAAATTTTTGAAAAATTTCCTATAAAAATAGGAAATTTTTGAAAAATTTCCTATAAAAATAGGAAATTTTTGAAAAATTTCCTATAAAAATAGGAAATTTTTGAAAAATTTCCTATAAAAATAGGAAATTTTTGAAAAATTTCCTATAAAAATAGGAAATTTTTGAAAAATTTCCTATAAAAATAGGAAATTTTTGAAAAATTTCCTATAAAAATAGGAAATTTTTGAAAAATTTCCTATAAAAATAGGAAATTTTTGAAAAATTTCCTATAAAAATAGGAAATTTTTGAAAAATTTCCTATAAAAATAGGAAATTTTTGAAAAATTTCCTATAAAAATAGGAAATTTTTGAAAAATTTCCTATAAAAATAGGAAATTTTTGAAAAATTTCCTATAAAAATAGGAAATTTTTGAAAAATTTCCTATAAAAATAGGAAATTTTTGAAAAATTTCCTATAAAAATAGGAAATTTTTGAAAAATTTCCTATAAAAATAGGAAATTTTTGAAAAATTTCCTATAAAAATAGGAAATTTTTGAAAAATTTCCTATAAAAATAGGAAATTTTTGAAAAATTTCCTATAAAAATAGGAAATTTTTGAAAAATTTCCTATAAAAATAGGAAATTTTTGAAAAATTTCCTATAAAAATAGGAAATTTTTGAAAAATTTCCTATAAAAATAGGAAATTTTTGAAAAATTTCCTATAAAAATAGGAAATTTTTGAAAAATTTCCTATAAAAATAGGAAATTTTTGAAAAATTTCCTATAAAAATAGGAAATTTTTGAAAAATTTCCTATAAAAATAGGAAATTTTTGAAAAATTTCCTATAAAAATAGGAAATTTTTGAAAAATTTCCTATAAAAATAGGAAATTTTTGAAAAATTTCCTATAAAAATAGGAAATTTTTGAAAAATTTCCTATAAAAATAGGAAATTTTTGAAAAATTTCCTATAAAAATAGGAAATTTTTGAAAAATTTCCTATAAAAATAGGAAATTTTTGAAAAATTTCCTATAAAAATAGGAAATTTTTGAAAAATTTCCTATAAAAATAGGAAATTTTTGAAAAATTTCCTATAAAAATAGGAAATTTTTGAAAAATTTCCTATAAAAATAGGAAATTTTTGAAAAATTTCCTATAAAAATAGGAAATTTTTGAAAAATTTCCTATAAAAATAGGAAATTTTTGAAAAATTTCCTATAAAAATAGGAAATTTTTGAAAAATTTCCTATAAAAATAGGAAATTTTTGAAAAATTTCCTATAAAAATAGGAAATTTTTGAAAAATTTCCTATAAAAATAGGAAATTTTTGAAAAATTTCCTATAAAAATAGGAAATTTTTGAAAAATTTCCTATAAAAATAGGAAATTTTTGAAAAATTTCCTATAAAAATAGGAAATTTTTGAAAAATTTCCTATAAAAATAGGAAATTTTTGAAAAATTTCCTATAAAAATAGGAAATTTTTGAAAAATTTCCTATAAAAATAGGAAATTTTTGAAAAATTTCCTATAAAAATAGGAAATTTTTGAAAAATTTCCTATAAAAATAGGAAATTTTTGAAAAATTTCCTATAAAAATAGGAAATTTTTGAAAAATTTCCTATAAAAATAGGAAATTTTTGAAAAATTTCCTATAAAAATAGGAAATTTTTGAAAAATTTCCTATAAAAATAGGAAATTTTTGAAAAATTTCCTATAAAAATAGGAAATTTTTGAAAAATTTCCTATAAAAATAGGAAATTTTTGAAAAATTTCCTATAAAAATAGGAAATTTTTGAAAAATTTCCTATAAAAATAGGAAATTTTTGAAAAATTTCCTATAAAAATAGGAAATTTTTGAAAAATTTCCTATAAAAATAGGAAATTTTTGAAAAATTTCCTATAAAAATAGGAAATTTTTGAAAAATTTCCTATAAAAATAGGAAATTTTTGAAAAATTTCCTATAAAAATAGGAAATTTTTGAAAAATTTCCTATAAAAATAGGAAATTTTTGAAAAATTTCCTATAAAAATAGGAAATTTTTGAAAAATTTCCTATAAAAATAGGAAATTTTTGAAAAATTTCCTATAAAAATAGGAAATTTTTGAAAAATTTCCTATAAAAATAGGAAATTTTTGAAAAATTTCCTATAAAAATAGGAAATTTTTGAAAAATTTCCTATAAAAATAGGAAATTTTTGAAAAATTTCCTATAAAAATAGGAAATTTTTGAAAAATTTCCTATAAAAATAGGAAATTTTTGAAAAATTTCCTATAAAAATAGGAAATTTTTGAAAAATTTCCTATAAAAATAGGAAATTTTTGAAAAATTTCCTATAAAAATAGGAAATTTTTGAAAAATTTCCTATAAAAATAGGAAATTTTTGAAAAATTTCCTATAAAAATAGGAAATTTTTGAAAAATTTCCTATAAAAATAGGAAATTTTTGAAAAATTTCCTATAAAAATAGGAAATTTTTGAAAAATTTCCTATAAAAATAGGAAATTTTTGAAAAATTTCCTATAAAAATAGGAAATTTTTGAAAAATTTCCTATAAAAATAGGAAATTTTTGAAAAATTTCCTATAAAAATAGGAAATTTTTGAAAAATTTCCTATAAAAATAGGAAATTTTTGAAAAATTTCCTATAAAAATAGGAAATTTTTGAAAAATTTCCTATAAAAATAGGAAATTTTTGAAAAATTTCCTATAAAAATAGGAAATTTTTGAAAAATTTCCTATAAAAATAGGAAATTTTTGAAAAATTTCCTATAAAAATAGGAAATTTTTGAAAAATTTCCTATAAAAATAGGAAATTTTTGAAAAATTTCCTATAAAAATAGGAAATTTTTGAAAAATTTCCTATAAAAATAGGAAATTTTTGAAAAATTTCCTATAAAAATAGGAAATTTTTGAAAAATTTCCTATAAAAATAGGAAATTTTTGAAAAATTTCCTATAAAAATAGGAAATTTTTGAAAAATTTCCTATAAAAATAGGAAATTTTTGAAAAATTTCCTATAAAAATAGGAAATTTTTGAAAAATTTCCTATAAAAATAGGAAATTTTTGAAAAATTTCCTATAAAAATAGGAAATTTTTGAAAAATTTCCTATAAAAATAGGAAATTTTTGAAAAATTTCCTATAAAAATAGGAAATTTTTGAAAAATTTCCTATAAAAATAGGAAATTTTTGAAAAATTTCCTATAAAAATAGGAAATTTTTGATAAATTTCCTATAAAAATAGGAAATTTTTTGAAAAATATCCTATAAAAATAGGAAATTTTTTGAAAAATATCCTATAAAAAAAGGAAATTTTTGAAAAATTTCCTATAAAAATAGGAAATTTTTGAAAAATTTCCTATAAAAATAGGAAATTTTTTTAAAATTTCCTATAAAAATATTAAATTTTTGAAAAATTTCCTATAAAAATAGGAAATTTTTGAAAAATTTCCTATAAAAATAGGAAATTTTTGAAAAATTTCCTATAAAAATAGGAAATTTTTGAAAAATTTCCTATAAAAATAGGAAATTTTTGAAAAATTTCCTATAAAAATAGGAAATTTTTGAAAAGTTTCCTATAAAAATAGGAAATTTTTGAAAAATTTCCAATAAAAATGGGAAATTTAAAAAAAAAATTCCTTTAAAGGTAAGAAATTTTGGGAAATGGTTAATCTTAAGAGTATATTATAATGAATAATTTCGATTTGAAGTAATTAAGGGAATTTTCAAGTAGATTAGAATTCAAATCCAGCAGTGCGTCATGATAGGATAGCGCATTTTCTATTTTCTTAAATATTATCTGTAGTTTAAATTTAGACAGGTCAACAAATTTATGAAGATATGTATGTATGTATATTAGGTACATATAGAAATTTTATAGAGAAAAGGTCTACCTACAAAATATTATAATTTATTCGATTTTAATTAGCACACACACATTTGCATTATGTTCGTTTATTTCACTTTAAATTTTAAAAATTTGTAGTTCCAACTAAAATCTAAACGAATTAAACAAATCAAATGATTTTTATGGTTTTCACGAGTTAATTCTGTTTGTTATAAAAGAATTTTTCTTTCAAACAAAATTTGTTCTTAGAATAAATTTTAAAATTTTAAAACAGTCGGCAGACATACAATAGATGCGAGTACAGACAGGCACATAAATTTTGAAATGATTATGAATTTGGTTATGAAATTTAACATATGGCCCCTTTTAATTTCAAATAAAAGAAAAAAATATGGAAAATAAAATCAAATGACTATAGCACTTTCTTACTTGTTGATAATACATACAAATTTTTGTTTCTCATGCCTTAAAGCATAAAAATCAACCCTCGTATGAAAAATACATTTCAAAATTTAAATAAATTTGTTCAATTTTCAAATCATTTTGTAGAAAACATAAATAGAAACAAGTCAGAAAGTATAATAAACAGCCAAGCTTGACCATGAGATACCCTACTCATTTCAGACCTGACGCAAAACAACCATGTTTTTTATGATTTTTCGAAATATGTGATCTCTGCTGCGTATGAAAATAAAATCAATGATTAGATTTTATAATTTTTATAATCTTTAAGGATTTTTAGGACACGCACAATTGATGCATCTTGGTTAATGTTTTTAACTAAAACATATTTTTATTACATAAAACGATTTCAATTAGTTTGAAATATTAAAATTTATAATTTTTATTAGTTAATATATTATTATAACGATTAATACTTTTGTAATTAAAGACATAATTTACTTTCATGGCTCATTTTGCAAAAACTGAAATTTTACTGAAGAATTCCGCACTAATTCAAGTAACGGTAAATATAACAGAAGAGAAATGTAAGAAACAATCATTAAAAATAATCAGCACAATCGATGCATGCCAGTCTATTTCACATTGGGCTAACAGAAGCAAAAAAATTGAAACCGAAAACCACCCCCACAATCGAAGCATTTTATTCAAAAATTTTTCCATATAATTTTTTTTTTCAAAAACTTTTCTATAGAAATTTTTTTATCAAAAATGTTTATATAGTTTTTTAATAAAAATGTTTCTGTAGAACATTTTTTTATCAAAATTTTTCTGTAGAAAATTTTTTCCTTAAACATTTTTCTACAAAAAATGTTTCTATAGAAAATTTTTTTATCAAACATTTTTCTATAGAAAAATTTTTACCAAAAATGATTCTATAGAAAATTTTTTATCAAAAATGTTTCTATAGAAAATTTTTTTATCAAAAATGTTTCTATAGAAAATTTTTTTTATCAAAAAGTTTTCTATAGAAAATTTTCTAAATTTTCAAAAATTTTTCTATAGATTTTTTTTTTTTAATTTTTCTATATTTTTTTTATCAACAATTTTTCTATATAAAATTTTCTTACAAAAATTTTTCTATAGAAAATTTTTTTATCAAAAATTTTTCTGTAGAAAATTTTTTTACCAAAAATTTTTCTGTAGAAAATTTTTTTATCAAAATTTTTCTGTAGAAAATTTTTTTCTTAGACATTTTTCTATAGCAAATGTTTCTTTAGAAAATTTTTTTTATCAAAAATTTTTCTATAGAAAATTTGTTTTTATCAAAAATGTTTCTATAGAAAATTTGTTTATCAAAAATTTTTCTATAGAAAATGTTTTCATCAAACATTTTTCTATAGAAAAATTTTTTTTATCAAAAAGTTTTCTATAGAAAATTTTCTAAATTTTCAAAAATTTTTCTATAGAATTTTTTTTTAATTTTTCTATATTTTTTTTATCAACAATTTTTCTGTAGAAAATTTTCTTACAAAAATTTTTCTAAAGAAATTTTTTTTTTATCAAAAATTTTTCTGCAGAAAATTTTTTCCTTAAACATTTTTCTATAGCAAATGTTTCTTTAGAAAAATTTTTTTATCAAAAATTTTTTATAGAAAATTTTTTTTTATCAAAAATGTTTCTATAGAAAATTTGTTTATCAAAAATTTTTCTATAGAAAATGTTTTCATCAAACATTTTTCTAAAGAAAATTTTTTTTATTAAAATGTTTTCTATAGAAAATTGTCTAAATTTTTAAAAATTTTTCTATAGATTTTTTTTTTTTTAATTTTTCGATATTTTTTTTTTATCAACAATTTTTCTGTAGAAAATTTTCTTACAAAAATTTTCTATAGAAAATTTTTTTATCAAAAATTTTTCTGTAGAAAATTTTTTCCTTGAACATTTTTCTATAGAAAATGTTTCTTTAGAAAATTTTCGTTATCAAAAATTTTTCTATAGAACATTTTTTTATCAAAAATGTTTCTATAGAAAATTTTTTTATTAAAAATGTTTCTATAGAAAATTTTTTTATCAAACATTTTTCTATAGAAAATATTTTTACCAAAAATTGTTCTATAGAAAATTTTTTATCAAAAATGTTTCTATAGAAAATTTTTTTTTCAAAAATTTTTCTAAAGAAAATTTTTTCGTCAAACATTTTTCTATAGAAAATTTTTTTAACAAACATTTTTCTATAGAATTTTTTTGTTTTTAAATATTTCTACATTTTTTTTATCAAAAATTTTTCTATAGAAAATTTTCTTACAAAAATTTTTCTATAGCAAATTTTCTTACAAAAATTTTTTTATCAAAAATGTTTCTATAGAAAATTTTTTTACCAAAAATTTTTCTAAAGAAAATTTGAAAATTTTCTGATATAAAAATTTGTATCGAAAATTTTTATAGAAAAATATTTTTAACGAAAAATTTTATATAAAATATAATTTTTATTGAACTAATTTATTATCAAAAAATTTTCTATAGAAAATTTTTTTATCAAAAATTTTTCTATAGACATTTTTTTATCAAAATTTTTCTGTAAAAAAATTTTTTATCAAACATTTTCCTATAGACAATTTTTTTTATAAAAATTTTTCTATAGAAAATTTTTTATTAAAAATTTTTCTATAGAAAATTTTTTATTAAAAATTTTTCTATAGAAAATTTTTTATTAAAAATTTTTCTATAGAAAATTTTTTAATAAAAATTTTTCTATAGAAAATTTTTTAATAAAAATTTTTCTATAGAAAATTTTTTAATAAAAATTTTTCTATAGAAAATTTTTTATTAAAAATTTTTCTATAGAAAATTTTTTATTAAAAAATTTTTTATTAAAACTTTTTCTATAGAAATTTTTTTATTAAAAAATTTTCTATAGAAGTTTTAAAACTTTTTCTATAGAAGATTTGAAATTTTTTTAATATAAAAATATTTGTATAAAATATAAATTCTATTGAACAATTTTCAACAGAAAAGTATTTTTATTAAAAATTTATCTATAAAAAAAATTTTGGATCGAAAATATGTAAAAAAATATAAAAATCTAAAATTGTTTAATATAAGAATTTATTTTTGTTTTGAAAAATATTCCCAATATTTACAAAAATATTCCCAATGTTTACAAAAATAATAGTGTCGTGGCAACAATATTCGGGATTATATTTCATTGTTCTCTCGAACCATGTATTTTGTTGCTATAAATTGGATTTCGATTTATTTCTTCAAATTCCGACTGAATGATTTTTATACTCATTTTCACGAGTTCTATTAATGATCGTGGTATTTACGAAAATTAAAAAAATACATCGGCTTATGGCGGTATGGGCTGCCTACTCCTGACAATAACCGACTGAAAATGAAATTCAACTCATACGTTTTTTGAAGCTTCTCCACATTGTACTGGTGAGGGCGAAAGTGCTTACCGGTACCATATTGACTCATTGGAGCATCGTCACAATTTCAGCTGTATCTCACTGTCCTATCTCTACTACATGGCATATCTTCTGTAGAGATCAGGAATCTTTTCCCAAAGGGCATATTTGTCGCTTCTTATAAAAAAAATTTGACTCCATCCGATTTCAGATGGAGTTAAAAGTACTCTAAAATTTTTTAGTTCAACTATCAAATGTTGTTAATAAAAAATTAATCAATCTTTAAAAAAAAATTTAAACCTGAACTTTGATACAAAGTTGCATAAACCGGACAATCCCTAAATTGACCCAGAATGTGATTCTGAGTTGATCGGTATATACCCAGACCAATCTGTTATCGCAAGACAACAAACTAATAACATCCTTCTCACCTATGCTGGTGTAGGGTATACATTTTTATTTTCATTTCAAATAAATTATTCAGATGAAAGAATGATATAATCTATAAACAATGGAACCAGAAAACATAAGGATTTTCAAAAAATTCAAAAACATTTGTTTAAGAAAATTTAAAATCAAAAATTTTAAAACGAAAAATTTTTAACAAAAAAATTCAATATTAATAAATTTAAATATGACAACATTTGAATATAAAAAAACGTTTCTTTGCACAATTTTAAAATCGGACATACCCGCACATAAGTATTAGCAAGGGTCAAAGAAAAGCAAAAATTCCTCCACAATGACTAACCCAATTTTCCCAAATCAAAAATAATTACAAATTTCCTCTCCCTTCCCCGTTTGACCCAAATTTTATACCAAAATCAAATGTAAATCTCTCATCGCTCAATTTGTTGACTCTCCAGTTTGTTGACATTCGCACGTCAGACGTCACTTTCTTTTTTCTTTAGTATTTATTCGTCTGTCACATGACGGAAACAATTAAATAAATGTGTTAAGGAAAATTTCGAAATATATGTTTCCATTTTTAATAGGGGCATAAATTAATGATTATTCAGCGTTTTCTTTCCTTTAGCGCAAGTGGCGAAAAATTTCATTAAATATTTTTCTTTTTGATATTTACAAATAAATATTTCCAAATGGCTTTTGTTATATTTTTGTAATAATTTTATTGATTTATTTTTTGAGTTTCATAAAATAAATTATATAGTTATGCACAAGGTAGATTATAATGAAGGTAATTTCACTTCAGGTTACTAAATTTAATTTCACTTTCTGACAATTTTAAGGGTTCTGACATTTCAATAGAAATAAAGCTACCATATTATATCAAATTTTCCCTTTCTTCTTGGCGGTGCGCCGACAATATGTGTTATGTGTAAAAATTTAAATACATTTTATCGCATGTATATCTTCATATCTAACAGTTTAACTATATTTTACCAGTTGCTATAGAAATAAGGCAAGATATTGTATAATAACTGTTCACATTAAATAAAATTTTGATTAGCTATGTTGATGTTCTAGGTATTAAGGAAAAAAACACATAGCTAACATTGTAGTCGCAGGGACCATTTGAAGTTTTAAAAATTCGTTCATAATTTTCATTCATAAATTTTGAAAACAGAAATAAAATTTTATAAATATTGAAATATAATTTAAAAATTATTGTCATTGGCTCTTTTTGGTGTTGATTTTTTTATTGTAGAAATGACCAAATATTTGCTACAAATTATGTTCCAAACTAAAACAGACTTTTACACTTTTACCCGTTTCCTGTCCTTGGATTGGATCTGCAGTATTTGAGCCGTCAAAAGGCCGCAGAAGCAGTTATGGTTACTTTAGAGGCAATATTATATAATAGAAAATAGATTATATAAATAAAAATAACAAGGAGAAAGTAAAGTAAAGTGTAAATAAATATATATAAACTTAATTATATTTAAAAACGAAAAAGAGAAGAAAAAAGATCTACCAGCTACTCAAGCTATGGCTGTATTGGTTATTGCTCTAGTTGCCATGGGAGAAGATATTGGTGTTGAGATGGCATACCGTTCGTTTGGCAATCTATTGTGTTATTGCGAGCCCTGCATAAGATGCTCTGTATCATTGGCTTTGGGCTTGATTTCAGCTTATAATCCTAAACTTATTATTTTGGATATCTTGAGTAAATTTTTTCCCGACAGTGATGTTGAGGTAGCTCTCAATGCCATCTTCACAATGGGTCTTAATCAATTGCAAGTGCCGGTGCATTGGTATGGTCATTGATGCTGTGGGACAAGTAGGTAAAGCCAAGATCACCGGTTTTCAAGCACATACAACACCCACACTTTTGGTCATAGGAGAATGTGCGGAATTGGCTAAAGAAGAATATATAGCTTAATACTAATTATGGTTGACTTTGTTATTTTTAAGAAATTCCAAACTTTGTCAAGTCAAATTAAATATCGCTTAATATATCTTCTTATAATCTGCATTATATATTGTGTTTATTCATTTATAATATAACTCATAAGATTTAGTTCATTAAAATAATCTGTAATTTGCTTTTTTATTATTCTTCTGTTATCCTTGGCTCCCACTGGAGCATAGGGTTTTTTTATTATAATTATTAAAATCCCGAAATCATTCACGTCAAAAATTGGCGACAATAAAATAATTTAAAATGTTTAATACACAATTTTAAATAAAAATATTCTCAAGGTAAATGTAACAATTTTGTCAGTTGCAATAATAATTGCTGTTATATCCACAGATATCCAGACGAAGACATCATTTGTAGATTTTTTTCATAAAAGGTGTTTTGTATGCAATTTTACTCTGTATACTGGTCTCTATAGTATTTATCTTTGAATAGCTTTTGTTTATGTATAATTTATGTTGTACACATTACACATTTTATCAAAAAAATTTCCAAAAAAAAAAGAAAATACTTTTTTAAAATATGGTAACGTTATATTTGATATGACGTAGAAATACAAACTTCAAAAACCCTTATTAAAATTTAATGAAAGCAAGTGAAATTACCTTCAATATATATGCCTTGGTTATGCATATGAATATAGTAAGTGCTTTCAACCGATAACGATCAGACTGAAAGTGTTAATACATTAAGGGAAAAATACATTATCAAATTAAAAGTTCAATTCATTAAAGCTTGTCTCACCATCAAGAAGTATATCTTAGTATATTTTCTAGATTTAATAGAGTAACTCTAAATTTTGCAGATTTTTTTTATTAAAAGTAAATAAATTTTTTCAAATACTAACAATAAGCTTTAATCAGGAGCCAAATCGCCGCATTCGATATCGATCGAAAACTAAAACTTTTGAGCAAATATTGTGTAACATACCTTAGGGATACTCAAAATAATTTATTTACAAAAAGTTTAATATAATTTGATATCTTTGATAAAATTTCCCTCAAGCTGCTAATAAGTACCCAGATTACATATTTCCTTCTTAATTCAATAACAGCGATAAATTATCCCAAATCCCTTAACGATTTGGTTAGGAAGTTCAAATTCCAAATGAATCAAAATGATTTTAAAATTCTTCTACTAATGTACCAATCCTATACCAAACTTTTGTATCAAAAATTTTTTTATTGAAAATTTTTTTTCATCAAAAATTTTTCTATTTAAAATTTTTTTATCAAAAATTTTTCGATAGAAACTTTTTTTATCAAAATTTTTTTATCAACAATTTTTCTATTGAAAATTTTTTTTATCAAATATTTTTCTTAGAAAATTTTTGTATCCAAAATTTTTGTAAAGAACATCTCTTTATAAAAAATTGCATCAAAAATTTTTATGTAGAGTTTTTTTTTCAAAAATTTTATAGAAATTTTTCTATAGAAAATTTTTTATCAAAAATTTTTCTATAGAAAATTTTTTATCAAAAACTTTTCTATAGAAAATTTTTTATCAAAAATTTTTCTATAGAAAATTTTTTATCAAAAATTTTTCTATAGAAAATTTTTTATCAAAAATTTTTCTATAGAAAATTTTTTATCAAAAATTTTTCTATAGAAAATTGTTTTATCAAAAATTTTTCTATAGAAAATTGTTTTATCAAAAATTTTTTTATAGAAATTATTTTTATCAAAAATTTTTCTTTAGAAAATTTTTTTCTTAAAATTTTTTCTTTAGAAAATTTTTTTATCCAAAATTTTTCTATAGAAAACTTTTTTACCAAAAACTTTTCTATAGAAAATTTATCTCTATAAAAAATTTTTTTATAGGAAATTTTTATAAAAAATTTTTCTATAGAAAATTTTTTTTCAAAAATTTTTATATATAATTATTTAAAAAATGTTTCTATAGAAATCTTTTTATCAAAACTTTTTCTTTACAAAAATTTTTTATCAAAAACTATTCTATAGAATATTTTTTATCAAAAATTTTTCTATAAAAAACATTTTTATGAAAAAATTTTCTTTAGAAATTTTTTTTTATAGAAATTATAGAAATAGAAAATTTTTTTATCAAAAATTTTTCCATAGAAAATCTTTTTTTTTAATTTTTTCCATAGAAAATCTATTTATAACAAATTTTTCTATAGAATTTTTCAAAAATGATTCTATAGAATTTTTTTTCAAACATTTTTCTACAGGAAATTTTTTTTCAAAAATATTTCTATAGGAAATTTTTTATATAAAAAAAAATTTCTATAGAAATTTGTTTATAGAAAATTTTTTTGTCAACAATTTTTTTATAGGAAATTTTTTTATCAAAAATTTTTCTATAGAAAATATTTTTGAAAAAAATTTCTATAGAACATTTTTTTATCAAAAAATTTTCAATACAAAATTTTTTTAACAAAAATTTTTCTATAGAAAAATTTTTGATAAAAACCTTTTTACCAAAAATTTTACTACAGAAAACTTTTTTACCAAAAATTTTTCAATAAAAAACTTTTTTACCAAACATTTTTCAATAGAAAACTTTTTTACCAAAAAATTTTCAATAAAAAACTTTTTTATCAAAAATTTTTCTATAGAAAATCAAAAATTTGTCTATAGAAATTTTTTACCAAAGATTTTTGTAAAGAAAACTTTTTTACCAAAAATTTTTCTATATAACATTTTTTTATCAAAAATTTTTCTTTAGAAAATTTTTTTATCACAAATTTTTTTGTAGAAAATTTTTTTATCAAAATTTTTGTCTATAAAAATTTTTTTATCAGAAATTTTTGTATAGAAAATTTTTTGTCAAAAATTTTTCTATACAAAATTTTTTTATCAAAAATTTTTTTATAGAAAACATTTTTATCAAAAAATAGAAAAACTTTTTTATCAAAAATAGAAAATTTTTTTTCCAAACACTTTTTTCCAAATCAAAAATTTTTCTATAGAAAAATTTTTATCAAAAATTTTTCTTTAGAAAATATTTTTATCAAAATTTTTTCGTTAGCAAATATTTTTTCAAAAATTTTTCTAGAGAAAATTTTTTTATAGAAAACTTTTTTATCAAAAAATAGAAAAACTTTTTTATCAAAAATAGAAAATTTTTTTTCCAAACACTTTTTTCTAAATCAAAAATTTTTCTATAGAAAATTTTTTATCGAAAATTTTTCTTTAGAAAATATTTTTATCAAAAATTTTTCGTTAGCAAATATTTTTTCAAAAATTTTTCTGGAGAAAATTTTTTTATCAAAAATTTTTCTATAGAAAATTTTTTTATCAAAAATTTTTCTATAGAAAATTTTTTATCAAAAATTTTTCTATAGAAAATTTTTTTATCAAAATTTTTTCTATAGAAATTTTTTTATCAAAAATTTTTCTATAGAAAATTTTTTATCAAAAATTTTTCTATAGAAAATTTTTTATCAAAAATTTTTCTATAGAAAATTTTTTATCAAAAATTTTTCTATAGAAAATTTTTTATCAAAAATTTTTCTATAGAAAATTTTTTTATCAAAATTTTTTCTATAGAAATTTTTTTATCAAAAATTTTTCTATAGAAAAATTTTATAAAAATTTTTTTAATAAAAATTTTTTCCATAGAAAATTTTTTTGTCAAAATTTTTTTTATCAAAAGTTTTTTATAGAAAATTTTTTATCACAAAGTTTTTTATAGAAAATTTCCTATAGAAATTTTTTTCCTATAAAAAATTTTATTATGAAAAATTTTTCTATAAAAAATTTAGAAATTAAAAATTTTTTGATTGAAAATAGTTCTTCAGAAATATATTTCTATCTAGAATATGGAGAAAAAATATTTTAATATTAATTTTATTTTTCTATAAAATATTTTTATCAATTATTTTTTTTTAATTTTTGTATCGAAAATATCAAAAAAGCTAAAATTGCTCAATATTAGAATTTTCTTAAACAAAGCCTCACCAACCGACTTTGCTAACATCCAAATCCCCACTGAATGCTTTTAATATACATTTTCACTAGTTTCATTAATGATCGTGATATTTACGAAAATTACAAAAAGTCTTCGGCTTCTGGTGGTATGGGCTGCCTACACCTGCTTATAACGGTTGATATCCTTGGTAAAAAGTCCCATTAATGTTTATCCAGCCTTTTTATTTACTTTCTTCAGCAAAAAGTAATGATTTCTTTATCTATTTTTATTATAAATTTTTTACAAATAACAAAAATAAGCCGCTTTCAAAATGCTATGTCTCACAAACTAAAAGAACGACAGCTTTTAAATTTATAGACGTTTCTCTGAAAAGCATAAATGTTAAAATCATATGTTAATTTTCTTTATACTCTGTCAGTCCACCTATTGTATATGTATGTTATCAAAAAAAGGAAAGATATAGACCAAAATTAAAGCCCTATTGAATCGCTATTGCTATTATGAGTCCCAATTCAAATAAGTAACATTTTCTGAAAAATGTTGTAGTATACTTTAAGGATGACCAAATTATATTATAAAGTTTTATCAAGTTAAATTTGTTTGTTATTTATTTTGAAAGTAAACTTTGAAATATATTGGATGATTGAGCAAAGTATTATACATATTTAATAAATAAACAAAGTAATTGAAGCATAAATGATTCTTTTTATATTTATTGAATTTTAATATATAGCATATATTTTCTAAGACCTCCTAAGAGCATGCTACACATTTTTCGCAGAAATCTCATTTTGATTGGCGGAAATTCGCTAATGGATTCCTATTTAAATACATACATTTATCTTTTCTATCTTGAAAAGTGTTTGCATCAATCCTTTTGTAAACACTGAGGAATTAATCTAAAAGAAAAATTTACATTTTTCAAATAAAACAGCAACTATAAGTTAACTTTACGCCTCAACTTTTTTCATGCACTTTAATTTACATAAAATTCATGCATGTACTCGTACTTCCCATATTGTGTTTTAAATTCTTTTGTTTTATCGTTACTTTAGTTGAGTGGTTTGTTTGTTTGGTTGTATGTGTTTCTGAAATTCTGGCCTGGTATTAAAACCAAAAAAAAAAAAAAATATTTCAATATAGTCGTAGGTGTTTACACCTACATTTCTACACATACATACATATTACCTGCAATCATAACCAGATACGAATATAGAAATATTTTCACCCACAGGTTATGTGCAATCAAGTCAAGAACATATGTCGCTACTTAAACATACTCGTCCGTCCCACGACTAGGTACATTGGCGATTTAATTTACTCTCGTGATTTTTTTCCCCCTGAAACTGGCTTTTATTTCTGGGAAAAACTAAATTTTTTTTTGTGGGAGGTGAAGTGATCAAATAAATATTTGAAGTAACACTAGACAACAGGAAGAATCAAAAAGGTTATGTAGAGGATTAAAGCCGACTATATAATACCCTTGAGGTCAAATTTATCTATGTCATATTTCTTCAAAAACCCCAAAAAATCATTGTGGTCACCAACATTCATAAAAAAGGTATTTGTGTTGAATTGTGTAAGTTTTCAAATATAGCTTAAGCTAGAAATAGTGAGAAATTATATAAGTTTTTATCCTATGAGTAAAAATTGGATACAAAAACTAGTTTTTTATTACTTCCCGGAATTGATATATTGGCCACAATTATCAATATAGAAATTTTGTTTTATCAAAAATTTTTCTATAGAAAATTTTTTTTATCAAAAATTTTTCTATAGAGAATTTTTTTATCAAACATTTTTCTATAGAAAATTTTTTTATCAAAAATTTTTCTATACAAAATTTTTTTATCAAAAATTTTTCTATACAAAATTTTTTTATAGAAAATTTTTTTATCAAAAATTTTTCTATAGAAAATTTTTCTATATAAAATTTTTTATCAAAAATTTTTCTATAGAAAATTTTTTTATCAAAAATTTTTATATAGAAAATCTTTTTATCAAAAATTTTTCTATAGAAAATTTTATTATCAAAATTTTTTAATTAAAAATTTTTTTTATCAAAAATGTTTCTATAGAAAATTTTTTTATCAAAAATTGTTCTTTAGATTTTTTACCAAAAAATTTTCTATAGAACATTTATTTTTTTACCAAAAACTTTTCTAAAAAAAATTTTTTATCAAAAATGTTTCTATAGAAAATTTGTTTGTCAATAATTTTTCTATAGAAAATTTTGTTATCAAAATTTTTTCTATAGAAAATTTTTTTATCAAAAATTTTTCTATAAAAAATTTTTCTATAACAAATTTTTTTTATTAAAAATTTTTCTATAAAAAATTTTTATCAAAAATCTTTCTATAGAAATTTTTTTTTGTCAAAAATTTTTCTATAGAAAATTTTTTTTGGTTTTTTATCAAAAATTTTTCTATAGAGAATTTTTTTATCTAAAATTTTTCTATAAAAAATTTTTTTATCAAAAATTTTTCTATAGAAATTTTTTTTTATGAAAAATTTTTCTATAGAGTATTTTTTTATGAAAAATTTTTCTATAGAAATTTTTTTATCAAAAATTTTTTTATCAAAAATTTTTTTATCAAAAATTTTTCTATAGAAAATTTTTTTATCAAAAATTTTTCTATAGAAAATTTTTTACCTAAAATTTTTCTATAGAAAATTTTTTTATCAAAAATTTTTCTATAGAAAATTTTTTTTATTAAAAATTTTTCTAAAGAAAATTTTTTTACCAAAAATTTTTCTATAGAAAATTTTTTTTTCAAAAATTTTTCTATAGAAAATTTTTTTATCAAAAATTTTTCTATAGAAAATTTTTTTATCAAAAATTTTTCTATAGAAAATTTTTTTGTCAAAAATTTTTCTATAGAAAATGTTTTTATCAAAAATTCTTCTATAGAAAATTTTTTTATCAAAAATTGTTCTTTAGAAAATTTTTTTATCAAAAATTTTTCTATAGAAAATTTTTTTATCAAAAATTTTTCTAAAGAAAATTTTTTTATCAAAAATTTTTCTATAGAAAATTTTTTTATCAAAAATTTTTCTATAGAAAATTTTTTTATCAAAAATTTTTTATCAAAAATTTTTCTATAGAAAATTTTTTTCTCAAAAATTTTTCTATAGAAAACTTTTTTATCAAAAATTTTTCTATAGAAAATTTTTTTATTCAAAATTTTTCTATAGATTTTTTTTTTAAAAATTTTCTATAGAAAATTTTTTTTATCAAAAAGTTTTCTAGAGAAATTTTCTTACAAACATTTTTCTATAGAGAATTTTTTAATCTAAAATTATACTATAGAAAATTTTTTGTCAAAAATTTTTCTATAAATATTTTGTTTCATCAAAAATTTTTCTATAGAAAATTTTGTTATCAAAAATTTTTCTATAGATTTTTTATCAAAAATTTTTCAATAGAAAATTTTTTTATCAAAAAGTTTTCTATAGAAAATTTTCTAACAAACATTTTTCTATAGAAAACTTTTTTTATCAAAAATTTTTCTATAGAAATTTTTTTTATCAACAATTTTTCTATAGAAAATTTTTTTATCAAAAATTTTTCTATAGAAAATTTTTTGATCAAAAATTTTTCTATAGAAAATTTTTAATTTTTTTTATCAAAAATGTTTCCATAGAAAATTTTTTTATCAAAAACTTTTCTATAGAAAATTTTTTTATCAAAAATTCTTCTATAGAAAATTTTTCTATAGAAAATTTGTTTATCAAAAATTTTTCTATAGAAATTTCTTTTATCAAAAATTTTTTTGTCAAAAAATTTTCTATAAACAAATTTTTGGATCGAAAATATCTAAAAAATTTAAAAATCTAAAATTGTTTAATATTAGAATTTATTTCTATTTTAAAAAATAGTCCCAATATTTACAAAAATATTCCCTATGTTTACAAAAATAATAGTGTCGTGGCAACAATTTTCGAGATTATATTTCTTTGTTATGATATACATATGTATATAACATATCAAAGTTTCATTTGGATTGGATATATGGAAAGTGTGCCGACTTGAAGTCAAAGTTAGACCACGCCAGTTATATGTGAAAAAAATGGGTTTCTTCAAATGTTTGAGCAAAATTTTGGCCTTTCCAATGAGATATCTAACCTTTAAATCGGTTCAAAATTTTCCTAGTTATTAAAGTTTTTCCAAAATATTCTACTTCCTTGAAGTCTCTCCTGAGCAAATGCAATAAAAAAATGTATTATTTTTAACAATGTTTTATTTTACTATTTTTACTTTTTCGAGACCTCAAGACAAAATTAAACACCCAATTTTGTTACAATGCGTTAACGTTAAGTCACTTTTGCAAAGGATGAAAAAATGTATTTTTCTTTCATGCCGTTTTCAAAACTCCTTTTTGGGTTTTTCAATAGTTTGTTTAACAAACTCGAAAAATGTAAAAAAAAAGTTCAAGAGTGTTAGTTAGTACCCTCTGCAGATTATTATTAAGAAGGAACTACATCAATATCTCTAAGGGCTTAGTCTTACCTTCGACTTAAGATCAGAGGATTTCGACAAAAAACACATTTTTCACCACAGTTATAAAAAAGCACATCAATTGTTATATATTAGCAGTTTTTATGAGCAAAAATGAAATTTGTATTGCATCAACAGGTAGAAATATATATTAGAAATTTGGTTGAAATCGGATGTCTTTAACCCTTTTATAACCTGGGTTAAAAATACAACTTTTAAAAAAACTAATTTTTTCAAAAAGTTACTAGAAATTACATATTTTTGTCTATATATTTCAATCAAAATTCAAAGAATCGTTCAAAGGAGCCTTTAATTACATTTTAATACAAATTAACCCTTGCGTACCCAAAGGCTCAAAATTGACTTGAATTTTTTTCTTTTTTTATGAAATTTGGTACAGATCACTTTTTTGATAGTGGGACCATGGCTATTTAAATTTGTCAAAATCAGTCCATTACTTATGGTACCTCCCATAGGTCCCACTTCCCGAAATTGATATTTTGGCCACAAATATCAATATCTAAAGTAAATACTGCTTATGTAAATCAAAATCACTCTGTCAAATTTCGTTGAAATCTGTCCACATTTGACCATAGGCTCCCATACAAACTTTTCTGTCAAAACGCACTAAATTGGAAAAAAATTCTTAAAACTCTCATTAATCCAAAGATAATGATTTTTTTCATACATAATTTTTGTAAAAACTGTAATCAATTTGCCAAATTTCGAGATAATCGGTACAGATTTGACCCTAGCTCTCATAAAAGTCCATACAAGTTTTAAGAAAATGTTCGTATGATGGCAAAATTTAGCAAATATTTCTCTTTATACATGAAAAAGAACACGTTTGACCTAAGTGATGAAGGGTATCGTATGGTCGGGCTTGACCGAGTATAGCACTTTCACACTTGTTTTTTTTTTGTTTACATTGGTGTTTTTAGCACCAAACCATAGATATAACATATAGGGCTTACTACATTGTAATTTTTTGGCCAAAAGTTCCCTGATAGTAAAAGAGTTTTAAATTGTTTTGACAAACAAACGAATATGTTTAGATATCAAATTTTATCAAACTTTTTGCAAATTATTTTTTTTTAATCCCTGAGGTATGCAATACAATATTTGCTCTCTATGTTTTCGATCGATATCTAATGCGGCGATTTGGCCCTTGGTTTCTTATTGATAGAGTCAGAAACAAAAAAAATTGTATAGCTATTTGGTAAATGTAAAATAAACCATTAAAGAATTTTCAAAATCTAGTTTGAAATTTTGCAATATTTTCTGTGTTGGATTGATTGATGATTAAAATCAAATAATTTTTACATATTTATATGAACCCTAGAGAGCTCAACGTATAACATAAGTATAGGATCTTATATATAACAAATTATCTTTTCCTAACCACCCTTTTCTAAGTATTTAACTTAAAACTTTTGCTATTCCTTAAAATATCCCTACTATTATGCTACACTTTTTAAGAGTTTTATAAAATTTTAAATCTATTTACATAAAACAATTTTATAGCATTAAGTTAAATAATTCTTAAATTCAATTTTGAGTTGTTACTTTCCGCCTGCGGCATTTATTATGCCACTTGAAGGAATTTAAATAAAAAAATAAAAAAAAAACTTAAATGTTTTACAGGCTGTTTACACTGACATTCATCAAACACATTAGGACTATTCAGTTCAAAGTTCTACTCCTTTTAAATTTATTTAAATCTAATTTAAATTCTTTTAACTTCTCCCAAAATTATTTTAAAGTTTTTACTTTATTTGCTAAATTAAACTTTTTTCCATGAGGTCTATCCTTATGCTATGTAGCTTAACTACTACAATATATTCCAAAGTTTTCATGTAAAAGATGTATACAATTCGTTGTTACAAGCTATCTCTGTAAATATGCAAATACAAACACCTAAATAACATAATATATAACAAGTAAGAGTGTGATATTCGGCTGTGCCGAATCTTATATACCCCCATCAAGTTGTGTTAAATTTAGAAACATACCTCATATACCTTCGAGGGTGCAGTAAACTCAAAAATAGAAAAATATTTCTATCGAAAATTTTTCTATAGAAAAATATTTCTATCGAAAATTTTTCTATAGAAAAATATTTCTATCGAAAATTTTTCTATAGAAAAATATTTCTATCGAAAATTTTTCTATAGAAAAATATTTCTATCGAAAATTTTTCTATAGAAAAATATTTCTATCGAAAATTTTTCTATAGAAAAATATTTCTATCGAAAATTTTTCTATAGAAAAATATTTCTATCGAAAATTTTTCTATAGAAAAATATTTCTATCGAAAATTTTTCTATAGAAAAATATTTCTATCGAAAATTTTTCTATAGAAAAATATTTCTAACGAAAATTTTTCTATAAAAAAATATTTCTATCGAAAATTTTTCTATAGAAAATTTTTCTATAGAAAAATATTTCTATCGAAAATTTTTCTATAGAAAAATATTTCTATCGAAAATTTTTCTATAGAAAAATATTTCTATCGAAAATTTTTCTATAGAAAAATATTTCTATCGAAAATTTTTCTATAGAAAAATATTTCTATCGAAAATTTTTCTATAGAAAAATATTTCTATCGAAAATTTTTCTATAGAAAAATATTTCTATCGAAAATTTTTCTATAGAAAAATATTTCTATCGAAAATTTTTCTATAGAAAAATATTTCTATCGAAAATTTTTCTATAGAAAAATATTTCTATCGAAAATTTTTCTATAGAAAAATATTTCTATCGAAAATTTTTCTATAGAAAAATATTTCTATCGAAAATTTTTCTATAGAAAAATATTTCTATCGAAAATTTTTCTATAGAAAAATATTTCTATCGAAAATTTTTCTATAGAAAAATATTTCTATCGAAAATTTTTCTATAGAAAAATATTTCTATCGAAAATTTTTCTATAGAAAAATATTTCTATCGAAAATTTTTCTATAGAAAAATATTTCTATCGAAAATTTTTCTATAGAAAAATATTTCTATCGAAAATTTTTCTATAGAAAAATATTTCTATCGAAAATTTTTCTATAGAAAAATATTTCTATCGAAAATTTTTCTATCGAAAATTTGTCTATAGAAAAATATTTCTATCGAAAATTTTTCTATAGAAAAATATTTCTATCGAAAATTTTTCTATAGAAAAATATTTCTATCGAAAATTTTTCTATAGAAAATTATTTCTATCGAAAATTTTTCTATAGAAAAATATTTCTATCGAAAATTTTTCTATAGAAAAATATTTCTTAAAAAGTTTTACTGTAGTGTATTGCACTAAGAATCCCAATTTATTACAATTATTTATTATTGTAATAAATAGTTTTTTGATAAAACCAAAAAATGTTGGTGGGGAAACCTTTCCTCAACGCGTTTCGATGGTTGGTTAGACCATCTCATCAGGAGGATTATCCCTAATTCTAGACAGAGCGAAAACCTCACATTATGTATAATTTGAGGGACTGAATAAATACGAATTATTATTATTGTGTCCAACAAATATCAACATAAAGCGCAGATTATCATCCGAACAGAAACACACAAACATTTTTCAGTTTTATCATTTCTTTATTTCCCACACTTTTGTTGTTGCTTTGTTGGCGACTAAGACAAAAGTGCTATAAAGGGGGTTCAAAGAAGCACATGTGCCAAGCTTTAAAATAAACTTTTGTTTATTTAAATCTTTCTTTGAACCCCCTTTATATCACTTTTGTCTTAGTCGCCAACAAAGCAACAACAAAAGTGTGGGAAATAAAGAAATGATAAAACTGAAAAATGTTTGTGTGTTTCTGTTCGAATGATAATCTGCGCTTTATGTTGATATTTGTTGGACACAATAATAATAATTCGTATTTATTCAGTCCCTCAAATTATACATAATGTGAGGTTTTCGCTCCGTCTAGAATTAGGGATAATCCTCCTGATCAAGTTGATGAGATGGTCTAACCAACCATCGAAACGCGTCGAGGAAAGGTTTCCCCACCAACATTTTTTGGTTTTATCAAAAAACTATTTATTACAATAATAAATAATTGTAATAAATTGGGATTCTTAGTGCAATACACTACAGTAAAACTTTTTAATTAAATGTTTGATGTCCCAAATTTTGAAAAACCTTTTTAAAATATTTCTATCGAAAATTTTTCTATAGAAAAATATTTCTATTGAAAATTTTTCTATAGAAAAATATTTCTATTGAAAATTTTTCTATAGAAAAATATTTCTATTGAAAATTTTTCTATAGAAAAATATTTCTATCGAAAATTTTTCTATAGAAAAATATTTCTATCAAAAATTTTTCTATAGAAAAATATTTCTATTGAAAATTTTTCTATAGAAAAATATTTCTATCGAAAATTTTTCTATAGAAAAATATTTCTATCAAAAATTTTTCTATAGAAAAATATTTCTATCGAAAATTTTTCTATAGAAAAATATTTCTATCGAAAATTTTTCTATAGAAAAATATTTCTATCGAAAATTTTTCTATAGAAAAATATTTCTATCAAAAATTTTTCTATAGAAAAATATTTCTATCGAAAATTTTTCTATAGAAAAATATTTCTATCGAAAATTTTTCTATAGAAAAATATTTCTATCGAAAATTTTTCTATAGAAAAATATTTCTATCGAAAATTTTTCTATAGAAAAATATTTCTATCGAAAATTTTTCTATAGAAAAATATTTCTATCGAAAATTTTTCTATAGAAAAATATTTCTATCGAAAATTTTTCTATAGAAAAATATTTCTATCGAAAATTTTTCTATAGAAAAATATTTCTATCGAAAATTTTTCTATAGAAAAATATTTCTATCGAAAATTTTTCTATAGAAAAATATTTCTATCGAAAATTTTTCTATAGAAAAATATTTCTATCGAAAATTTTTCTATAGAAAAATATTTCTATCGAAAATTTTTCTATAGAAAAATATTTCTATCGAAAATTTTTCTATAGAAAAATATTTCTATCGAAAATTTTTCTATAGAAAAATATTTCTATCGAAAATTTTTCTATAGAAAAATATTTCTATCGAAAATTTTTCTATAGAAAAATATTTCTATCGAAAATTTTTCTATAGAAAAATATTTCTATCGAAAATTTTTCTATAGAAAAATATTTCTATCGAAAATTTTTCTATAGAAAAATATTTCTATCGAAAATTTTTCTATAGAAAAATATTTCTATCGAAAATTTTTCTATAGAAAAATATTTCTATCGAAAATTTTTCTATAGAAAAATATTTCTATCGAAAATTTTTCTATAGAAAAATATTTCTATCGAAAATTTTTCTATAGAAAAATATTTCTATCGAAAATTTTTCTCTAGAAAAATATTTCTATCGAAAATTTTTCTATAGAAAAATATTTCTATCGAAAATTTTTCTCTAGAAAAATATTTCTATCGAAAATTTTTCTCTAGAAAAATATTTCTATCGAAAATTTTTCTCTAGAAAAATATTTCTATCGAAAATTTTTCTATAGAAAAATATTTCTATCGAAAATTTTTCTATAGAAAAATATTTCTATCGAAAATTTTTCTATAGAAAAATATTTCTATCGAAAATTTTTCTCTAGAAAAATATTTCTATCGAAAATTTTTCTATAGAAAAATATTTCTATCGAAAATTTTTCTATAGAAAAATATTTCTATCGAAAATTTTTCTATAGAAAAATATTTCTATCGAAAATTTTTCTATAGAAAAATATTTCTATCGAAAATTTTTCTATAGAAAAATATTTCTATCGAAAATTTTTCTATAGAAAAATATTTTTATCGAAAATTTTTCTATAGAAAAATATTTCTATCGAAAATTTTTCTATAGAAAAATATTTCTATCGAAAATTTTTCTATAGAAAAATATTTCTATCAAAAATTTTTCTATAGAAAAATATTTCTATCGAAAATTTTTCTATAGAAAAATATTTCTATCGAAAATTTTTCTATAGAAAAATATTTCTATCGAAAATTTTTCTATAGAAAAATATTTCTATCGAAAATTTTTCTCTAGAAAAATATTTCTATCGAAAATTTTTCTCTAGAAAAATATTTCTATCGAAAATTTTTCTATAGAAAAATATTTCTAACGAAAATTTTTCTATAGAAAAATATTTCTATCGAAAATTTTTCTATAGAAAAATATTTCTATCGAAAATTTTTCTATAGAAAAATATTTCTATCGAAAATTTTTCTATAGAAAAATATTTCTATCGAAAATTTTTCTATAGAAAAATATTTCTATCGAAAATTTTTCTATAGAAAAATATTTCTATCGAAAATTTTTCTATAGAAAAATATTTCTATCGAAAATTTTTCTATAGAAAAATATTTCTATCGAAAATTTTTCTATAGAAAAATATTTCTATCGAAAATTTTTCTATAGAAAAATATTTCTATCGAAAATTTTTCTATAGAAAAATATTTCTATCGAAAATTTTTCTATAGAAAAATATTTCTATCGAAAATTTTTCTATAGAAAAATATTTCTATCGAAAATTTTTCTATAGAAAAATATTTCTATCGAAAATTTTTCTCTAGAAAAATATTTCTATCGAAAATTTTTCTCTAGAAAAATATTTCTATCGAAAATTTTTCTATAGAAAAATATTTCTAACGAAAATTTTTCTATAGAAAAATATTTCTATCGAAAATTTTTCTATAGAAAAATATTTCTATCGAAAATTTTTCTATAGAAAAATATTTCTATCGAAAATTTTTCTATAGAAAAATATTTCTATCGAAAATTTTTCTATAGAAAAATATTTCTATCGAAAATTTTTCTATAGAAAAATATTTCTATCGAAAATTTTTCTATAGAAAAATATTTCTAACGAAAATTTTTCTATAGAAAAATATTTCTATCGAAAATTTTTCTATAGAAAAATATTTCTATCGAAAATTTTTCTATAGAAAAATATTTCTATCGAAAATTTTTCTATAGAAAAATATTTCTAACGAAAATTTTTCTATAGAAAAATATTTCTATCGAAAATTTTTCTATAGAAAAATATTTCTATCGAAAATTTTTCTCTAGAAAAATATTTCTATCGAAAATTTTTCTATAGAAAAATATTTCTAACGAAAATTTTTCTATAGAAAAATATTTCTATCGAAAATTTTTCTATAGAAAAATATTTCTATCGAAAATTTTTCTATAGAAAAATATTTCTATCGAAAATTTTTCTCTAGAAAAATATTTCTATCGAAAATTTTTCTATAGAAAAATATTTCTAACGAAAATTTTTCTATAGAAAAATATTTCTATCGAAAATTTTTCTATAGAAAAATATTTCTATCGAAAATTTTTCTATAGAAAAATATTTCTATCGAAAATTTTTCTATAGAAAAATATTTCTATCGAAAATTTTTCTATAGAAAAATATTTCTATCGAAAATTTTTCTATAGAAAAATATTTCTATCGAAAATTTTTCTATAGAAAAATATTTCTATCGAAAATTTTTCTATAGAAAAATATTTCTATCGAAAATTTTTCTATAGAAAAATATTTCTATCGAAAATTTTTCTATAGAAAAATATTTCTATCGAAAATTTTTCTATAGAAAAATATTTCTATCGAAAATTTTTCTATAGAAAAATATTTCTATCGAAAATTTTTCTATAGAAAAATATTTCTATCGAAAATTTTTCTATAGAAAAATATTTCTATCGAAAATTTTTCTCTAGAAAAATATTTCTATCGAAAATTTTTCTCTAGAAAAATATTTCTATCGAAAATTTTTCTATAGAAAAATATTTCTAACGAAAATTTTTCTATAGAAAAATATTTCTATCGAAAATTTTTCTATAGAAAAATATTTCTATCGAAAATTTTTCTATAGAAAAATATTTCTATCGAAAATTTTTCTATAGAAAAATATTTCTATCGAAAATTTTTCTATAGAAAAATATTTCTATCGAAAATTTTTCTATAGAAAAATATTTCTATCGAAAATTTTTCTATAGAAAAATATTTCTATCGAAAATTTTTCTATAGAAAAATATTTCTATCGAAAATTTTTCTATAGAAAAATATTTCTATCGAAAATTTTTCTATAGAAAAATATTTCTATCGAAAATTTTTCTATAGAAAAATATTTCTATCGAAAATTTTTCTATAGAAAAATATTTCTATCGAAAATTTTTCTATAGAAAAATATTTCTATCGAAAATTTTTCTATAGAAAAATATTTCTATCGAAAATTTTTCTATAGAAAAATATTTCTATCGAAAACAAATATCTGTATAAAAATAGACAATAAATATGAAACTTGATTTAATTAAGACTAACCATGTAGTTAGTTAGTCTAAATTTTGGCCAGTGGAGGTCATCTTTTCTGCTTTTCTATCACGTAATTTACATAAGAAACTAAAAGAATGAAATTAGTGTTAACCACCAGTTATGATAATACAGGGAAAACCTGGGCCTAGGCCTAGGTAAAGATTTTTAATCGTTATACTCTTATACTCAAAATTTTCTACGATTTCGGATTAAACTTAAACTTAAATGTCTAAAAACCAGGGCAAAATTCGTGTTTGTAAAGATGGATTATAAGTGTATAAATGTATTCTTTATCAAGCTTTTTGGGTAAGAGATGACAAAGTATACATTTTTAAGAACTACAATCCAGGGAAATACGTATTGTTTTTTAATAGCACAAAATTACTTACATCTTTAAAAGTACAGCCTTTGGCAAGCATCACACTATAAAATTTCATGCCCCCGGGGATAGGCTACATAAGATATAAACAATTTTTGTTTTTATATTTTTTAAAAACTCTAAATAGAACAAAAAAACCTTTAACATTTAGCTTTAAGCAAAAAACAAAAATATGAAAAAAAACACACACAAAAGTATCGATAATGTTCAACAAGGTAGAAAAAACTACATGCCCCAACCAAAGGCCTCCCTAGGCTAAAGCATTATTAAAGAATCATTTATATAAAATATACAAAAAAATATACTCAAAGGAAGTTAATGTAAACACTTAAAAGGAATATTTAAATATTTTTTGTTTTTTCAATTTGAAGGGGAGACTAGAACAAAAAAAAAGTCAGGCATTCTTAAAAATCCTTAAAATTTATTATACTTTTATGTTTATTAAAATTAATAGGCCCTAAAAACTGAAAAAAAACGAATGAAAAACAGGAAATTGTTAGGGGTGAGAAGGAGGTGTAAGGGGCAAACAACCCTTAAATTAAATTGACTTTCTTTCAAAATATACATACATATGTACATACAAACGTATGTGTATATGTATGTATGGGTTGTAAAACATACAGGAAACACATGCCACAGGTGGATTTCCTCTTCCTATAGGAAAACATTCACAAATATATCTATAAATGTATTTTTAGCTTAAAAGTATAGAAGAGGAAATATAAAAACCAAACATAAAATGAAATACATATTTTAATGAAATATTTAAATATTAAACCGTGTTAAAAGCTTTTGACACACATTCTACCAATACATATTTACTTGTTTTTTGTAACACAAGGTTACAAGTCTTTTGTCTTTTCTTTTAACTTCCGTCTGTCTATCTGTCGTCTATACTGTCATATTATATTACATGTTTATAACTTTTCAATTGATTCCTTATAATCGTCTACTTCATCATCATTTCATGTTATTAGTTCAAACTTTTATTTGCATATTTCTTTGATTTTTTGACCCTCTTCATCATGTGTTTTTTTTTCCTACTATTTCCTTTTTCCCAGAAAAATCACTTGTAGCTGGACAAGAGATTTCGAAGAAGTGAATATCGTAAATGACAATAACTTATGCATGAATTTATTCAAATAATTGGTAAAATTTTGTTATCACATTTTTAGGATTATTTTAAGCATCTTGTGTTTAAATAAAAAAATAATCAATAAATAATTTAAGAGACCTTTTAGGCTAACAAAAACTACATAAATACCAAATTTAAATCATTTTCAATACAAATTTTTTCTACAGAAAAAATTTTTCAATACAAATTTGTTCTACAGAAAAAATTTTTTAACCAAAATTTTTCTATCGAAAATATTTTTTAACGAAAATTTTTCTATAGAAAAAAATTTTTAACGAAAATTTTTCTATAGAAAAAATTTTTTAACGAAAATTTTTCAATAGAAAAAATTTTTTAACGAAAATTTTTCTATAGAACAAATTTTTTAACGAAAATTTTTCTATAGAACAAATTTTTTAACGAAAAATTTTCTTTAGAACAAATTTTTTAACGAAAATTTTTCTATTGAAAAAATTTTTTAACGAAAATTTTTCTATAGAACAAATTTTTTAACGAAAAATTTTCTTTAGAACAAATTTTTTACCGAAAATTTTTCTATTGAAAAAATTTTTTAACGAAAATTTTTCTATAGAAATTTTTTTAACGAAAATTTTTCTATAGAAAAAATTTTTTATAGAAAAAATTTTTAAACGAAAATTTTTCTATAGAAAAAATTTTTAAACGAAAATTTTTTTATGGAAAAAATTTTTGAACGACAAGTTTTCTATAGAAAAAATTTTTTAACGAAAATTTTTCTATAGAAAAAAATTTTTTAAAGAAAATGTTTCTATAGAAAAATATTTTTAACGAAAATTTTTTAAAAACGTTTTTCTATAGAAAGAAATTTTTAACGAAAATTTTTCTATCAAACAAATTTTTTAACGAAAATTTTTCTATCAAAAAAATTTTTTAACGAAAATTTTTCTATAGAAAAAATTTTTTAACGAAAATTTTTCTATAGAAAAAATTTTTTAACGAAAATTTTTCTATAGAAAAAATTTTTTAACAAAAATTTTTCTATAGAAAAAATTTTTTAACGAAAATTTTTCTATAGAAAAAATTTTTTAACGAAAATTTTTCTATAGAAAAAATTTTTTAACGAAAATTTTTCTATAGAAAAAATTTTTTAACGAAAATTTTTCTATAGAAAAAATTTTTTAACGAAAATTTTTCTATAGAAAAAATTTTTTAACGAAAATTTTTCTATAGAAAAAATTTTTTAACGAAAATTTTTCAATAGAAAAAATTTTTCAACGAAAATTTTTCTATAGAAAAAATTTTTTAACGAAAATTTTTCTAAAGAAAAATTTTTTTAACCAAAATTTTTCTATAGAAAAAAAAAATTTTAACGAAAATTTTTCAATAGAAAAAAAATTTTAACGAAAATTTTTCTATAGAAAAAATTTTTTAACGAAAATTTTTCTATAGAAAAAATTTTTTAGCGAAAATTTTTCAATAGAAAAAATTTTTCAACGAAAATTTTTCTATAGAATAAAATTTTTAACGAAAATTTTTCTATAGGAAAATTTTTTTTAACGAAAATTTTTCTATAGAAAAATTTTTTTAACGAAAATTTTTTTATAGAAAAATTTTTTTAACGAAAATTTTTCTATAGAAAATTTTTTTAACGAAAATTTTTCTATAGAAAAATTTTTTTAACGAAAATTTTTCTATAGAAAAATTTTTTTAACGTAAATTTTTCTATAGAAAAAATTTTTTAACGAACATTTTTCTATAGAGAAAATTTTCTAACGAAAATTTTTCTATAGAAAACATTTGTTTAATGAAAAATTTTGGTTAAAAAATTAAAAAAATTTCGTTAAAAAAAAATTTCTATAGAAAAAATTTTCTATTTAAAAACTTTTGTTTAGAAAAATGTTCGTTGTAAAAATTTTTCTGAAAAAATTTTTTAAATAGAAAAAATTTTGTTAAAAATATTTTTCTGTTTAAAAATTTTCCTTAAAAATTTTTTTCTATGCAAAAATTTTTGTTAAAAAATTTTTTCTATAGAAAAATTTTCGTTAAAAATTTTTTTCTTTAGAAAAATTTTTGTTAAAAAATAGGAAAACAAATTTTAACGAAAATTTTTCTAAAGAAAAAATTTTTTAACGAAAATTTTTCTAAAGAAAAAATTTTTTAACAAAAATTTTTCTAAAAAAAAAAATTTTTAACCAAAATTTTTCTATAGAAAAAAAAATTTCAACGAAAATTTTTCTATAGAAAAAATTTTTTAACGAAAATTTTTCTATTGAAAAAATTTTTCAACGAAAATTTTTCTATAGAATAAAATTTTTAACGAACATTTTTCTATAGAATAAAATTTTTAACGAAAATTTTTCTATAGAAAAATTTTTTTAACGAAAATTTTTGTATAGAAAAAATTTTTTAACGAACATTTTTCTATAGAATAAAATTTTTAACGAAAATTTTTCTATGGAAAAAATTGTTTAACGAAAATTTTTCTTTAGAAAAAATTTTTTAACGAAAATTTTTCTATAGAAAAAATTTTTTAACGAAAATTTTTCAATAGAAAAAATTTTTCAACGAAAATTTTTCTATAGAAAAAATTTTTTAACGAAAATTTTTCTAAAGAAAAATTTTTTTAACCAAAATTTTTCTATAGAAAAAAAAAATTTAACGAAAATTTTTCAATAGAAAAAAAAATTTTAACGAAAATTTTTCAATAGAAAAAAAATTTTAACGAAAATTTTTCTATAAAAAAAAATTTTTTAACGAAAATTTTTCTATAGAAAAAATTTTTTAGCGAAAATTTTTCAATAGAAAAAATTTTTCAACTAAAATTTTTCTATAGAATAAAATTTTTAACGAAAATTTTTCTATAGAAAAAATTTTTTAAAGAAAATTTTTCTATAGAAAAAATTTTTTAACGAAAATTTTTCTATAGAAAAAATTTTTTAACGAAAATTTTTCTATAGAAAAAATTTTTTAACGAAAATTTTTCTATAGAAAAACTTTTTTAACGAAAATTTTTTTATAGAAAAATTTTTTTAACGAAAATTTTTCTATAGGAAAATTTTTTTAACGAAAATTTTTCTATAGAAAAAATTTTTTAACGAAAATTTTTCTATAGAAAAATTTTTTTAACGAAAATTTTTCTATAGAAAAATTTTTTTAACGAAAATTTTTCTATAGAAAAATTTTTTTAACGAAAATTTTTCTATAGAAAAATTTTTTTAACGAAAATTTTTCTATAGAAAAATTTTTTTAACGAAAATTTTTCTATAGAAAAAATTTTTTAACGAACATTTTTCTATAGAGAAAATTTTCTAACGAAAATTTTTCTATAGAAAACATTTGTTTAATGAAAAATTTTGGTTAAAAAATTAAAAAAATTTCGTTAAAAAAAAATTTCTATAGAAAAAATTTTCTATTTAAAAACTTTTGTTTAGAATAATGTTCGTTGTAAAAATTTTTCAGAAAAAATGTTTTAAATACAAAAAATTTTGTTAAAAATATTTTTCTGTTTAAATTTTTTCTATGCAAAAATTTTTGTTAAAAAATTTTTTCTATAGAAAAATTTTCGTTAAAAATTTTTTTCTTTAGAAAAATTTTTGTTAAAAAATAGGAAAAAAAATTTTAACGAAAATTTTTCTAAAGAAAAAATTTTTCTAAAGAAAAAATTTTTCTAAAGAAAAAATTTTTTAGCAAAAATTTTTCTAAAAAAAATTTTTTTTAACCAAAATTTTTCTATAGAAAAAAAAATTTTAACGAAAATTTTTCTATAGAAAAAATTTTTTAACGAAAATTTTTGTATAGAAAAAATTTTTTAACGAAAATTTTTCTATAGAAAAAATTTTTTAACGAAAATTTTTCTATAGAAAAAATTTTTTAACGAAAATTTTTCTATAGAAAAAATTTTTTAACGAAAATTTTTCTATAGAATAAAATTTTTAACGAAAATTTTTCTATAGAAAAAATTTGTTAACGAAAATTTTTCTAAAGAAAAATTTTTTTAACGAAAATTTTTCTAAAGAAAAATTTTTTTAACCAAAATTTTTCTATAGAAAAAAAAATTTTAACGAAAATTTTTCTATAGAAAAAATTTTTTAACGAAAATTTTTCTATAGAAAAAATTTTTTAACGAAAATTTTTCTATAGAAAAAATTTTTTAACGAAAATTTTTCAATAGAAAAAATTTTTCAACGAAAATTTTTCTATAGAATAAAATTTTTAACGAAAATTTTTCTATAGAAAAAATTTTTTAACGAAAATTTTTCTATAGAAAAAATTTTTTAACGAAAATTTTTCTATAGAAAAAATTTTTTAACGAAAATTTTTCTATAGAAAAAATTTTTTAACGAAAATTTTTCTATAGAAAAAATTTTTTAACGAAAATTTTTCTGTAGAAAAAATTTTTTAACGAAAATTTTTCTATAGAAAAAATTTTTTAACGAAAATTTTTCTATAGAAAAATTTTTTTAACGAAAATTTTTCTATAAAAAATTTTTTCTATAGAAAAATTTTCGTTAAAAAATTTTTTCTATAGAAAAATTTTCATTAAAATTTTTTTTCTATTGAAAAATTTTCGTTAAAATTTTTTTTTTCTATAGAAAAATTTTGGTTAAAAAAATTTTTCTTTAGAAAAATTTTCGTTAAAAAATTTTATCTATAGAAAAATTTTCGTTGAAAAATTTTTTCTATTGAAAAATTTTCGTTAAAAAATTTTTTCTATAGAAAAATTTTCGTTAAAACATTTTTTCTATAGAAAAATTTTCGTTAAAAAATTTTTTCGTTAAAAATTTTTTTTCTGTAGAAAATATTTTTGACTAAGGGTTAAAAACTTAAACATTTTTTTTTTTATGTGAAACATAAAAAATCTCTTTAAATATCAATTTAAAGTGAATTTGTATATTATTTACATTTAATAGACTTGAATATGATTATATTTGCATTTTTAAAGTGATTGCTCATATTTGCATTACTGACATATTCCACTTATTCCTGTCTTTCTACCACTCATCCATGTCGTTTTTATCGATTTCCCAGCAAATAGGAAAAACGAGAAAAAAAAAACTAAATTGTACTAAAAGAAAACATTTTTATATTATTTCTACATCAATCATGAGGTTATAAAATTGATTTTATTTTGTTACTTTTTTTTGCCGCTTCGCTCTATAATAAGTGTTATCGACTTTATTGGTTGATGTTTTTATTGTCTTAACATATGTTAAACAGATGTCGATAGAATCGTATAAGATAAAACTGAGTGAGTGAGTGAACAAACAAATAAATATATATTCGGTTAAAATAACTTTTAGTTTCCGTTTGATATAAAAATAACAATAAAATAAAAGCTACACAAATAACTATTTTATGGTCGGTTTACAAATGCTTTGGATCCATCAAAGTCATAAAAAATAGCAAATTTTAACAGTTTTATTTTATTTATAGAGAAAGGATATAAATTGTCTTAAATTTAAAGCAGTTAGGGAAAAAATTTTTTTTTATGGATTTGCAATAAAAAAGTCAGTTTTCTATACAAAACTAGCTCCAATGCCTACCTTTCAATAAAAAACTAGGTCTAACGCCTACTTTTCTAAAGAAAACTAGGTCTAACGCCTACTTTTCTAAAGAAAACTAGGTCTAACGCCTACTTTTCTAAAGAAAACTAGGTCTAACTCCTACTTTTCTATAGAAAACTAGGTCTAACGCCTACTTTTCTATAGAAAACTAGGTCTAACGCCTACTTTTCTATAGAAAACTAGGTCTAACGCCTACTTTTCTATAGAAAACTAGGTCTAACGCCTACTTTTCTATAGAAAACTAGGTCTAACGCCTACTTTTCTATAGAAAACTAGTTCTAACGCCTACTTTTCTATAGAAAACTAGTTCTAACGCCTACTTTTCTATAGAAAACTAGGTCTAACGCCTACTTTTCTATAGAAAACTAGGTCTAACGCCTACTTTTCTATAGAAAACTAGGTCTAACGCCTAATTTTCTATAGAAAACTAGGTCTAACGCCTACTTTTCTATAGAAAACTAGGTCTAACGCCTACTTTTCTATAGAAAACTAGGTCTAACGCCTACTTTTCTATAGAAAACTAGGTCTAACGCCTACTTTTCTATAGAAAACTAGGTCTAACGCCTACTTTTCTATAGAAAACTAGGTCTAACGCCTACTTATCTATAGAAAACTAGGTCTAACGCCTACTTTTCTATAGAAAACTAGGTCTAACGCCTACTTTTCTATAGAAAACTATGTCTAACGCCTACTTTTTTATAAAAAACTAGGGCTGTCGCCTACTTTTCATAGAAAACTAGGGCTGTCGCCTACTTTTCTATAGAAAACTAGGGCTGTCGCCTACTTTTCTATAGAAAACTAGGGCTGTCGCCTACTTTTCTATAGAAAACTAGGGCTGTCGCCTACTTTTCTATAGATAACTAGGGCTGTCGCCTACTTTTCTATAGAAAACTAGGGCTGTCGCCTACTTTTCTATAGAAAACTACTTTTCTATAGAAAACTGGGGCTGTCGCTTACTTTTCTATAGAAAACTAGGGCTGTCGCCTACTTTTCTATAGAAAACTACTTTTCTATAGAAAACTAGGGCTGTCGCCTACTTTTCTATAGAAAACTACTTTTCTATAGAAAACTGGGGCTGTCGCTTACTTTTCTATAGAAAACTAGGGCTGTCGCCTACTTTTCTATAGGAAACTAGGGCTGTCGCCTACTTTTCTATAGAAAACTACTTTTCTATAGAAAACTGGGGCTGTCGCTTACTTTTCTATAGAAAACTAGGGCTGTCGCCTACTTTTCTATAGAAAACTAGAGGTGTCGCCTACTTTTCTATAGAAAACTAGAGGTGTGGCCTATTTTTCTATAGAAAACTAGGGCTGTCGTCTACTTTTCTTTAGAAAAGTATTGCATAACTTAAATTTTGCATAACTTAAAAATTTATCTTGTTAAATATTTGTTTAAAACTCGCAAAAAGGTTTTCATTAGCTCTCCACATTTTGTCTGGCACTTATTTCAAATTCTTTTGCCCTGACTTAAATATTTACCCATTTAGACCCGTGTAATAATGAGTTTAAGCAAATAAACCACCAAAACCACCAGAACAGATTTTGCGAATATTAAATTCTTAATTACTACAAAGAACTAGAAAGACAAAAACCATAATCTTCATCATCATTCCAGGCAGCCAACATCACCACTGGCGGGTTTTCTTTCCTTTTGTATCTCGAGATTTCTGTTTTCTAATTAAACTTTTACAAAAAAGTATGTGTTTTCATTTCATTAGCAGATTTTTTTACTTAGTAAAGACATTAACTACTTGTGAAATGAATGTCAGGATAATTGTTTTGCAAGTTGTGTTTTCAAGGAAAGAAGATTTACAATTTACACCAGGAAACAAAATTGATATTTTAATATTTCGTTAAATTTCTTTTTTTCTATCGAAAAATTTTCGTTAAAAAATTTTTTCTATCGAAAATTTTCGTTAACAAATTTTTTCTATAAAAAAATTTTCGTTAAAAAATTTTTTCTATAGAAAAATGTTCGTTAAAAAATTTTTTCTATAGAAAAATGTTCGTTAAAAATTTTTTCTCAAAAAATAACAAATTCTATAGAAAAATGTTCGTTAAAAAATTTTTTCTATAGAAAAATGTTCGTTAAAAAATTTTTTATATAGAAAAATTTTCGTTAAAAAATTTTTTCTATAGAAAAATGTTCGTTAAAAAATTTTTTCTATAGAAAAATTTTCAATAAAAAATTTTTTCTATAGAAAAATTTTCGTTAAAAAATTTATTCTATAGAAAAATTTTCGTTAAAAAATTTTTTCTATAGAAAAATTTTTGTTAAAAAATTTTTTCTATAGAAAAATTTTCGTTAAAAAATTGTTTCTATAGAAAAATTTTCGTTAACAAATTTTTTCTATGGAAAAATTTTCGTTAAAAAATTTTTTCTATGGAAAAATTTTCGTTAAAAAATTTTTTCTATGGAAAAATTTTCGTTAAAAAATTTTTTCTATGGAAAAATTTTCGTTAAAAAATTTTTTCTATAGAATAATTTTCGTTAAAAAATTTTTTCTATAGAAAAATTTTCGTTAAAAGATTTTTTCTATAGAAAAATGTTCGTTAAAAAATTTTTTCTATAGAAAAATTTTCGTTAAAAAATTTTTTCTATAGAAAATTTTCGTTAAAAAATTTTTTCTATAGAAAAATTTTCGTTAAAAAATGTTTTCTATAGAAAAATTTTCGTTAAAAAATTTTTTCTATAGAAAAATTTTTGTTAAACAATTTTTTCTATAGAAAAATTTTCGTTAAACAATTTTTTCTATAGAAAATTTTCGTTAAAAAATTTTTTCTATAGAAAAAATTTTGCTAAAATTTTTTTTTTATAATAAAATTTTCGTTAAAAAGTTTTTTCTATAGAAAAGTTTTCGTTAAAAAATTTTTTCTATAGAAAAATTTTCGTTAAAAAATTTTTTCTATAAAATATAAATTTATAAAATTTTTTTATAGATGAATTTTCGTTAAAAAATGTTTTTCTGTAGAAAAATTTTAGTTAAAAAATTGTTAACTTCCTTGTTACATGATGTAATTATTCTTAGTTTGTCTTTATTATTAAAGAATTTCTTTCAGAAAATTTGTTCTTTATTTGTGTGTTTAACATATAAAAAATGTATTTATAAAAAATCCAAATTAGAGTCCGCAAATAAGTCTTTAAAAAATTCTTAATTGGAATCCTTTTAAAAAATTCTGTCTGTCCATTGCTTTGCTTCCAGCTTTTATCTTTCTGTTCGTCTATTTCGAAATAGAATATCTCCTTTCTGAATATGTACCCAAATATTGTTATACCATAACTTTATTAGCACAGATTTTGAAATGTTTAACGCCTTTTTCTAGTTATTTCCTGTACCCTTTTTTAATTGCTCTTTTAGGATTTAAGTCCCCAGGCAATTGGAGATTTTATAGACAAATAAATGATAAAATGAAGGACTAAACAAACTGAAATTTTAGTTATAAGAATTTCATACTTAAAAAAAATTTAAGTAGAAATTAATTTTTAAAATTACATTTTTGAGCTTTAGGCACCCAAAAAATTTTTTTATTATAAAAACTTAATAATGTAGGGTATTTATATGATTGGGCTTGACTGAGTATAACACTTTTTCACTTGTTTTTATCGTTTTAATTTCAGTTCCATTAGTTTGTGTTAGTTGACATTAATTGAATTTAAACTAGAATTATTTTATTTGTTAAATATCTGGTCATGGATGGAAAAGCAGAATCTTGGATGATGGATGCAATGATGATGCTTGAAGGAGACAAGTTTTTAATTTGACTTGACTTAGATTTAATTAAATGTAATATCACTTAAAGGACTTTAATAAAATAAAAACAATTTTTTTTACTTAATCGTTTTAACAAGAGTTGTCTTTAATGTTATAAGCTTGGCCAATCCCTGTACTCCCTACTTACTATCCTATTGTAAAATTGACACATAACCTCGTGAAAATCATTTCATTTCTGTCTAGAATTACGGATGATCGCCCTGATGAAATGGTCTAACCAACCATCGAAACGCATCGAGGAAAGGTTTCCCCACCAACATTTTTTGGTTTGATCAAAAAACTATTGATTACAATAATAAATAATTGTAATAAATTGGGATCTTAGTGCAATACGCTATAGTAAAACTTTTTAATTAAATGTTTGATAAAAATATTTTTCTATAGAAAAGTTTTTGATCAAAATATTTTTCTATAGAAAAATTTTTGATCAAAATATTTTTCTATAGAAAAATTTTTGATAAAAATATTTTTCTATAGAAAAATTTTTGATAAAAATATTTTTCTATAAAAAAATTTTTGGTAAAAATATTTTTCTATAGAAAAATTTTTGATAAAAATATTTTTCTATCGAAAAATTTTTGATAAAAATATTTTTCTATAGAAAAATTTTTGATAGAAATATTTTTCTATAGAAAAACTGTTGATAAAAATATTTTCTATAGAACGATTTTTGATAAAAATTTTTTCTTTAGAAAAATTTTTGAAAAAATATTTTTCTATAGAAAAATTTTTGAAATAAATATTTTTCTATAGAAAAATTTTTGAGAAAAATATTTTTCTATAGAAAAATTTTTGATAAAAATATTTTTTTATAGAAAAATTTTTGAGGAAAATATTTTTCTATAGACAAATTTTTGAGAAAAATATTTTCCTATTGAAAAATTTTTGAGAAAAGTATTTTTCTATAGAAAAATTTTTGAGAAAAATATTTTTCTATAGAAAAATTTTTGAGAAAAATATTTTTCTATAGAAAAATTTTTGAGAAAAATATTTTTCTATAGAAAAATTTTTGAGAAAAATATTTTTCTATAGAAAAATTTTTGAGAAAAATATTTTTCTATAGAAAAATTTTTGAGAAAAATATTTTTCTAT
>OW121744.1:37980953-37998453 GCA_933228675.1 Stomorhina lunata
AAAATTTTCGATAGAAATATTTTTCTATAGAAAAATTTTCGATAGAAATATTTTTCTATAGAAAAATTGTCGATAGAAATATTTTTCTATAGAAAAATTTTCGATAGAAATATTTTTCTATAGAAAAATTTTCGATAGAAATATTTTTCTATAGAAAAATTTTCGATAGAAATATTTTTCTATAGAAAAATTTTCGATAGAAATATTTTTCTATAGAAAAATTTTCGATAGAAATATTTTTCTATAGAAAAATTTTCGATAGAAATATTTTTCTATAGAAAAATTTTCGATAGAAATATTTTTCTATAGAAAAATTTTCGATAGAAATATTTTTCTATAGAAAAATTTTCGATAGAAATATTTTTCTATAGAAAAATTTTCGATAGAAATATTTTTCGATAGAAAAATTTTCGATAGAAATATTTTTCGATAGAAAAATTTTCGATAGAAATATTTTTCGATAGAAAAATTTTCGATAGAAATATTTTTCGATAGAAAAATTTTCGATAGAAATATTTTTCGATAGAAAAATTTTCGATAGAAATATTTTTCTATAGAAAAATTTTCGATAGAATTATTTTTCTATAGAAAAATTTTCGATAGAAATATTTTTCTATAGAAAAATTTTCGATAGAAATATTTTTCTATAGAAAAATTTTCGATAGAAATATTTTTCTATAGAAAAATTTTCGATAGAAATATTTTTCTATAGAAAAATTTTCGATAGAAATATTTTTCTATAGAAAAATTTTCGATAGAAATATTTTTCTATAGAAAAATTTTCGATAGAAATATTTTTCTATAGAAAAATTTTTGATAGAAATATTTTTCTATAGAAAAATTTTAGATAGAAATATTTTTCTATAGAAAAATTTTCGATAGAAATATTTTTCTATAGAAAAATTTTCGATAGAAATATTTTTCTATAGAAAAATTTTCGATAGAAATATTTTTCTATGGAAAAATTTTCGATAGAAATATTTTTCTATAGAAAAATTTTCGATAGAAATATTTTTCTATAGAAAAATTTTCGATAGAAATATTTTTCTATAGAAAAATTTTCGATAGAAATATTTTTCTATAGAAAAATTTTCGATAGAAATATTTTTCTATAGAAAAATTTTCGATAGAAATATTTTTCTATAGAAAAATTTTCGATAGAAATATTTTTCTATAGAAAAATTTTCGATAGAAATATTTTTCTATAGAAAAATTTTCGATAGAAATATTTTTCTATAGAAAAATTTTCGATAGAAATATTTTTCTATAGAAAAATGTTCGATAGAAATATTTTTCTATAGAAAAATTTTCGATAGAAATATTTTTCTATAGAAAAATTTTCGATAGAAATATTTTTCTATAGAAAAATTTTCGATAGAAATATTTTTCTATAGAAAAATTTTCGATAGAAATATTTTTCTATAGAAAAATTTTCGATAGAAATATTTTTCTAGAGAAAAATTTTCGATAGAAATATTTTTCTATAGAAAAATTTTCGATAGAAATATTTTTCTATAGAAAAATTTTCGATAGAAATATTTTTCTATAGAAAAATTTTCGATAGAAATATTTTTCTATAGAAAAATTTTCGATAGAAATATTTTTCTATAGAAAAATTTTCGATAGAAATATTTTTCTATAGAAAAATTTTCGATAGAAATATTTTTCTATAGAAAAATTTTCGATAGAAATATTTTTCTATAGAAAAATTTTAGATAGAAATATTTTTCTATAGAAAAATTTTCGATAGAAATATTTTTCTATAGAAAAATTTTCGATAGAAATATTTTTCTATAGAAAAATTTTCGATAGAAATATTTTTCTATAGAAAAATGTTCGATAGAATTATTTTTCTATAGAAAAATTTTCGTTAGAATTATTTTTCTATAGAAAAATTTTCGTTAGAATTATTTTTCTATAGAAAAATTTTCGTTAGAATTATTTTTCTATAGAAAAATTTTCGTTAGAATTATTTTTCTATAGAAAAATTTTCATTAGAATTATTTTTCTATAGAAAAATTTTCGTTAGAATTATTTTTCTATAGAAAAATTTTCGTTAGAATTATTTTTCTATAGAAAAATTTTTGTTAGAATTATTTTTCTATAGAAAAATTTTCGATAGAATTATTTTTCTATAGAAAAATTTTCGTTAGAATTATTTTTCTATAGAAAAATTTTCGTTAGAATTATTTTTCTATAGAAAAATTTTCGTTAGAAATATTTTCCTGTAAACCATAAGATTTCTATATAAAAATGTATATAAAAAATATTCCAAATAGACAAAAAAAGCCTAAATACTAAAACAAATTTACATAATTTTGGTATATTTTAATGTCTAATTTTAAACTGCGGTTGATTTTTTTTTCTAAACAATTTGAGACACAAGAATATGAATGGATGACCTACTTTTCTTTCAGTTGAATTTATTTTTAACAATTTTCTTCTTGTTTTATCTCATACTCTGAATATATTTTTAAAATAAACAGCATAAAAATTTTACTACACAAATCTACAAAAAATATAATTTTTAAAATGAAATAAAAAAATTCTTAATAACTCAAGATATTTTTAATACTAAAATTTTTCCTTTCAATTTTCTTTCGTTGCAGTTTTTGGCTAATAAATAAAAATTTGAACAAAAAGCAAATCATTAGTCTAAAAGAATTTTAAACTCAATGTTAATAAACTGCTAAAACTTTGGCTCAAGACTTGAACTCAACTTTTAGTTTAAAAAATTTTTTATTAAAGCATTAAATCCAAAATGGCTGACGATATATCATCGCCTTTGCGTATGCAAAAGAAAACGAGAAGTGCTTCCATATGTGCCACTGGGGGAAGCATAGAAACTGTTATCTATAATATGCCCTCGGGCAATAATACACCAGATTCACAGGGTACCCCCAACTATAGAAGACGTCGACCTGCCACCAGATCACAAAGTGCACGCATAACAGCCACAGCGGGTAGATCGGTAAGTAATCAGAAAAACTCGACATTTACACCTAAATGTGTTAATAATTTATTTATACCATTTTTATAATATTCTTGTAAACATTTCAAATAATATTTTATTTTCTTTATAATGGCACGAATTTATTTAATTTATTTGCGTGTGCAAAAATTTCTACATAAATAGAAATTTCATATAATATTTATGCATTTCTATGTCAATTTATATACATTATTTATTTACACCAGTGTCACAATTTTACATATTGATATTTACAGCAAATCACATACATACAAACATATGAATTTCTTTGTTGTATTTCATGCTAAAATTAGAAATTTTTTTAAAAATTTCCAACAAAGATAAGAAATTTTTGAAAAATTTAATATAAAAATAAGAAAAATTGAAAAATTTCCTATAAAAATAAGAAATTTTTGAAAAATTTCCTTTAAAAATAGGAAATTTTTGAAAAATTTCCTATAAAAATAGGAAATTTTTGAAAAATTTCCTATAAAAATAGGAAATTTTTGAAAAATTTCCTATAAAAATACGAAATTTTTGAAAAATTTCCTATAAAAATAGGAAATTTTTGAAAAATTTCCTATAAAAATAGGAAATTTTTGAAAAATTTCCTATAAAAATAGGAAATTTTTGAAAAATTTCCTATAAAAATAGGAAATTTTTGAAAAATTTCCTATAAAAATAGGAAATTTTTGAAAAATTTCCTATAAAAATAGGAAATTTTTGAAAAATTTCCTATAAAAATAGGAAATTTTTGAAAAATTTCCTATAAAAATAGGAAATTTTTGAAAAATTTCCTATAAAAATAGGAAATTTTTGAAAAATTTCCTATAAAAATAGGAAATTTTTGAAAAATTTCCTATAAAAATAGGAAAATTTTGAAAAATTTCCTATAAAAATAGGAAATTTTTGAAAAATTTCCTATAAAAATAGGAAATTTTTGAAAAATTTCCTATAAAAATAGGAAATTTTTGAAAAATTTCCTATAAAAATAGGAAATTTTTGAAAAATTTCCTATAAAAATAGGAAATTTTTGAAAAATTTCCTATAAAAATAGGAAATTTTTGATAAATTTCCTATAAAAATAGGAAATTTTTGAAAAATTTCCTATAAAAATAGGAAATTTTTGAAAAATTTCCTATAAAAATAGGAAATTTTTGAAAAATTTCCTATAAAAATAGGAAATTTTTGAAAAATTTCCTATAAAAATAGGAAATTTTTGAAAAATTTCCTATAAAAATAGGAAATTTTTGAAAAATTTCCTATAAAAATAGGAAATTTTTGAAAAATTTCCTATAAAAATAGGAAATTTTTGAAAAATTTCCTATAAAAATAGGAAATTTTTGAAAAATTTCCTATAAAAATAGGAAATTTTTGAAAAATTTCCTATAAAAATAGGAAATTTTTGAAAAATTTCCTATAAAAATAGGAAATTTTTGAAAAATTTCCTATAAAAATAGGAAATTTTTGAAAAATTTCCTATAAAAATAGGAAATTTTTGAAAAATTTCCTATAAAAATAGGAAATTTTTGAAAAATTTCCTATAAAAATAGGAAATTTTTGAAAAATTTCCTATAAAAATAGGAAATTTTTGAAAAATTTCCTATAAAAATAGGAAATTTTTGAAAAATTTCCTATAAAAATAGGAAATTTTTGAAAAATTTCCTATAAAAATAGGAAATTTTTGAAAAATTTCCTATAAAAATAGGAAATTTTTGAAAAATTTCCTATAAAAATAGGAAATTTTTGAAAAATTTCCTATAAAGATAGGAAATTTTTGAAAAATTTCCTATAAAGATAGGAAATTTTTGAAAAATTTCCTATAAAAATAGGAAATTTTTGAAAAATTTCCTATAAAAATAGGAAATTTTTGAAAAATTTCCTATAAAAATAGGAAATTTTTGAAAAATTTCCTATAAAAATAGGAAATTTTTGAAAAATTTCCTATAAAAATAGGAAATTTTTGAAAAATTTCCTATAAAAATAGGAAATTTTTGAAAAATTTCCTATAAAAATAGGAAATTTTTGAAAAATTTCCTTTAAAAATAGGAAATTTTTGAAAAATTTCCTTTAAAAATAGGAAATTTTTGAAAAATTTCCTATAAAAATAGGAAATTTTTGAAAAATTTCCTATAAAAATAGGAAATTTTTGAAAAATTTCCTATAAAAATAGGAAATTTTTGAAAAATTTCCTATAAAAATAGGAAATTTTTGAAAAATTTCCTATAAAAATAGGAAATTTTTGAAAAATTTCCTATAAAAATAGGAAATTTTTGAAAAATTTCCTATAAAAATAGGAAATTTTTGAAAAATTTCCTATAAAAATAGGAAATTTTTGAAAAATTTCCTATAAAAATAGGAAATTTTTGAAAAATTTCCTATAAAAATAGGAAATTTTTGAAAAATTTCCTATAAAAATAGGAAATTTTTGAAAAATTTCCTATAAAAATAGGAAATTTTTGAAAAATTTCCTATAAAAATAGGAAATTTTTGAAAAATTTCCTATAAAAATAGGAAATTTTTGAAAAATTTCCTATAAAAATAGGAAATTTTTGAAAAATTTCCTATAAAAATAGGAAATTTTTGAAAAATTTCCTATAAAAATAGGAAATTTTTGAAAAATTTCCTATAAAAATAGGAAATTTTTGAAAAATTTCCTATAAAAATAGGAAATTTTTCAAAAATTTCCAATAAAAATAGGAAATTTTTGAAAAATTTCCTATAAAAATAGGAAATTTTTGAAAAATTTCCTATAAAAATAGGAAATTTTTGAAAAATTTCCTATAAAAATAGGAAATTTTTGAAAAATTTCCTATAAAAATAGGAAATTTTTGAAAAATTTCTTATAAAAATAGGAAATTTTTGAAAAATTTCTTATAAAAATAGGAAATTTTTGAAAAATTTCTTATAAAAATAGAAAATTTTTGAAAAATTTCCTATAAAAATAGGAAATTTTTGAAAAATTTCCTATAAAAATAGGAAATTTTTGAAAAATTTCCTATAAAAATAGGAAATTTTTGAAAAATTTCCTATAAAAATAGGAAATTTTTGAAAAATTTCCTATAAAAATAGGAAATTTTTGAAAAATTTCCTATAAAAATAGGAAATTTTTGAAAAATTTCCTATAAAAATAGGAAATTTTTGAAAAATTTCCTATAAAAATAGGAAATTTTTGAAAAATTTCCTATAAAAATAGGAAATTTTTGAAAAATTTCCTATAAAAATAGGAAATTTTTGAAAAATTTCCTATAAAAATAGGAAATTTTTGAAAAATTTCCTATAAAAATAGGAAATTTTTGAAAAATTTCCTATAAAAATAGGAAATTTTTGAAAAATTTCCTATAAAAATAGGAAATTTTTGAAAAATTTCCTATAAAAATAGGAAATTTTTGAAAAATTTCCTATAAAAATAGGAAATTTTTGAAAAATTTCCTATAAAAATAGGAAATTTTTGAAAAATTTCCTATAAAAATAGGAAATTTTTGAAAAATTTCCTATAAAAATAGGAAATTTTTGAAAAATTTCCTATAAAAATAGGAAATTTTTGAAAAATTTCCTATAAAAATAGGAAATTTTTGAAAAATTTCCTATAAAAATAGGAAATTTTTGAAAAATTTCCTATAAAAATAGGAAATTTTTGAAAAATTTCCTATAAAAATAGGAAATTTTTGAAAAATTTCCTATAAAAATAGGAAATTTTTGAAAAATTTCCTATAAAAATAGGAAATTTTTGAAAAATTTCCTATAAAAATAGGAAATTTTTGAAAAATTTCCTATAAAAATAGGAAATTTTTGAAAAATTTCCTATAAAAATAGGAAATTTTTGAAAAATTTCCTATAAAAATAGGAAATTTTTGAAAAATTTCCTATAAAAATAGGAAATTTTTGAAAAATTTCCTATAAAAATAGGAAATTTTTGAAAAATTTCCAATAAAAATAGGAAATTTTTGAAAAATTTCCTATAAAAATAGGAAATTTTTGAAAAATTTCCTATAAAAATAGGAAATTTTTGAAAAATTTCCTATAAAAATAGGAAATTTTTGAAAAATTTCTTATAAAAATAGGAAATTTTTGAAAAATTTCTTATAAAAATAGGAAATTTTTGAAAAATTTCTTATAAAAATAGAAAATTTTTGAAAAATTTCCTATAAAAATAGGAAATTTTTGAAAAATTTCCTATAAAAATAGGAAATTTTTGAAAAATTTCCTATAAAAATAGGAAACTTTTGAAAAGTTTCCTATAATAATAGGAAATTTTTGAAAAATTTCCAATAAAAATAGGAAATTTTTGAAAAATTTCCTATAAAAATAGGAAATTTTTGAAAAATTTCCTATAAAAATAGGAAATTTTTGAAAAATGTCTTATAAAAATAGGAAATTTTTGAAACATTTCCTATAAAAATAGGAAATTTTTGAAAAATTTCCTATAATTAATTTCAATGAGTAACAATTTTCTTATTCAATTTGACTTGCATATCTAACAGACTTTCCAAGCGAGCGTCTGATATACAAGTGTACATTTATTTAGTCTTTTCGTTTAAATTTGTGGTTACATAAATTTATTATGTAGATTTTACCACATAAGAGATTTGCAATAGTTTAACATTCACTTGGATGATTGTCATTGCCTAGGGATTCCATGACATTTTGTGTGATTTCCATGGAAATCTAGTCAACTTTAGTGTGAATATGCACTCCCTCATCAACAACAGTTAAAGGCTTATATGTATTGTTTAAATCAAATTACATAATATAAAGTTTTTCACTTACAAATGCAGAATTTTATTACAATTTCATTTAACTAAATCAATTGATTTAATAAAATAAAATTCCTTTTTTTCAGTTAAAAAGTTAAAATATTTTCACTTAAGGTATTAATTAGTAAACGTTTTAATGATGATGTTACTTGGTCAATTTGGTAATGAAATCAAATTCCATTGAAAAGAGTTAATTTCAATTAAAACTAGGCAAACGAGTTAGTACCAAATATTCAATTAACTTTATAATCTCTTCTATTCTTTGTAGAAATTGCATTTAATAGGAAATTTGTGAATGTTTAGAGACTGATAAAAGTTCTTTCGGGATATGCAGCGTCAAATTGATCTGACTAACACACGCTCATACACACACATACACTCTTACCAGGACTAAAGGTAAATTTGGCAATTTGTAGAAGTATAATAGGTCATATTCCTCTTGTCGGGTTCTCTTGCAATCAACTAGCACAAACCCCGGCACACTTCGCTAACCAAGAGTGATGAATAATTATTGTTACTAGGGAAAAATTGCTTTTGTTGTCCAAATATTTGTATAAATATTTATGTGACCACGCCCACTTTTTTTTGAATTTTAATTCCATCCTATCATCATGCATTTATAGTAAACATTCTCAGACTTAGGGAATTCATGCTTTCATATTTCTTACGCCCACTTTTCTTTATAGAGTGACACAAGCTTAAATCTTAAAATGAATGTTTAAATATGATTTCTGCCATGTGGCCGCCAAGGCTGGCGCCTAGAAGTCGAAATCTTCAAAACCATTTTAACAGCTTTTAGCAGCATTCGCGGGCATATTAAATATATATAATACCTCGACAACATTTCAAAGGGGTACTTCTATTTTTAGACTCATTGAAAGGGACCCTTTTGACGCCTGCTCCGAACTGCAAATGCATTGGTTGGAGAAGTTTTACATAGTCTAATACTCAATAACCCGTGGCTAGCTGAGTAATGAAGTGAAAATTTTTTGAAAATTTCATTTTTTTAAGACGATCTGGCCGGGGATCTAACTTGGGAACTCAGATATGCTAGGCGGATGACTTAATTGATATACCACGGCTGTTCAAAATTGGTCCATTATATACAATTATTATACCCTTCACCACCATAGGTGGAAAGGATATTATAAGTTTGTGCTGATGTTTGTAGCGCATAGAAATATTTGTCTTAGACACACCTTTTAGTATACCAATAGACTTAGAATCACTTTCTGAGTCGATTTAGCGATGTCCGTCCGTCCGTCTGGCTGGCTGGCTGGCTGGACCCCCATGTAAACCTTGTAATCAAACTACAGGTCGCAATTCTAAAGATAATTTGATGAAATTTGGCACAAATAATTTTTTTGATACTGGGACCATGGCTATTGAAATTAGTTAAAATCGGTCCATTATTTATGGTACCTCCCATAGGTCCCACTTCCCGGAATTGCTATATTGGCCACAAATATCAATATTTTTCCATGAAACAGATACTGCTTATGTAAACTTAAATCACTGTACCAAATTTCGTTGAAATCGGTCCACATTTGACCATAGCTCCCATACAAACTCTTCTTCAAAAACGCACTAAATGAGACAAAAAATCACTAAAAGGCTCGTAAATCTAAAGATAATGAAAATTTTGAGTTTATTTTTTGCATACATAATTTTTTTAACAACTGTAATCAATTTGCCAAATTTCGAGATAATTGGTCCACATTTGACCCTAGCTCTCATATAAGTCCAAATGACGGAAACAGGTTGAATATATACGTTTTGAGAAAATGTTTGTATGATGGCAAAATTTAGCAAATATTTGTCTTTATACAGGAAAAATAACACCTTTGACCTTAGTGGTGAAGGGTATCGTATGGTCGGCTTGACCGACTATAGCGCTTTCTTACTTGTTTTTTTCATTAAATGCTTTTTTAAGTACATCAAGTGGCCTGTGGCTCTGTCCTTTTGGAACCACATATCAGCAAGATTAATGCCAAGTAATTAAGGCACGAACAAATTAGAATCATGTTCCTAAGCCGCAAGTCAAACTTAGGACATTCTAACAAAGCTTGATCCTCATCCAAACCTTTTGTGGCTTATTTTCACTAAAAATGACTTTATTCATTTCCATTGGGCACATAGATTAGTCTATAGATAGCTTTGATCTAGTCCATTGATGGACATTTCATCAAACAATTGTTTGCAAGCAACGCCTCCTTTTTCTTATGCTCTTTAGTTAAGCCATTATTTTGATCAAATTTTCTTGTTTTTTCTTCCAGATACACTGCGAGATGTTGTGATGTTATATGAGATTATTTTAATGCTAAATATTTAATTCAGTTTTTATATAAAAAAAATCAGTTTTTCATTAAAAAAAAAATCAGTTTTTCTATGGAAAAAAAAGTTGTTCTATGCAAACAATAAGTTTTTCTATAGAAAGAATAAGTTTTTCTGTAGAAAAGATAAGTTTTCTATAGAAAAAAAATGTTTCTATAGAAGTAATAGTAATTTTATTTTTTTTATAGAAAAAGTAATTTTTTTTATAGAAAAAGTAATTTTTTCTATAGAAAAGTAATTTTTTCTATAGAAAAGTAATTTTTTCTGTAGAAAAAGTATTTTTTTCTATAGAAAAATCAATTTTTTCTATAGAAAAAGTAATTTTTTCTATAATAAAAGTATTTTTTTCTATATTAAAATTAATTTTATCTACAGAAAAAATAATTTTTTCTATAGAAAAGGTAATTTTTTTTATACAAAAAGTATTTTTTTCTATAGAAAAAGTAATTTGTTCTATAGAAAAAGTAATTTTTTATTTATAAGAAATAGTATATTTTCTTATAATAATATAAGATATCTATAGAAAGATACTTTTTTTCTATAGAAAACAAATAATTAAGATTTGTTTACTAAAAATAACAAAAAAAAGTACAATACTCCTCCTCATGTTCATTCCTCGCTGGTTCGGCGGTAACTGAAATAAAACAGAAATTAACAACCAAATTTATATCGACTCGTGCTTCTGCCAGTGTATCCTCTCTTTAGCTCACAAATACAATCACATTTTCTTTTTGTCCATCAATGATCTAGTCCCAATCATAATGGTGTATGTTGACATCTCATCTTTATCCGAAGCGTCAGTCATTACAGCTTCTTTATATCATCTATCTCCTTATCTACATAATAGAGACCAATATCCTGAGGCTCAGGTATTTGCTGTCAGATCAGGGAACATGAAGTCCCTGTAACCAGTTATCCAACTGGTTAGCGTCCCGACATCAAAACGCTTCTTGAATGAGAAACACAGCTGGTTCTGTGGGACCTTAACAAGCACCAAGATCTTTGTCACTCATTTCTTGGGGAAGACCAAAGGAGTGCGTCGTTAGCGGTACAAATTGACGAGTCCACCTTCTGCAATTTAAATGCCTATGCCCCAGTTCTGACGAAGCCAAGTTGCGCCAGTTCTCCAGACATAACAATTGCAGGTCCTGGTCTGATTAACTGCTTAATCTGGCGAGCAGTTGTATCTCTAGCTTCAGATCAGCTGCCCTTAATCGTTAGACTAGAGCGACCAAACGATTTCACTGTCTCTGAATGCCGTTCGGACATAAACCAGAAAAAAGCAGACTAAAACGGCTTTAGAGAATTCACCGGCCGCCGCTGTAGATTTCTAAAACAAACCTCGAACATCCACGACGAAGTAAGGAAGTTTCTCGTAAACATCAACGCTGCAGCCACTCGCTTCATGCCTGCTGGTAGAACACCCATAGTGAGGCCGCCCTTCCCAGCAGAAACAATGGGATTTGCAGACAAGCGTTATACCAACCGCAGTACTAACCCTGAGGATCCCAGGATCGTCCAGCTTAATCGTAATATCAGCAGGTTGATAAATGAGGACAAACGGATCCATTGGCTTCTACATTTGAAGAACTTCAACCTTGGCGCAGGAATAACTCCACTGTTCGATCTCTCTCGAATACTATAAAAAAGGTTGATTGGATCGCGATTAAGTTTGTCTACAGAACCCTATCCGATCCGAAGGCTTGCTCGCGTGCTTTTTGCTGAGTATTGTTCACAATCTGCATGACCTCCCAGTCTCGGAACCACTAAAACTTGTTACATCCGCTAAAGTTGGAAAGGCCATCTGTACAGCTAAGCCTTATAAGACAGTTGCACCTGACGGGATTTCCATACAGAAACTAAAACATCTTTGCGAGTGGGGAGTCGAGTTTAAGTGTCCTAAATCTGTCTATTATTAGCCTGATTATATCTGATGTCTACAAAGTGGGTAGAGTGATCCCAATCCTAAAATGTGGGAAACCCGCAAATGAGGAATCATAGCACAGACCAAAATTCCTCCTGTCACCAGTCGCAAAGACACTCGATAATCTACTCCTCCCCCAACTGATCAGCCCACTTTCAGCAGCACGCCACCAGCATGAATTCTGCAAAATGCACGGTACCATCACAGAACTGAGACTCAACACTGATCGCACAAGGCTTAAACCAGCAAAGGTCTTGTGCAAGAACGGTTCTTGTGGCGCTTGACTTGTCAAAAGCCCTTGACATGGCAAGCCATACCACTCTCTTCCAGGATAACCTGCTGTCCATAATGCCAACAAATTTTTAGAGATGGTTAGTATCTGAGCGGTCATCAGAGTTAGAAACCAGCGTTGACAACACTGTAGAGTCAAATAGACTATAACTCAAATGTCCTATAACTCCCAGCTATATAGTAAGGCGTTGAAGTTATATCATTTGCGGACGACTCCAAGACATTGAAGATAAAAGCAACTAAATCCTCAGCGACCCTATTTACCACCTGGACAAAAGAATTAATTCTACAGCGTGGCTTCAAGATCGATGGTGTAGCAATTTCGATCGTGATACACCTGAAAATCGTGGGAGTCACTCTCTACAGTATTTTTACTTCGTCAGCACATGCCACAACTGTCGCTCATAAATTGCGATGTAGAAGCAAGCACTAGCCGGCAGTACTTAACGAATGGACAAAGAAACCTTGCTAAGTACCTATAAAGCGATTAGACGGTCAGTGGACAATTACCACATCATTTGTAGTAAAAGAATTTAAATTTCCGCTGTTGAGGTATTAATTTACGATAAAAGTTTTCAGAGCCTAAAAAACTTCGTAGACCTTGCACATCTGTGGCGTTTAATTATACAATTTAAGCCAAGCTTCGAAAAAATACTCTAAAATGCTGTATTTTAAGGTACTGTACTGTACTAAGGCAAGTTCGGTACAAAGTCACATAGGTAACAAAGTGTTCAATTTAAGTAGAATTTACCAGCAGTTCAAAATTGACAGAATGTTTCCAGTTTGGTAAAATGCCAGAAGATTTTAATATGTACTTCTGATTCGAGTAGGCTGATATCCGCTTTTACCTCAGCGATGAGCCAGCACTTTGATATTTTCAAGTAATTTATTTTCCAAAAAGTATATGTTCAAATCGCTGTTCAATTTGTCAGTGTTTTTCTTCAACTTGGAACTGTTTTTCTTCAACTTGGAACTGTTGGGGTTTTTTTATGAAAATGTACGAGTTATTTATGAATGCACAAGAACAAAACTTCGTCAAATATTACGAACGCTGCCAAAAGTAAGTTATCTAAAAATTCGTAACTTAGTCTTTAAAGTACTCTGAAGTTAACTAAAAAATACTCTAAAATTCCCAAGAACGGTTCGTTATTATTACATACCCTTAATTTTTTAATTGTACCTTTGTGTACCTAACTTTGTTTCCGACTGAGTTAAGTACGTAAAAATAAATAACTTTTGTGTGTGCGTAAGTTCAGTACAATTTAATAAGGTTTTTTTCGAACTTTGACTTAAGCTAATCATCGAAAAAGTAAAGAAACATACCTCTAGTATTTTTCTTTACTTTTTGCATGATTTCGGAAAAATGAGAGTAATTTAGGAGTTACTCTCTCAAACAACAAAACTTACACAGAAGCAGGCCTGCCAGATTTGTTGATTTATCGGCATTTTGGCGATTTTTGTCCTAAAAGATAGTTAAGTCCCGATATGCAGATTTCGTGTAGAATATTGGCGATTTTTGAGATTATATAAAAAACAAACATAACATATATGACAAATCAGTGGGTAAAAACGATATAAGTTTCAATAATTTCGATATATTGGAATTTGCAGTGTCAAAATTTTTGGAACGAAAAAAATTTTTTTTTTATTTAAAAAATTTTCCATTTAAAATTGATTCTGTAGAAACACGTAAAACTATTTCTACCGAAAAACTTTCAATTCAATTTTTTTCTATAGAAAAATTTTAGAATTAAATTTTTTTCTACAGAAAAATTTTAGAAATTTTTGTTGAAAACTTCCTTATGTAATTTTTTTTTGTAAAGAAAAGTTTTTCTTATAAAATTTTTGAATAATTTTTTTTTTTTTTTTTGTACAGAAAAATTTTTAATATTTTTGTATAGAAGAAAATTTAATACTTTTTGGGAATTAATTATTCGAAGATTTAATATAAATTTTTTTAAATAGAATCATTTTCAATATAACATATTTTGTAGAAATGTCCAGTACAAAATTGGGAACGAAATAATCCAAAATTGTGCCATACAACATTTTTTCCACCGAAAAACTTTTAATATACATTTTTTTATTGAAAAATTTCCATTTAAAGTTGGAAAATTTTCTATTTAAAATTGTTTCTGTAGAAAAATTTGTTTCTACCAAAAAACTTTCCATTTAAATTTTTTTCAATAGAAAAAATTTAGATTTAATTTTTTTTTTCTACAGAAAAATTTCAGATTTAAAATTTCTTTTGTAGTGAAATTTAACATATGACTTTTTTATCAAAAATTTCCTTATGCAAATTTTTTTTGTAAAGAAAAATTTTTCTTATAAAATTTTTTGAATAAAAAAATTTCTTTTTGTGCAGAAAAATTTTCAATATCAAATTTTTCTGTATAGAAGAAAATTTAATATATTTTTTTTTGTATAGAATCATTTTCAATATAACATATTTTGTATAGAGAAATGTTCAGCATAAAATTGGGAACGAAATAATAAAAAAGTGTGCCATACAACATTTTTTCCACCGAAAAACTTTTAATATAAATTTGTTTTATGGAAAAATTTTCCATTTAAAATTGTTTCTGTGGGAAAATTTAAAATTGTTTCTACCAAAAAACTTTCAATTTAAATTTTTTCCATAGAAAAATTTCAGATTTAATTTTTTTTTTACAATAAAATTTTAGATTTAAAATTTTTTTTGTAGTGAATTTTTACATTTTAATTTTTTTATCGAAAATTTCCTTATGTAAAGTTTTTTTTGTAAAGAAAAATTTTTGTTATTAAATTTTTTGAATAGAATATCTTTTTCTTTTGTATAGAAAAATTTTCAATATAATATTTTTAAAAATGTTTATAAAAAAATTTGGGACTTCAAACATTTAATTAAAAAGTTTTACTGTAGTGTATTGCACTAAGATCCCAATTTATTACAATTATTTATTATTGTAATAAATAGTTTTTTGATAAAACCAAAAAATGTTGGTAGCGAAACCTTTCCTCGGTGTGCTTCGATGGTTGGTTATGCCATCTCTTCAGGAGGTTTATCCCTAATTCTAGACAGAGCGAAAACCACACTTTATATCATATTTTGATGGACAAAATAAATGCATTACAAATATTATTACAATATTAAGTAATTGTAATAAATTGGGATCTTAGTGCAATACACTACAGTAAAACTTTTTAATAAAATTTTTTGTATAGAAGAAGATTTAATATAAATTTTTTTGTATAGAAACATTTTCAATATAACATATTTTGTATAGAGAAATTTTCAGTATGAAATTTATATTATAGAAAAATTTTCAATGAAAATTTTTGTTATAGAAAAATTTTTAATGAACATTTTTTTTTTAATATTTGGCTATATTTGTGATATAATATTGACAATTCCAATTTATTTTCCGATTTTTTTGGAAAAATGTGCCGATTTTTCATGAAAATGTTCTGGCAGCCCTACACTTAAGTATTAAAAGAAAAATTCTTCTAAAATTTGAGTAAGAGGGGAAATCGAAAATACGGCAACGGAATTAAATAAGTTTTGGGTAATTTCGGACTGATTTAGGTAGTTTAATTATTGTATGAAACACAACATTTATTTAATAATTTTTAGTGTTTTTATTAAAAAAAATTAGAAAAAATTTTATCCAAAAGAAAATTTTTCAAATTTGTTCTTTAGGACAAAAGACTGTCCTGGCAATATCTCGTGTCGCCTAGTACAATCTAAGTATAAAAGCTAAAACCACTTACTAATATGTGACTAAAACATTTCACTAAATCAATTATAAAAGAAAATATTATTTGTGAAAACCAATACTTTCCTAATTATATTAAAGACAATGATAATGGTTTTCTTTTAGGGATAAAATAATTTAAATTTTTGTACTGTTTAGTTAGTCCTCTTCTTTTCCAATCAAGTAATAAAATTAAGCAAAATTTGTAATGATTTTAAATTAAATTATGAACAAATATTGGACTAGAAAATAGGAAGAACCCATTACACCCTCCAGTTAATTTGTTTATTAATTGTTTGTTATTCTTAAAAACATTAAGCCTATTCACAATCAGTTACAAATTGACAAGCATTTGCAAATTGATATAGCAAATGTATAGAAATAATATTGTTCACTTGCTTTACTAAGTGTTAAATGCTACGATGATATCTGTATTGTCGTACAAAACCAAATATTTTTCTTATATTTTAATATTTTAACACTTATCATTTTATTAAGTTTCTTTTTTTTTCTTTTCTTTAAGGTAAGAAGGCGTCCTCAACAGCAACAGCCCATGCAGCAGACTTTACAAGAGACTCGATCATATTGCACTAGTGAACCCAGACTAAGCGAAACGGAAACTCCTCCACAAAGAAGAAAACTTTCACAAAGAAGACCACAACAACACCGTAAGTTTATAATAAAAATATACACGATAAACTTATTTAAATATATAGCGTCGGCTAAAATGAAAAAGTTGATAAAAATCGTTAACTGTAGAATGTGTTAAATATAAATGTCTACTTGTAGCCAAGTTTTTTATAAATGACTACATATTAGTAGTAAAATAAAAGATTATTTTGATGGATAAAATGAGTATTTGTAGTAATATTTTCCTAAAATGACTATCTGTAGCAATTTTACATAAAATGACTATTTGTAATATTTTCCTAAAATGACTACTTGTAGTCATATTGTTGAAAATTATTTTATAAATAACTATTTGTAGTAATATTTTTGTTAAATGACTATTTGTAGTAATTTTACATAAAATGACTATTTGTAGTCATTTTAATAAAATGACTATTTGTAGCAATATTTTACTAAAATTACTACCTGTAGTCATATTGTTGCAAATTATACTATAAATTGCTGTTTGTAGTAAAATTTTTGTTAAATGACTATTTGTAGCAATTTTACATAAAATGACTATTTGTAATAATATTTTCCTAAAATGACTACTTGTAGTCATATTGTTGCAAATTATTTAATAAATAATTATTTGTAGTAATATTTTTGTTAAATGACTATTTGTAGTAATTTTATATAAAATGACTATTTGCAGTAATTTTAAGTAAAATTACTATTTGTAGCTATATTTTACTAAAATTACTACCTGTAGTCAAATTGTTGCAAATTATACTATAAATTACTATTTGTAGTAATATTTTTGTTAAATGACTATTTGTAGTAATTTTACATAAAATGACTATTTGTAGTCATTTTAATA
>OW121744.1:38003453-38032545 GCA_933228675.1 Stomorhina lunata
GAAAATATTTGCATATTTTTAAAGTCAACACGATAGGAAAAAAATTGCATTAAGTTGAAACAGCAGCAGAAGATTGAAGTAATATTCCTGGAATATAAATTTCATTTTTTAACAAAGAACAAAGAAAATCTTAGTAAAGAAGACATTAATGTTATTAAATTTTAATTAAGTCAACGACAACCATCAACAGAGAGTGTTAAATAAATTGACTTTATTCTAATCTGTTTCGCTTCTTGTCAATCCGATTAGAACTGGATACTTGATAACAATTTGTTTAGGGTAAATTATCTTTTTCGAGAATGTTTTAGTTATTATTCTGTAGACAGCTACTGGCAGTTATTAAAGTCTAATTAAAAAGATAAATATGTATTTTTTGGAATTAAATGAATATTTGGATATTCCACCACTAAAGCCAAAGTTTTTGTTTCAGTATCAACATATGCTAATGTTGATACTTATACTTAAACAAAAACTTTAACTTTAGTAGTGAAATCAATATAAGTATAAGTATTAGTACTATATATAGTATTATTATTATTATTAATAGTATTATTATGGTATATTAGTATTTTATTAAAATCGGTTCAATTGTTTAAGCGTTATTGACTGACAATCAAACAAATGAAAATATAAACAAAAATAAAAAATTGGTTTTGAAGTTATAGCATTTTCTATATATATTGGATATATCTTATCTTATATTCTTAAACGAGCAATAATTGTATATATATATATATATATATATATATATATATATATATATATATATATATATATATATATATATATATATATATATATATATATATATATATATATATATATATATATATATATATATATATATATAAACGAGCAATAATTGTATATATATATATATATATACATATATATATATATAGAATGGCTATCTCGAAAACGGCTCTAACGATTTTGATAAAATTTGGACAGTGGGTATCTTTTTTGATGTATAGGTCGAAGAAGAAGGGACTTTTGGAACTTTTACCTCTAAGAGGGTAAAAACGGGTAAAAAGGGGAAAAAATCGAAAACGCTATGTCTCCTAAAGTAATAGGTATAGAAACAAAATTAAAATTACGTTTTAAACAGCTTTGAAAATAAGCGGACAGGTGTTTGGTACTTTTTTGAAACTATGTCCGATAGGGGGTAAAAAAGGGTGAAAATAGTTTTTTTGGCACCTTTTTAACCCACTCTTATATTTTAAACTAAAGAATATAGAAAGAAACTTGGTACTGCAATCAATAGATGTAAAAAAAACATGAAACATGTATTTGGTACTTTTTTTATTTTGGAGCCAAAATGGGTAAAAAAGGGATAAAATGATAACTTAACATCTCCAAAGTAATATGAATAGGAACATTATACATTATGTTAAATGCGTTTTAAAAAAATGTACCGAATTCAATTGGCACCAAAAAAGTACCAAATATACATATGGAACTTTTAGAAATTAGGAAATAAAAAGGGGGAAAAATTAGTATTATTTTAAACAAATGAATGTTTGTCTGTATGTATGTTCTTTATAGAATAGTAAACTGTGAATTTGATTGTGTTATGCTCTTTAGCGAAGATGTTGCGGATAAGCCGGCGAAGGTTTTAAAGTTGATAAGACTAATTTCCGACAGATGGCGCCACTGAAAATTACTAAAAATTAATTAAATTGTAAACTGTACATTTTATCATGCTATGATCTTTAGCAAAGTTCTAGCGCATGAGCCGGCGAAGGCTTTTTAGTTGGTATGAATAATTTCCGGCAGGTGGCGCTACAGAAACTTACTCAAGGTCAATTTAATCGTAAGCTGTACATTTAATCATGCTATAATCTTCAGCAAAGTTGTTACGGATAAGCCGAAGAAGGTTTCTTAGTTGGTATGAAGAAATTTCGACAGGTGGCGCCACTGAAATTTACTCAAAGTCAATTTAATCGTAAGCTGTACATTTAATCATGCTATAATCTTCAGCAAAGTTGTTGCGGATAAGCCGAAGAAGGTTTATGAATTAGAATAAGCAAAGTCCGACAGGTGGCGCCACAGAAAACTACTCAAAATGAATTAAATCGTAAACTATGCATTTGATCAGACTATAATCTTTAGCAAAGTTGTTGCGCATGAGTCGACAGAGGTTTCTGTTGATATGAATAATTTCCAAAATTATTCAAAATGAGTTAAACTGTAAACTATGCAAACTATGTGTTGGTCGGACAAAATAAATAAAATAATTCAAAATTAACTGAATATTTGTACAATGTCTTTCCTCTAAATTTATTTTAGCACTTTATAAAATAAAATATATAAAAACTTTAAAATTTGCCTCAAAATGCTAATCATAAAGCTCCGAGCAAGGCTCGGTCAACCAGGTACTTTAATATTAATTACACTTTAATTTAAAATATAACAAAAACTTTTAAATTTATTGCCTTTACTTAAACTTTCTAAAGGTTTCCTAATAAAAAATATTTGAATAAGCAGAAATTAGATTCAGTTTATTGATAATCTTAGAAAATTTCTAAGAAATTTTAAACAAAACCGAAACACTTCCTTTCAAAATATTCAAAAAATATAAATAATTTTCAATAAATTTCTAAAACAATGAACCTTAAGTTTCCTTCCTAAGATAATTCTTTGAAATTAAGTTTTTGTCTTAGTATATTTAAATGCCTTCAATATATCTAAGTATCTTATCTTTGAACCTTAAACACATTTAAATTCACACAAGATTTAATACAAAGCCTGAACGCATACACATTTTACCTTGTATCATTATTAAGGATATAATATCCTTGATAAAAAAACAAAAGAGTAAATAAATAAAACAAAAAAGTCCTAAGGCTTTTCTTTGTTAGTTTTATTATTTAATATGACTTTTAAAAAATTTGTATGTTAATGTTCCTCATAAGTACCCAAATCGTCATGAAGACAATGAAAAATTTATAAAATCAATTTAAATAGAAATGATAATATTCTTGACAAGTTTATTTGTTATAAATATTAAATACGTGAAAGTATGCAGAAGAAGATTTATAACATACGCACACATATGCAATATTAAAAGGTTTATCTCTTTATACAAGTTCATTATCCTTTTTTATGTAAGACAATATGTTCCTATTTTATAAAGTCTCGTTCTTAGTTAAAGTTTACATGCGTATGTTAACTGTGACTACATGATTGAACTGTAAGCATGATGTAAAAAATACATATATTATTTTATACATGAGTATATGTAGAAATTAGAGGGGTCCCAACTAAAAATTTTATGTTTTTAGAGCATTTTAGAAATATTTCTGATTTTTATAGCAAATTTTTCAAAAATTTCTTATCTGTATAGGCAATTTTTTTAAAAATTTCTTATTTTTACAGGAAATTTTTTAAAAATTTCTTTCCTTTTAGGAATTTTCTTAAAAAGTTTTTATTTCTATAGGAAATTTTTCAAAAATTTCTTATTTTTACAGGAAATTTTTTAAAAATTTCTTATCCTTTCAGGAATTTTTTTAACAAGATTTTATTTTTATAGGAAATTTTTCAAAAATTTCTTATTTTAATAGTAAATTTTTCAAAAAGTTCTTATTTTTATAGAAAATTTTTCAAAAATTTCTTGTTTTTATAGGAAATTTTTCAAAAATTTCTTGTTTTTAGAAAATTTTGTTTTTTTAGGAAATTTTTCAAAATTTCCTATTATTATAGGAAATTTTTAAAAAAATTCCTATTTTTATAGGAAATTTTTCAAAAATTTCCTATTTTTATAGGAAATTTTTCAAAAATTTCATATTTTTATAGGAAATTTTTCAAAAATTTCCTATTTTTATAGGAAATTTTTCAAAAATTTCCTATTTTTATAGGAAATTTTTCAAAAATTTCCTATTTTTACAGGAAATTTTTCAAAAATTTCCTATTTTTATAGGAAATTTTTCAAAAATTTCCTATTTTTATAGGAAATTTTTCAAAAATTTCCTATTTTTATAGGAAATTTTTCAAAAATTTCCTATTTTTATAGGAAATTTTTCAAAAATTTCCTATTTTTATAGGAAACTTTTCAAAAATTTCCTATTTTTATAGGAAATTTTTCAAAAATTTCCTATTTTTATAGGAAATTTTTCAAAAATTTCCTATTTTTATAGGAAATTTTTCAAAAATTTCCTATTTTTATAGGAAATTTTTCAAAAATTTCCTATTTTTATAGGAAATTTTTCAAAAATTTCCTATTTTTATAGGAAATTTTTCAAAAATTTCCTATTTTTATAGGAAATTTTTCAAAAATTTCCTATTTTTATAGGAAATTTTTCAAAAATTTCCTATTTTTATAGGAAATTTTTCAAAAATTTCCTATTTTTATAGGAAATTTTTCAAAAATTTCCTATTTTTATAGGAAATTTTTCAAAAATTTCCTATTTTTATAGGAAATTTTTCAAAAATTTCCTATTTTTATAGGAAATTTTTCAAAAATTTCCTATTTTTATAGGAAATTTTTCAAAAATTTCCTATTTTTATAGGAAATTTTTCAAAAATTTCCTATTTTTATAGGAAATTTTTCAAAAATTTCCTATTTTTATAGGAAATTTTTCAAAAATTTCCTATTTTTATAGGAAATTTTTCAAAAATTTCCTATTTTTATAGGAAATTTTTCAAAAATTTCCTATTTTTATCGAAAATTTTTCAAAAATTTCCTATTTTTCTAGGAAATTTTTCAAAAATTTCCTATTTTTCTAGGAAATTTTTCAAAAATTTCCTATTTTTCTAGGAAATTTTTCAAAAATTTCCTATTTTTCTAGGAAATTTTTCAAAAATTTCCTATTTTTCTAGGAAATTTTTCAAAAATTTCCTATTTTTCTAGGAAATTTTTCAAAAATTTCCTATTTTTATAGGAAATTTTTCAAAAATTTCCTATTTTTATAGGAAATTTTTCAAAAATTTCCTATTTTTATAGGAAATTTTTCAAAAATTTCTTGTTTTTATAGGAAATTTTTCAAAAATTTCTTGTTTTTATAGGAAATTTTTCAAAAATTTCTTGTTTTTATAGGAAATTTTTCAAAAATTTTGTTTTTTATAGGAAATTTTTCAAAAATTTCCTATTTTTATAGGAAATTTTTCAAAAATTTCCTTTTTTTATAGGAAATTTTTCAAAAATTTCCTATTTTTATAGGAAATTTTTCAAAAATTTCCTATTTTTATAGGAAATTTTTCAAAAATTTCCTATTTTTATAGGAAATTTTTCAAAAATTTCCTATTTTTATAGGAAATTTTTCAAAAATTTCCTATTTTTATAGGAAATTTTTCAAAAATTTCCTATTTTTCTAGGAAATTTTTCAAAAATTTCCTATTTTTCTAGGAAAATTTTCAAAAATTTCCTATTTTTCTAGGAAATTTTTCAAAAATTTCCTATTTTTATAGGAAATTTTTCAAAAATTTCCTATTTTTATAGGAAATTTTTCAAAAATTTCCTATTTTTATAGGAAATTTTTCAAAAATTTCCTATTTTATAGGAAATTTTTCAAAAATTTCCTATTTTTATAGGAAATTTTTCAAAAATTTCCTATTTTTATAGGAAATTTTTCAAAAATTTCCTATTTTTAAAGGAAATTTTTCAAAAATTTCCTATTTTTATAGAAAATTTTTCAAAAATTTCCTATTTTTATAGGAAATTTTTCAAAAATTTCCTATTTTTATAGGAAATTTTTCAAAAATTTCCTATTTTTATAGGAAATTTTTCAAAAATTTCCTATTTTTATAGGAAATTTTTCAAAAATTTCCTATTTTTATAGGAAATTTTTCAAAAATTTCCTATTTTTATAGGAAATTTTTCAAAAATTTCCTATTTTTATAGGAAATTTTTCAAAAATTTCCTATTTTTATAGGAAATTTTTCAAAAAAGTCCTATTTTTATAGGAAATTTTTCAAAAATTTCCTATTTTTATAGGAAATTTTTCAAAAATTTCCTATTTTTATAGGAAATGTTTCAAAAATTTCCTATTTTTATAGGAAATTTTTCAAAAATTTCCTATTTTTATAGGAAATTTTTCAAAAATTTCCTATTTTTATAGGAAATTTTTCAAAAATTTCCTATTTTTATAGGAAATTTTTCAAAAATTTCCTATTTTTATAGGAAATTTTTCAAAAATTTCCTATTTTTATAGGAAATTTTTCAAAAATTTCCTATTTTTATAGGAAATTTTTCAAAAATTTCCTATTTTTATAGGAAATTTTTCAAAAATTTCCTATTTTTATAGGAAATTTTTCAAAAATTTCCTATTTTTATAGGAAATTTTTCAAAAATTTCCTATTTTTATAGGAAATTTTTCAAAAATTTCCTATTTTTATAGGAAATTTTTCAAAAATTTCCTATTTTTATAGGAAATTTTTCAAAAATTTCCTATTTTTATAGAAAATTTTTCAAAAATTTCCTATTTTTATAGGAAAATTTTCAAAACTTTCCTTTTTTTACAGGAAATTTTTCAAAAATTTCCTATTTTTATAGGAAATTTTTCAAAAATTTCCTATTTTTATAGGAAATTTTTCAAAAATTTCCTATTTTTATAGGAAATTTTTCAAAAATTTCCTATTTTGATAGGAAAATTTTCAAAAATTTCCTATTTTGATAGGAAAATTTTCAAAAATTTCCTAGTTTTATAGGAAAATTAAAAAAAAAATATTTTTATAAGACATTTTTTAAAAATTTCTTATTTTTATTGAAAATTTAAAAAAAAATTCTCATTTTTATATGAAATTTTTCAAAAGATTCTTATTTTTATAGGAAAAGCTTCAAAAATTTCTTATTTTTATAGAAAATTTTTCAACATTTTTTTATTTTTATAGAAAATTTTTCAACATTTTTTTATTTATATAGGAAATTTTTCAAAAATTTGTTTTTTTATTGAATATTTTTAAGAAATTTCCCATTTTTATAGAAAATTTTTTAAAAATTTCTTAATTTTTTAGGATTTTTTTCAAAAATTTCTTATTTTTATTGGAAGCTTTTAAAAACTTCTTAATTTATAAGAAATTTTCAAAATTTTTTTATTTTTTTTAAGAAATTTTTAAAAAATTTTTAATTTTTTTAAGAAATTTTTAAAAAACTATCTATTTTTAAAGGAAATTTTTCAAAAATTTCTTATTTTTATAGGAAATTAAAAAAAAATATTTTTATGTAAAATTTTTCGAAATATTTTTATATGAAATTTCAAAATTTTATAGAAAATTAAAAAAAAATCATACAAAATTTTTCAAAAATTATCTTATTTTAAAAGTAATTTTTTAAAAATTTTTATAAGAAAGATTTTTTTATTGAAAAAATCTCAAAATTCTTTGAATGGTGTTCTTTCTAAATAACTTTAAATTTTCTAAAAACCTCTTATAGTTTATAAGTTAAACAAGTTTTACTAAACAGTTTTCGGTTGCGTATGATTGATATTAATTATGGAAATTAAAAAAAAAATTTAAAAATCTTTGAAATTTTGTTTTAATCCTAAAGTAAACACTTCAATAATTAAGGTATTGTGGAAAAATTCAACAATTTTAAAAATTGGTAAGCTAATTTTTGGAAAAGAATTAAGCATTTGATAAAAAAAATCGAATAAATTTTGTTTCTGCAACATTATGAGCCACCCTTATATCTTCAATAATAATGATATAAGGACATACATATAAAAAGTTCTTTATCAAAGTATAAAAATGTTGGCAGAATGTTACTATATCTGTTTTTAAGTTGTTGTAATAAAAAAGGACCTTAATACTCAAACCGTAACTGTAACGGACATTTTACATGGATATTTCTACTTTATCCTCTTTTCGTCCCATAACAACCAGGGAAATACATTCTTTCATTGCTTTTCTTGCTAAAATGTGCACAATTTTTAGTACGACGACTTATACACTCTCGTATCTCGATATCATTTGCACGCATGTAATTTATTGTTTTTCTTAATTACATGTGTAAATGGTGCCGTAATTGATTCTGATACCGATGAAATTAATGATCAGTGTAAAAGACTAGAATGTCATTAATAATGAACTTTTTAGTCGATAGGAGCCAAGAAAAAATGTGAATCTAAGATAAAAACTGAAGTTGATAAGCGAAAATACTAATGTATGTGCCTAATGATGTTAGATAGTAAAATGCCTGTAATAGGGTGGAAAAAATCTGTTTTCGATACCAATGTCTTAATTTTGTAATCATAACAGGCTGTATATAAATAATGAACTGTGGAAAATGGATTTGGTGAAAATGTTTCCTAGAGCGTATGATTGATAGTAATTATCATTAATTTTATAAATTTAAGAAATTGTATTAAAGCAAATTTGAGATTGAGACATAGACTAAGACATGGACTAAGACGTAGACTAAGACATCGATCAAGACATAGACTAATACATAGACTAAGACATAAATTAAGACCTAGACTAAGACATCGACTTAGACATAAACTAAGACACAGATTAAGACATAGATTAAGACATAGACTAAGACATAGACTAAGACAAAGACTAAGACATAGACTAAGACATAGACTAAGACAAAGACTAAAACATAGACTAAGACATAGACTAAGACATAGACTAAGACATAGACTAAGACATAGACTAAGACATAGACTAAGACATAGACTAAGACATAGAATAAGACATAGACTAAGACATAAACTAAGATATAGACTAAGATATAGACTCAGACATAGACTAAGACATAGACTAAGACATAGACTTAGACATAGACTAAGACATAGACTAAGACTAGACTAAGACATAGACTAAGACATAGACTAAGAAATAGACTCAGACATAGACTAAGACATAGACTAAGACATAGACTAAGACATAGACTAAGACATAGACTAAGACATAGACTAAGACATAGACTAAGACATAGACTAAGACATAGACTAAGACATAGACTAAGACATAGACTAAGACATAGACTAAGACATAGACTAAGACATAGACTAAGACATAGACTAAGACATAGACTAAGACATAGACTAAGACATAGACTAAGACATAGACTAAGACATAGACTAAGACATAGACATAGACTAAGACATAGACTAAGACATAGACTAAGACATAGACTAATATATAGACTAAAAGATAGACTAAGACATAGACTAAGACATAGACTAAGACATAGACTAAGACATAGACTAAGACATAGACTAAGACATAGACTAAAACATAGACTAAGACATAGACTAAGACATAGACTAAGACATAGACTAAGACATAGACTAAGACATAGACTAAGACATAGACTAAGACATAGACTAAGACATAGACTAAGACATAGACTAAGACATAGACTAAGACATAGACTAAGAGATAGACTAAGACATAGACTAAGACATAGACTAAGACATAGACTAAGACATAGACTAAGACATAGACTTAGATATAGACTAAGACATAGACTAAGATATAGACTAAGACATAGACTAAGACATAGACTAAGACATAGACTAAGACATAGACTAAGACACAGACTAAGACATAGACTAAGACATAGACTAAGACATAGACTAAGACATAGACTAAGACATAGACTTAGATATAGACTAAGACATAGACTAAGAAATAGACTAAGACATATACACAGACATAGACTAAGACATAGACTAAGACATAGACTAAGACATAGACTAAGACATAGACTAAGACATAGAATAAGACATAGACTAAGACATAGACTAAGACATAGACTAAGACATAGACTAAGACACAGACTAAGACATAGACTAAGACATAGACTAAGAAATAGACTAAGACATAGACTAAGACATAGACTAAGACATAGACTAAGACATAGACTAAGACATAGACTAAGACATAGACTAAGACATAGACTAAGACATAGACTAAGACATAGACTAAGACAAAGACTAAGACATAGACTAAGACATAGACTAAGACATAGACTAAGACATAGACTAAGACATAAACTAAGATATAGACTAAGATATAGACTCAGACATAGACTAAGACATAGACTAAGACATAGACTTAGACATAGACTAAAACATAGACTAAGACTAGACTAAGACATAGACTAAGACATAGACTAAGAAATAGACTCAGACATAGACTAAGACATAGACTAAGACATAGACTAAGACATAGACTAAGACATAGACTAAGACATAGACTAAGACATAGACTAAGACATAGACTAAGACATAGACTAAGACATAGACTAAGACATAGACTAAGACATAGACTAAGACATAGACTAAGACATAGACTAAGACATAGACTAAGACATAGACTAAGACATAGACTAAGACATAGACTAAGACATAGACTAAGACATAGACTAAGACATAGACTAAGACATAGACTAAGACATAGACTAAGACATAGACATAGACTAAGACATAGACTAAGACATAGACTAAGACATAGACTAAGACATAGACTAAGACATAGACTAAGACATAGACTGAGACATAGACTAAGACATAGACTAAGACATAGACTAAGACATAGACTAAGACATAGACTAAGACATCGACTAAGACATAGACTAAGACATAGACTAAGACATAGACTAAGACATAGACTAAGACATAGACTAAGACATAGACTAAGACATAGACTAAGACATAGACTAAGACATAGACTAAGACATAGACTAAAACATAGACTAAGACATAGACTGAGACATAGATTAAGACATAGACTTTTTAAGAATTTTTTATAGTTAATTTATCGATTAATATTATTAAAAAAAATTTAGTTTCAAAATATTTTAAAGAAAATTTTACAATAAAAAAATTTTTAAGAAATTTTTTCAATAAAAAAATGTTTAAGAAAATTAAAAAAAACAGATTGAAAATATTTAGAAAATTTTTATTAAATAAATGTTTTTTTAGAAAATTTTTCGGCAAAAATTAAAAAAAAAATGAATCAATTAGGAAAAATTTTCTATAAAAAATAGAAAATTTTTTGTATTCAAAATCTTTAATGGAAATATTTAAAAAAAAAAATTATAGAAATAGAAATTTTTTTTTTTTTGTACAAAATTTTAATAGAAAATTATTCGAGTATATTTCGATATAAAATTTTTTGAATGACATTATTAATTTTGCAAACTTTATAATTTCTCGATTTAAAATTTAAAAAAAAAATTAAATTTTTATAGAAAACTTTGCACTATCAAAAAATGGAATTTTATATGAACTTTTGTATTGCTCTAGTCTAACAAAATAACAAAAAATTATGAGAATAATTTAGCTACTTTTAAACTTAATACGATTTTACTAAAAATATTACCTAGAGCGTATGATTGATATTAATAAAGACTAATTTTAAAGAATTGCAAAATTCTTTAGAAATTTGTTAAAGAAAACAAATTTTTTAATGCAGTTCAATAGAAAACACTTTCATATAAAGTATTTTCATAAAATTGTTTACCAGCTTTAATAGAGTGTCGAGTATAAATATAATAAATACAAAAAATAAAAACTTTCTAACATTTTTTTCTAAGTTTTATATATACAATTCAAACTAACAAATGATTGTCATTTAAGTGTTTGAATTTTTGCACTTTATCTTAAATTTATAATGAAAAATACCAACTTTGCAGACACATTTGTTACTCATTTTATTAAAACTATAAAACTTGTTGAATCCATTGTTGCTATTCTATTGATAAATATTTGATAATAAAAATTTGTTAAAAATTACTTTCACACATTGTTTTGCTTTTTTTTTTAGAAAAATGCTTAAATCGTCAAAAGATTTGCTCTTATTCAACTTTTGTAAACAAAAAAAAACATTTTAAAACCATTATGATAATAATAATAACAATAAAAATATAAGAAATATTTAACACACCCCCATAGAAAGTTTTAATAGTCCAACTTATAAAAAAAATATTTGAAACAAATTCACAATAACGATGAAGCTTTTTATGATATTAATGATCATTTTATATTTAGAAACATTAAAATTCTACTAAAATTCTTGGGTATAAAAAGAAAATTAATAACAATAAAAATACAAGCCATCAAATAAAAATAAACTGTGAAAAAAATATTCCACATGGGGAGAAATGGAATAAAAACGTAAAAATCAACTTAATAAAATTTATCTGAAATTAGATGATTACCTCAGATTTGAGAAAACTATGAAGACTTATAATACTTATAATAATACCAATACCACTTTATAAGAATGACTACATATATTCCTGCAATACCGTAACATTATTTCTCTATGTGTACATTCTTATGTGTAATAGCTACTCCCCAGTCAGCATTTTTGTTATTTTCTGATCATATTTGACTCTTTTTCGACTGCCGCGAACAATTAAAACAATCGGATATGCTATCATTTTCGATTCGAAAAAGACTGTGCCTTCGGGAGAAAATGGTACCCTAGACGCGACTCCCTTGAGAGAATCTTTTATGAGCACCTTTATGAGTCTTTTATGAGCCATTTTCGAGTCATATCTGACTCAATTCATTTTTTTCAGTTGATTCAAAAAAAAATTATACTTATTATCGACGGCCGCGAACTGGGATCGAACTCAGGCCAAAAACAAGTAAGAAAGCGCTATAGTCGGTCAAGCCGACCATACGATACCCTTCACCACTAAGGTCAAAGGTGTTATTTTTCCTGTGTAAAGACAAATATTTGCTAAATTTTGCCATCATACAAACATTTTCTCAAAACTTATATATTCAACCTGTTTCCGTCATTTGGACTTATATGAGAGCTAGGGTCAAATGTGGACCGATTATCTCGAAATTTGGCAGATTGATTACAGTTGTTACAAAAATTATGTATGCAAAAAATAGACTCAAAATTTCCATTATCTTTAGATTTACGAGCGTTTTAGTGATTTTTTGTCTCATTTAGTGCGTTTTTAAAGAAGAATTTGTATGGGAGCTATGGTCAAATGTGGACCGATTTCAACGAAATTTGATACAGTGATTTAAGTTTACATAAGCAGTATTTGTTTTAAATTTCATGAAAAAATATTGATATTTGTGGCCAATATAGCAATTCCGGGAAGTGGGACCTATGGGAGGTACCATAAATAATGGACCGATTTTGACCAATTTCAATAGCCATGGTTCCATTATCAAAAAAATGATCTGTGCCAAATTTCATCAAATTATCTTTAGAATTGCGACCTGTAGTTTGATTACAATGTTTACATGGGGGTCCAGCCAGCCAGACGGACGGACGGACGGACATCGCTAAATCGACTCAGAAAGTGATTCTAAGCATATTGGTATACTAAAAGGTGGGTCTAAGACAAATATTTCTATGCGTTACAAACATCAGCACAAACTTATAATACCCTTTCCACCTATGGTGGTGAAGGGTATAATGATATCTTATGTTTAGTAGTCGGCGTGTTAACCCACTTAGCTACAGCACCCATTATCTATGCGCATTAAAAACTATTTCAAAACCAACACTATAGGAGTCACCTTTTTATCATCTAACTGTGCAAAATCTCTTTGCAAAATAGCGTTAAAAACTATCGAATTTCAATCCCTTAAATGTTTGATTTTTAATGAATATGCTTTTTGTTATTGTATTTTTAAATAGTAAGTTTTAAGGCATTAGCGCGAATCTACTTCGACTAGTTTTTCAATCGCGCAGACGACAAATCGTTTTTTAGTCGTCCAAACTGGTTAAAAAAGACTCATTTGGGTGATTTTTCAAAAAATAATCTTCTAAATGCTGACTAGGTCTATTATCTATTCACACATAATGACTTATACATAAACACATAACATTTTACACTAACACTTTTAAATATAGTTGAGAATGTTTAAGTAAAGAACTGTTAGGTAAATGTCTTTCGAAACAATAATAAAACCATGGAAAACTTTTAAACCCTTAAGAAACTATTTTCTTTTTAAATTAATAACACTCTCAGTAATTTGAACTTAATTTGACACATGTGTAACGATTTAATTAGCATCTAATTTGAAATTTTCAAATCCCAGAATTCCCAAATACACACACATTGAGCGTTATTAATGGACTGACTAAAAATTGCTTTAAATTTTATTTGTGAAACCCTTAGGCTAAAGTTAACTACAAAAGTACCTGGTTGACCGAGCCTTGCTCGGGGCTTTATGATAACATTTTGAGGCAAATTTTTAAATTTTTATATTTTATTTTATACAGTTACAGTTTAACTCATTTTGAGTAATTTTGGAAATTGGTCATACCAACAGAAACCTCCGTTGACTCATGCGCAACAACTTTGCTAAAGATTATAGTCTGATCAAATGCACAGTTTACGATTTAATTCATTTTGAGTAGTTTTCAGTGGCGCCACCTGAAGTCGTTCATACCAATTAAGAACTCTTCATCTGCTTATGCGTAAAGTTGTTACGCATAAGCAGATGATCATAACATGATCAAATGTACAGTTTACGATTTAATTCACTTTGAGTAATTTTCAGTCGGACTTTGGTCATTCCCATTAATAAATTTTCGTCGGCTTATCCGCAACAATTTTGCTAAAGATTATAGCATGATTAAATGTACAGTTTACGATTAAATTGACTTTGAGTAAATGTCAGTGGCGCCACCTGTCGAAATTTCTTCATACCAACTAAGAAACCTTCGTCGGCTCATGTGCAACAACTTTGCTAAAGATTATAGCATGATTAAATGTAAGCTTACGATTAAATTGACTTTGAGTAAATTTCAGTTGCGCCACCTGTCGGAAATTATTCATACCAATTAAAAAGCCTTCGCCGGCTCATGCGCTACAGCTTTGCAAAAGATGATAGCATGAACAAATGAACAGTTTACGATTTAATTAATTTTTAGTAATTTTCAGTGGCGCCACCTGTCGGAAATTATCCTTACCAACTTAAAAACCTTCGCCAACTTATCCGCAACATCTTTGCTAAAGAGCATAACATGATCAAATTCACAGTTTATTATTCTATAAAGAACATACATACAGACAAACATTCATTTGTTTCTTCTTTTGTTCCCCTTTTTTTCCCCTTAATTTCAAAAAGTTCCATATGCATAATTGGTACTTCTTTGGTACCAATTGAATTCGGTACATTTTAATAAAACGCAGTTAACATAATTTTCCTATTTATATTACTTTTTGAGATGTTAAGTTATGAGTTTATCCCTTTATTACCCATTTTGGCCACAAAATCAAAAAAGTACTAAACACGTGTTTAATATTTCTTTCACATCTATTGACTGCAGTACAAAGTTCCTTTCTATATTCTTTAGTTTAAAAAATAATAGTGGGTCAAAAAAGTACCACAAAAAAACTATTTTCACCCTTTTTTACATCCTATCGGACATAGTTTCAAAAAAGTACCAAACACCTGTCCGCTTATTTTCATAGCTGTTAAAAACGTAATTTTAATTTTGTTTTTATACCTATTACTTTAGGAGATATAACGTTTTCGATTTTTCCCCTTTTTACCCTCTTAGAGGCAAAGGCTCCAAAAGTCCCTTCTACTTCGACCTATACACCAAAAAAGGTACCAAATTTTATCAAAATCGTTAGAGCCGTTTTCGAGATAGCCATTCTATATATATATACAATTATTGCTCTTTTAAGAATATAAGATTTGTTTCAAAAATATAATATTAACACTTTTTCTTACAAAGACCATGGCAAGGTATCTAAATACTTGCACCAACATAAAAACAAGTATCATTATTAGTATATTATTAATATCAGTAATTGTATTAGGATTAGTATCAGTATATGTGTCAGTACTTATTAGTAATAATTTGAATGTAAGTATCAAAAAAAGTATCTATAATAGTATAAGTTTCAATATCAGTATTCATATCAATATAAATCAATGGCTTAATATAAAAAAGGCCTAAATCGATTTTTTGTTATTTCACAAAAGAAGAAAACATGTTAATAGGAATAGTAAAATTGTAAATACATCAAAAATTTTAGTACAATTTTTAATAAATGAAAGCAACACATTTTAAAAAATTGTTTGTTTGTATTTAAAATTTTATGGTTTTCCTTCTCCGGTAAAGTAACAAAAAATCGAGTTAGACCGTTTGCATATTAAGCTATCGACATATAAGTAATAGTATCCGTCATAATATCAGTATTAGGATAAGTAGTCGTATCACCTTAAGCGCCGGAATAAGTATAAGTATCAGTAATAGTATCAATATCTTTGTCTAAGTATGTCTTATTCTATGTCTTAGTCTATGTCTTAGTCTATGTCTTAGTCTATGTCTTAGTCTATGTCTTAGTCTATGTCTTAGTCTATGTCTTAGTCTATGTCTTAGTCTATGTCTTAGTCTATGTCTTAGTCTATGTCTTAGTCTATGTCTTAGTCTATGTCTTAGTCTATGTCTTAGTCTATGTCTTAGTCTATGTCTTAGACTATGTCTTAGTCTATGTCTTAGTCTATGTCTTAGTCTATGTCTTAGTCTATGTCTTAGTCTATGTCTTAGTCTATGTCTTAGTCTATGTCTTAGTCTATGTCTTAGTCTATGTCTTAGTCTATGTCTTAGTCTATGTCTTAGTCTATGTCTTAGTCTATGTCTTAGTCTATGTCTTAGTCTATGTCTTAGTCTATGTCTTAGTCTATGTCTTAGTCTATGTCTTAGTCTATGTCTTAGTCTATGTCTTAGTCTATGTCTTAGTCTATGTCTTAGTCTATGTCTTAGTCTATGTCTTAGTCTATGTCTTAGTCTATGTCTTAGTCTATGTCTTAGTCTATGTCTTAGTCTATGTCTTAGTCTATGTCTTAGTCTATGTCTTAGTCTATGTCTTAGTCTATGTCTTAGTCTATGTCTTAGTCTATGTCTTAGTCTATGTCTTAGTCTATGTCTTAGTCTATGTCTTAGTCTATGTCTAAGTCTATGTCTTAGTCTATGTCTTAGTCTATGTCTTAGTCTATGTCTTAGTCTATGTCTTAGTCTATGTCTTAGTCTATGTCTTAGTCTATGTCTTAGTCTATGTCTTAGTCTATGTCTTAGTCTATGTCTTAGTCTATGTCTTAGTCTATGTCTTAGTCTATGTCTTAGTCTATGTCTTAGTCTATGTCTTAGTCTATGTCTTAGTCTATGTCTTAGTCTATGTCTTAGTCTATGTCTTAGTCTATGTCTTAGTCTATGTCTTAGTCTATGTCTTAGTCTATGTCTTAGTCTATGTCTTAGTCTATGTCTTAGTATATGTCTTAGTCTATGTCTTAGTCTATGTCTTAGTCTATGTCTTAGTCTATGTCTTAGTCTATGTCTTAGTCTATGTCTTAGTCTATGTCTTAGTCTATGTCTTAGTCTATGTCTTAGTCTATGTCTTAGTCTATGTCTTAGTCTATGTCTTAGTCTATGTCTTAGTCTATGTCTTAGTCTATGTCTTAGTCTATGTCTTAGTCTATGTCTTAGTCTATGTCTTAGTATATGTCTTCGTCTATGTCTTAGTCTATGTCTTAGTCTATGTCTTAGTCTATTTCTATGCCTACATCTATATATTAGTCTATGTCTTAAGCAATATCTTAGTATATGTCTTTGTATAAGTGATAATTTTTAGTCTTTTTTACATTCACCCCTAAAGCAAAAATTTTGATATTATACTTTTTTTATATTGAAGTAAATTTGTTTTGCTGGGGGTGACTTCAAAATCCTCTTGTTTTTCTTTGTCCTGTTCGAAATGCTCTAATGAACTCATATGGACTAGCAAAACTCATCCATAGACGAACACCTAACAACTTTATCAAACATCTACAAAAGTGTAGCATTATACAAAAAAACAAGTAAGAAAGTATTACAGTCGATCAAACCCGACTGTATGTTTAGCTAAAACACTAATGTTATATGTGAACCAATTACATTGTGCTTGATTTTGACAACTTTTTTTACCGAAAAAAGGGAATTCAGTGGTACTAACCGTTTTTTTCAGTTTAGCCCTAGTTTATGAGATATAACGTTATTAAATAGAGGAGGTTGAGCAATAAATATTCGTCTAAATCGAAAATTGTTTATTTTCTTGAACTAAGTAAAAAACCGAAAATCGGAAACAAAATTATCTATTAAGAGCACTAATTATGTTTTTAATCGGAAAAGTCGTTTTGGAAATAAAAAAAAATTTTGCTTTCCAAAAAAAAAACATTTTTTGATTTTCTTTTATGCTTATTTTTACGCAAACAAAAAATTTATTTCCAAAATGACTGCTCTGATTAAAAAAATAATCAAAGTTCCTGAAAGATAATTTTGTTGTTAAATTTCGGTTTTTTATTTAGTTCACGAAAATAAGCAGTTTTCGAGTTATGCGAATATTTATTGCTCAACCTCATCCATTTATAGTTTATCCACAGTGTGGACTCCACACTTGACCCCTGTGTTGAAGGGTGTTAAATAGTATAATTTACAAACGAAATGACAAACTTATAATACCCTTATCACCCACAGTAAAGAATATAAAAACAGCCTAAGCCATGATGATGTCCTTTTTTCTTCGTTTGTTTTCTTTTCTACTTTGTTTTGACCCAGTTATTGATTTTCTTTATTGCCACATTTACATCAATCAAACCAAAAAAAAAAGTTAACAAGTAAAAATATGAATTTATTTAAGTGTTTTCGGAGAATCTTAACTTTAAGAAGAAAAAAAAAAGAAAATCACAAAATAAATCAGTTTTAGAGGACTTGTGTCCAGCTTAAGGTCTTTATCATTCGAAAACTTTAGTTTCCGTTTTAGCTAAAATTAAATTTCCTTTAAGATAAAACTCTGATGACCAAACACAAAAAATTTATTGTAACAAACTTAAAACAATTAATTACAAATGAAAAGGGTCAATTCCCCCGATGGGAAAGGGTTTGTTTTTTGAGATATCAAAAGAGCAAATGTTAAATTATTGTTAAGATTTATTTATTTAATCATTTCTTTGGGGTTATTCTCGAGCAAAAGTTTTTAACTTGAACTTAAATTGAGGGAATAATAAAATATAAATCATGGGATTGAGGTGGGTTAAGCCCCAGAGTGTAATTTGTTATGAATACAAATTTTTATACAAGTTTTTTGTGGAAAAGAAAATACTAGCAAATTCTTAAATATGAATTTATTTAATTAATAACTATTTCTTTTTATTCCATTTTAGCGCATCGTAGATCAAATGCATTTTTGGATGTACCCACCATGAATATGCAACACCTGAGAGTAAGCGATGATGAGGATTTGGATCGTTTAAGGACATTTAGTGCTTCAAAAGGAGGTAAGCCATGAACTGACAACCACTTAAAAAAATAATTAAAAACCACTTAATCTAACCTAAGATCTAATAATTTTCTTATAACAAGCTTTAACTTATCCACATATAACACTTCATACCTCAAGAACCCTTTTATGGTTTAGTCTATAACATTGTATAACTTTAAATATCAATTTTTTTATAAATTAAAAACAAAACTTTCGCATTAATGCTTTAAACACAATCACGGCAGCAGGCTACACGAACACCGACTACAAAAGCTGTTGGCTACAATCGTCGCTACTATGACTAGACTATGACCAGACTATGACTAGACTATGACTAGACTATGACTAGACTATGACTAGACTATGACTAGACTATGACTAGACTATGACTAGACTATGACTAGACTATGACTAGACTATGACTAGACTATGACTAGACTATGACTAGACTATGACTAGACTATGACTAGACTATGACTAGACTATGACTAGACTATGACTAGACTATGACTAGACTATGACTAGACTATGATTAGACTATGACTAGACTATGACTAGACTATGACTAGACTATGACTAGACTATGACTAGACTATGACTAGACTATGACTAGACTATGACTAGACTATGACTAGACTATGACTAGACTATGACTAGACTATGACTAGACTATGACTAGACTATGACTAGACTATGACTAGACTATGACTAGACTATGACTAGACTATGACTAGACTATGACTAGACTATGACTAGACTATGACTAGACTATGACTAGACTATGACTAGACTATGACTAGACTATGACTAGACTATGACTAGACTATGACTAGACTATGACTAGACTATGACTAGACTATGACTAGACTATGACTAGACTATGACTAGACTATGACTAGACTATGACTAGACTATGACTAGACTATGACTAGACTATGACTAGACTATGACTAGACTATGACTAGACTATGACTAGACTATGACTAGACTATGACTAGACTATGACTAGACTATGACTAGACTATGACTAGACTATGACTAGACTATGACTAGACTATGACTAGACTATGACTAGACTATGACTAGACTATGACTAGACTATGACTAGACTATGACTAGACTATGACTAGACTATGACTAGACTATGACTAGACTATGACTAGACTATGACTAGACTATGACTAGACTATGACTAGACTATGACTAGACTATGACTAGACTATGACTAGACTATGACTAGACTATGACTAGACTATGACTAGACTATGACTAGACTATGACTAGACTATGACTAGACTATGACTAGACTATGACTAGACTATGACTAGACTATGACTAGACTATGACTAGACTATGACTAGACTATGACTAGACTATGACTAGACTATGACTAGACTATGACTAGACTATGACTAGACTATGACTAGACTATGACTAGACTATGACTAGACTATGACTAGACTATGACTAGACTATGACTAGACTATGACTAGACTATGACTAGACTATGACTAGACTATGACTAGACTATGACTAGACTATGACTAGACTATGACTAGACTATGACTAGACTATGACTAGACTATGACTAGACTATGACTAGACTATGACTAGACTATGACTAGACTATGACTAGACTATGACTAGACTATGACTAGACTATGACTAGACTATGACTAGACTATGACTAGACTATGACTAGACTATGACTAGACTATGACTAGACTATGACTAGACTATGACTAGACTATGACTAGACTATGACTAGACTATGACTAGACTATGACTAGACTATGACTAGACTATGACTAGACTATGACTAGACTATGACTAGACTATGACTAGATTATGACTAGACTATGACTAGACTATGACTAGACTATGACTAGACTATGACTAGACTATGACTAGACTATGACTAGACTATGACTAGACTATGACTAGACTATGACTAGACTATGACTAGACTATGACTAGACTATGACTAGACTATGACTAGACTATGACTAGACTATGACTAGACTATGACTAGACTATGACTAGACTATGACTAGACTATGACTAGACTATGACTAGACTATGACTAGACTATGACTAGACTATGACTAGACTATGACTAGACTATGACTAGACTATGACTAGACTATGACTAGACTATGACTAGACTATGACTAGACTATGACTAGACTATGACTAGAGTATGACTAGACTATGACTAGACTATGACTAGACTATGACTAGACTATGACTAGACTATGACTAGACTATGACTAGACTATGACTAGACTATGACTAGACTATGACTAGACTATGACTAGACTATGACTAGACTATGACTAGACTATGACTAGACTATGACTAGACTATGACTAGACTATGACTAGACTATGACTAGACTATGACTAGACTATGACTAGACTATGACTAGACTATGACTAGACTATGACTAGACTATGACTAGACTATGACTAGACTATGACTAGACTATGACTAGACTATGACTAGACTATGACTAGACTATGACTAGACTATGACTAGACTATGACTAGACTATGACTAGACTATGACTAGACTATGACTAGACTATGACTAGACTATGACTAGACTATGACTAGACTATGACTAGACTATGACTAGACTATGACTAGACTATGACTAGACTATGACTAGACTATGACTAGACTATGACTAGACTATGACTAGACTATGACTAGACTATGACTAGACTATGACTAGACTATGACTAGACTATGACTAGACTATGACTAGACTATGACTAGACTATGACTAGACTATGACTAGACTATGACTAGACTATGACTAGACTATGACTAGACTATGACTAGACTATGACTAGACTATGACTAGACTATGACTAGACTATGACTAGACTATGACTAGACTATGACTAGACTATGACTAGACTATGACTAGACTATGACTAGACTATGACTAGACTATGACTAGACTATGACTAGACTATGACTAGACTATGACTAGACTATGACTAGACTATGACTAGACTATGACTAGTCTAGTCATGACTAGTCTAGTCATGACTAGTCTAGTCATGACTAGTCTAGTCATGACTAGTCTAGTCACAGTCTAGTCTATAACTAGTCTAGTGACAGACTATGAGTCATTGTCTAGTGATAGTCTTGTTTTGCTATAGCATGTTTTTCTGTTTCATTTGAAATTGCTTCGGATTTTTTGCGTTTTCTTAAAATGGATGAACATAAATTTTTATAAATAAGTTTAAAAATGTGCTAAAAAGTCAAAGAAAACATGTTTTTTTTTACTTTTTTGTTTATATGTTTCTAGTTTTAAAATTGATTAATTATTTTCTTTGGTTTATTTTCCTTAACCCAATTAAATATAAACAATAAAATATAATAAATTAATTTTAATACATTCAGAGTTTGCTTATATTTAAAATTTCAAACATTTTCGTAAACACATGTCGATTAGAAAATCTTAACACAATGGGAATAAAACAGCAATAAAAGCAAAAAAACATACATTAGGAAAATTTAAACAAATTAATTTGGATTTCCATTTGTATTTTTTAAATCCGAATTTAATTGTTTTGGTTAACAATAAAACAATTTGTATGTTAGAAAATTCAATATAAAGTTCAAGGGCGGATAACAAAAAGTATGGGGTGGGCGAAGAGTGGAGGAGTTTTTTTAAAAAAAAAGTAGAGCAATTTTATAATAAATAGCTATTTCGAAGAAAAAAACTTTTTTTCTATAAAAGGTAAAACTTTATTATTTGTCACTTAGCTTAACTTAAGGCTTTTATTGAACAACACCGTGTGTAATTTTTTTAGGTGTCATTTTTGCAGAAAAAAATTTTAATTTTCCCAGGCTTATATCTTAGAAACCTTTCAGAATTTTGATTCACTCCTTGAGGCAAAGTTGTAGCTCATGCTATAAAGAACCTAAATTGTGAATATTTAAAATCAAAACATAATATTGAAGATCAAAATCGTAAAAAACTTTATAAATGACTGTTTTTACTTTTTTGCCCCATTCGGGTCCATAGATTGCAAACCGTTCAAAACGATCCAAATAGTCATCTGAATCTAATTATAGCGTCCATGGGCACGTTGCTTTAGTTTTTTCTTCAGTTTTTTGTGATTTTGCTTTAGTTTGTTTCAGTTTTTTGTAATTTTGACTTTTAAGATGAAGTTTTTTCAAAATTCCAAATGGTTTGCAAGATATGAGCCTGAGAAAATTAACCCTAATCTTGCGAAATGAAACCAAGCCCCTAAAAACAACTAGGATGAGTTTAGGCAAAAGTATTGTTTCCAGTTTTGCATTTGTTTGCTGGTATTTTATCACTTAGTGGTAAAAAACCATATACGTTTTTTTTTTGAGTTGCACTGTGTAAGTAAAATTACAGAACTCAACTTTTATTTGTAATAATTTTCCTTATTCTTTTCTAATATAATTTTAAATACTTTACCCATAGCGTGGAAAATAGTATTTCTTGCTTAAGCATGCAATTCTATAAACATCAATAGAAAAAAACAAGAAAGTGTTAAAATAGGTCTAGACCGACCATATGCTACCCTTTACCACCGAGATCAAATATCCAATTATTTTAACAAACAATTTTCTATAGAAACAATTTTTCAATAAAAAATTTTCAAAAACAATTTTTTTGTTAAAAAATTTTTAATTTTTTATAAAAAAATTTTATGATAAAAAATTTTAATTAAAAAATTTTTTTTATTAAAAATATTTTTCTATACAAAATTTTTCGGTAAAAAATTTTTCTATAGAAAATTTTTCGGTAAAAAAATTTTTCTATAGAAAATTTTTCGGTAAAAAAATTTTTCTAAAGAAAATCTTTCGGTAAAAAAAATTTTCTATAGAAAGTTTTTAGGTAAAAAAATTTTTCTATAGAAAATTTTTCGGTAAAAAAAATGTTTCTATAGAAAATTTTGAGGTAAAAAATTTTTTCTATAGAAAATTTTGAGGTAAAAAAATTTTTCTATAGAAAATTTTTCGGTAAAAAAATTTTTCTATAGAAAATTTTTCGGTAAAAAATTTTTCTATAGAAAATTTTTCGGTAAAAAAATTTTTCTATAGAAAATTTTTCGGTAAAAAAATTTTTCTATAGAAAATTTTTCGGTAAAAAACTTTTTCTATAGAAAATTTTTCGGTAAAAAAATTTTTCTATAGAAAATTTTTCGGTAAAAAAATTTTTCTATAGAAAATTTTTCTATAGAAAATTTTTCGGTAAAAAAATTTTTCTATAGAAAATTTTTCGGTAAAAAAATTTTTCTATAGAAAATTTTTTTTACCGAAAAATTTTATAGAAAATTTTTCGTTAAAAAAATTTTTCGGTAAAAAAATTTTTCTATAGAAAATTTTTCAGTAAAAAAATTTTTCTATAGAAAATTTTTCGGTAAAAAAATTTTCTTTAGAAAATTTTTCGGTAAAAAATTTTTCTTTAGAAAATTTTTCGGCAAAAAAATTTTTCTATAGAAAATTTTTCGATAAAAAAATGTTTCTATAGAAAATTTTTTGGTAAAAAATTTTTCTATAGAAAATTTTTTTTACCGAAAAATTTTCTATAGAAAAATTTTTTTACCGAAAAATGTTCTATAGAAAAATTTTTTTGCCGAAAAATTTTCTAAAGAAAAATTTTTTACCGAAAAATTTTCTAAAGAAAAATTTTTTACCGAAAAATTTTCTATAGAAAAATTTTTTTACCGAAAAATTTTCTATAGAAAAATTTTTTTACCGAAAAATTTTCTATAGAAAAATTTTTTTAACGAAAAATTTTCTATAGAAAAATTTTTTTACCGAAAAAATTTCTATAGAAAAATTTTTTTACCGAAAAAATTTCTATAGAAAAATTTTTTTACCGAAAAAATTTCTATAGAAAAATTTTGTTACCGAAAAATTTTCTATAGAAAAATTTTGTTACCGAAAACTTTTCTATAGAAAAATTTTTTACCGAAAAATTTTCTATAGAAAAATTTTCTATAGAAAAATTTTTTTACCGAAAAATTTTCTATAGAAAAATTTTTTTACCGAAAAATTTTCTATAGAAAAATTTTTTTACCGAAAAATTTTCTATAGAAAAAGTTTTTTACCGAAAAATTTTCTATAGAAAAATTTTCTATAGAAAAATTTTTTTACCGAAAAATTTTCTATAGAAAAATTTTTTTACCGAAAAATTTTCTATAGAAAAATTTTTTTACCGAAAAATTTTCTATAGAAAAATTTTTTTACCGAAAAATTTTCTATAGAAAAATTATTTTTAACTCAAAATTTTCTATAGAAAAAATTTTTTACCTCAAAATTTTCTATAGAAACATTTTTTTACCGAAAAATTTTCTATAGAAAAAATTTTTTACCTAAAAACTTTCTATAGAAAATTTTTTTTTACCGAAAGATTTTCTTTAGAAAAATTTTTTTACCGAAAAATTTTCTATAGAAAAATTTTTTTACCGAAAAATTTTCTATAGAAAAATTTTCTATAGAAAAATTTTTTACCGAAAAATTTTGTATAGAAAAATATTTTTAATAAAAAATTTTTTTTAATTAAAATTTTTTTAATTAAAAAAAAATTTTTTGTTTGTACCGAAAAATTTTATATAGAATTTTTTTACCGAAAAATTTTGTATAGAAAAATTTTTTTACATCAAAATTTGTTTATAGAAAAAATTTTTTACCGAAAAGATGGTATAGGGTATCATCATCTCATACCGTAAAAACACCCACTAACTAGCAATAAATTTATTTGCAGTTACGAAACTCAAAGTTTTCATCATGCAACTGAAAACTAAACTCAAAATTCAGCAAAACTATAACAAAATAGTAAAGAAATATTTGCAGCCAAATAATAAAATTTACAGGATGTTCTACTAGAAATTTACTACAACAAAACATAGCATTTAGTTCGTAAAATAAAGGAGTTTTAGGAAAATTAAAGAACAACTAAAAATTCTGAATTGTATACACTTTTAGACATTCGAAATAAATTGCAGGCAATCATGCAATTTGTAGTTTATAACAAGAAATTTAATAAAATTCGAATAAAAAATTGAAAACTTGGTAAATGTGTAAAAATGCCAGTCGATCTAGATATTAGCTTGAAGTTATATTAAAGATAAAATTAAAAAAAAAAGTATTTTGCTAGAAATATAACAAATTTAAAGAATTTTCAACTTTAAATAGAAACATTTTTTTAGCAAAAAAAATTCTATAGTAAAAAATTTTTTAACAAAAATTTTATATAGCAAAAACTTTTTTAACAAAAATTTTCTATAGCAAACAGATTTTTAATAAAAAATTTTCTATAGTAAAAAATTTTTTTTAACAAAAAATTTTCTATAAATAAATTTTTTTTGACCGAAAAATTTTCTATCGAAATATTTGTCTATCGAAAGATTTTCTACAAAAAATTTTCTATAGAAATAGTTTTTACCGAAAAATTACTGAACTACTATAAAATTTTTTTTTAAACAATTTTTTTTTATGAAAAATTTTCTGTAGAAAAATTTTTTTAACAAAAAAATTTCTATAGAAATGTTTTTTATAGAAAAATTTGTTTTTCTATAGAAAACTTTATTTGCGAAAAATTTTATATAGACAAATTTTTTTATCGAAAAATTTTCTACAGAAAATTTTTTTTAGCGAAACATTTCCTATAGAAAAAATTTGTTATAGTAAAATTTTCTATAGAAAATTGTTTTATCCAAAAATTTTCTATAGAAAAATTTTTTACAGAAAAATTTTTTAACGAAAAATTTTCTACAGAAAAATTTCTTTACCCCAAAATTTTCTATAGAAAATTTTTGTACCTCAAAATTTTCTGTAGAAAAATTTTTTATTTAATTTTTTTTAACGATTAAAAATAAAATTTTTTTTAACAAAAAATTTTCGATAAATTTTTTTTTTTTTAACGAAAAATTTTCGATAGGATTTTGTTTTTAACGAAACATTTTCGATAGAATTTTTTTTTAACAAAAAATTTTCTATAGAAAAATTTTATTTTTTTTAACGAAAAATTTTCTATAGAAAATTTTTTTTAACGAAAAATTTTTTTTAACGAAAAATTTTCTATAGAAAATTTTTTTAACGAAAAATTTTCTATAGAAAATTTTTTTTAACGAAAAATTTTCTATAGAAAATTTTTTTTAACGAAAAATGTTCTATAGAAAATTTTTTTTAACGAAAAATTTTCTATAGAAAATTTTTTTTTAACGAAAAATTTTCTATAGAAAATTTTTTTTTAACGAAAAATTTTCTATAGAAAATTTTTTTTAACGAAAAATTTTCTATAGAAAATTTTTTTTAACGAAAAATTTTCTATAGAAAATTTTTTTTAACGAAAAATTTTCTATAGAAAATTTTTTTTAACGAAAAATTTTCTATAGAAAATTTCTATAGAAAAATTTTTTTATCAAAAAAATTTCTATAGAAAAATTTCTTTATTGAAAACTTTTTTTTTTGCGAAACATTTTCTTTGGAAACATTTTTTTATAAAAAAATTTTTTATCAAAAATTTTTTATACAAAATTGAAGTTTGTTGACTAGTGTTATAAGTTAAACTTAATGCAAGGCCCCCTTTAAACTGGTCACGTATGATTGATATTTATATGAATAAAAAGTACTTATACGCCCAAGTGGAACTGAGTTGAATAGCTCGGCAAATACTAAAGCATTTCATAAAGAAAAAACACTTGTATGATTGAAAACACCATAACAAACTTGCAAATATCTTGAAATTTATTAAAATCTTTCTTTGATTAATTTTTTCAAATCTTTCATTTTCCCAATAGACATTCCACTTTTTAGAATAAATAGAGCCAAAGTGCTTGTCTTTAGTTATTTATTACTTGCAATTCTAGTCGTCTTTCTCTATTAACTATAATAATATTTTTACATGCTGCCACTTCAAATTTTCATTTACTTATTTATTCATTCATTTATTTATTTACTTATCTTCATTTTCTTTTTCATTCCTCTAACCCCCACAGGTATCATTAATCGCGGGGACTCCTTTAGACGTCGTCGCTCACGCAGCAATAGTTTGGCTCCCGTCAGTCCCATCCACCCACGTGTCGGCGCTTTAGCTGGCTGCACGGATGCCGATATCAATTCGAACGACGGCAGTCAACAGCAGCAGGTTGAGGTTTTTCATGTCGAAATGCTGGGAGCACCGGGTGTGGGCAAACAGGCGCTCATTTCACAGTTTCGCACATCAGATTGTATAAATGCTTACGATGGACCAGGTAAAGTGGAAAATATAAATCCGAAAATCGAATTAATATTTAATTATTATTAAATATTATACACAATAAATGTGTTAAAAATTTAACTTAAAACTCACAATGCACAATGGGGCCGAGCTAAACATAGATATTTTACTACATAAAACTTTTTTCTATAAAATAATATTATACCTTGTAATACTTTATCTGTAGAAAAACACTTTCTAAAAGTATTTATAGCAGAATTAGTTTCTGTATAAATAACAGTATCGGTGTTAGTATAAGTATTAATATTAGTATTAGTAATACTTTCAGTATTAGTATCAGTTGTAGTATCAGAATAAGTATAAGTTTTTAATCAGTATAAATATCAGTATTAGTATCAGTATAGGTATCAGTATTAGTATCAGTATTAGTATCAGTATTGGCATCAGTATTAGTATTCGTGTCAGTATTAATATCAGTATAAACATCAGAATAAGTACTGATACTAATCAATATTAGTATTAGTATCAGTATTAGCATTAGTATTAGTGTCAGTATTAATATCAGTATTAGTATCAGTATCAGTATTAGTATCAGTAATAGTATTAGTATCAGTACTAGCACCAGTATTAGTACTAATATAAGTATTGGTATTAACATCAGTATTTGTATTTGTATAACTATCACTTTTT
>OW121744.1:38032745-38137745 GCA_933228675.1 Stomorhina lunata
TTTATGTTAATGGATAGATTAGGCAATTCTAAAATCCTTGTGCCAAATGCCATAACAGGGGGATTTCTCACACCATTACCCCTTGGGGTAGTATATTCTGTAATGTTGTTTCTATACATCGTAAGTGCTAAGTCGATGGGTGATGGGTCCAAAGAAACAAGACTCGTTTGTATAGCGATCCGCTCGATCCGAGACAGACGCTCGTTTGCAGCCGCAACTAACTGTCCCTGCATTTTCGTACTTTACCAAGTACAATAATCTTAGACCCTTAGACCATATAGGTTGGAATGGCTCTAAGATAACTCCCTCTTATATTAGCCCTGACCTAGAATCCTACACGGGTTGTTTACCGCATCTAAAACTATTTTGCTCAGTTTTCCAAGATGTACCACGAGGAGGTTAGGGTGGGAATTGGATACAGTTCTTACCTGGTAACTGGAGACGCTAGGCAACTGCTGCATTCTCCCATGCCCTATGCTCTACTGGGAGTCAAGGATGACAGAAGAAGAAGATTTGTCCTGGTATAAAAAGTCTTTAGAACGTTTAAATAACAATAAATTCAATTATTGTTGAATATTTTACGTTGAAATGGTTTTTCGAATCAAAGAAACCACCAATAGTTCCATTAGGATTATTTGGTTTAACTTCGATGTCCTAAAACATTCCAATTAATTGGAAACATATTCATACATTCATTGTTGAAAATTTTAAAATTTCAAAAACATTTTATTTTTTCAAAGTCAAAACAGAAGTTCAAAAATAAAACAATCAATAAAATATTTTTCTGTTCGGATATTTATCGTTAAAGATATTTAAAATTTTCATCATGAGGGATATTTATATTTCAAATATAAATCCCTCTTTTTTATTCATCGATCGAAATGAAAATAAATTTTCATCGGCAATGATATTTATACTTCATTGATTTAAAAAATAAAACAATATTCGGTCTCTGATATATATATATATAATTCTCCGACATTCCAATTGGAACAAGGGGTACTTTTCTCAGACAATGAGCTGCATCCGATTCTATCTCATTGAAAGGAACCTACGTCATAACTTTGACTCCGAACGGCAAATGCATTAGTTAGACAAGTTTTACATAGAGTTATGAGGTAAACCGCCGCTTTTTTGAAAAATTTTTTTTTCAAGTGGGTCTGGCCGTTAATCAAACTTGGGACCTCTGGTATGCTAGGCGGATGACTAACCTGCTATAACACGGCGGTTCACGTTATCTTGATTATTTAAGCGAAATATATAGTATATTGGGTTAATTTTCGGAGTCGATTTAAAGACTACTTCCGTACTTGCTGGTATGTCAGAGAGATCTGGTATTAGAATCATTACTAGAACCACTACTATTAAAACTAATAGAAAGCGGTCTTATAGGACTGACATTTTGAAATTCAGATCTTGGTTACCCACAGTCACATACATATTAGTTTTCGAATCTACCGATCGAACTAATGTCAGAGGGTTTTCAAGACTTCCGTATAATTGCGATTTTACTATAATACTATTTATAACTCACCTAAATTTAATATTAATTAATAATTTTTGTTCTATTTTATTTATTTAAACTTTATTTTGTAAAAACCTTTAGCAAATTGTAACAATTTTCTATAATTTTATATGCGAAATACAAAATAAAATTCTAATATAATTTTGCGAGTAACACCTTTTTCTGTTATTGATTGAATGCAGGAACACGCATATTTTGTCATACTCCCGATAAATGCTCTAATTAATAGTGCACTTCAACGATTAGTCAAATAATAAAACAAGTAAGAAAGTTTTACAGTCGGTCAATTCTACATAGGGGATGTTGGATACCAAGCAACGGTTCTGATCGGTTTAATTTGGAAAACCCAGGCTAATCTTGGTCTATCCTTCATCTCAATTGTGGACACTTACCTCCTAGTGGTGTCATCTGGGTAGCTTTGTTAACAGCCGTTAAAAATATGGGTCAAGGACGTCGGGCTAGTAACCCACTCCTGGAAAAAACTTACTATGAAAAAGCAAAAAAAAATAAGAATTAAAACGGCTCTCCAAATGGATACGACTATGTCAAACAAAAAAAGGACCATGATTTAAGGATCAGCCCCCGGAACATCTTCTACAGAGGAGGTGCTCTGATCCAGTTGATGGAAGTTCTCGATGAATATAAATGTGATGTAACTGCTGTCCAGGAAATAAGATGGAATGGCAACGACGTCGCCAAGAAACCAAAAGGCTACCTGTATTACAAAAGATTGCGGAATCTTGTTTCCTGGTTCACCCCAGTAAACGAAAGGCAATACGCGTCAAAGCTAAGAACTTCCATCTGAGTTTGATTTCTGCTCTCGCTCCAACAGAAGAGAAAGATTATGATATAAAGGAAGCCTTTTATGAACAACTTGAGGAAGTTTACGATAGCTACCCTAATCACGACGGTAAAATAATACTGGGTGATTTTAACGCAAAGTTAAGGCATGAAAGTTGTTTTAAGCCTACTGTTGGTAAATTTATTCTGCACAACGTAATCACTGACAATAGTATGAGATTAATCTCCTTTGCGGCTGCTCGCAATATGGTCGTGAGCAGCACCAGATTTCCACACCTTTATATACACAAAGCTACATGGGTGTCTCCTGATCAACTACCGAAAAATCAAATAGACCATATTTTAGTTGATGGAAGACACTCATCAATTGTGTTAGATGTGCGTTCCAAGCGAGGAGCTAACATAGACTCCGATCACTTCCTTGTTGTAGCCAAGGTGAGAACACGTCTAAGTGTGTCGAGGAGCGTACAAGCAGAAGCACAAAGGAAGTATGACGTAAAAAAACTTAAATCTCAGCAAATTGCCAGTGATTACGCCAAACGGGTGTAATATCGGGTGGTTAAATTTCAAGGGCTGATGTTGATTTTGAATAAAACACAAACTATTTAGGAAATTATTGTAATTTTATTTTATTATGATATATTGGTTTATCCACTGTTGCCATTTCTTGCCACCATTCTGCCCATTCACGACGTTAGGAATGGTCAAGAGGCTTTAGTTCTTGAGCCAATTGCACCTTGTAAGCTTGTAAATGCAAGTCTTTATGCATAATGTTCATCAACGACGAGCCTGAGAGGTGCAATTGTTGGGCACGACGACGAACATGTTCTCACCCGGTTGGTTCGAATTTTTCCACGATTTTTGCGATTGTACGCACATTTGGACGATCAAATTGACCAAAAAAATCACGAAGTGCACGATATGCATTTTGATTTGAACGCCCATTTTCATAATAAGTCTGGATAACTTTAACACGTTGTTGGATTGTGTATCTTTTCATGGTTCAAATTGAGTAAGTCTGAAATAGAGAAATGTCAAATAAAATTCGGAAAAAAAACTTGGCGTTTAGGTGTGGTTCACATTTAACTCTGGCTCAAACGATATTTACACGCTATGGCAACATATTGCCAACTCCATGAAGTCTGCTGCAAAATCGGTAATAAATACCTCATGCTAAAAACTCTTGATACGACGAGGAGTGCCGCAACGCCACTGCTGAGAATAATGCGGCCTACAGGACAACTCTGCAGTCAGCAGCTACTCGTGGATCGAGAGAGAAAGATCTAAAAACTTTAAATATTCCAAATAAAATAAGCTTTATTTCCTGAAAATCCATGAATTAATGGCAATTTAATTAACAATAAAGTAAAAAGCCCAATTTTTTATTTAAGCCATTTCCTTTATTAGGTCTTATAGGGGGTTAGGTTAGGCACTCAGCCGAAACGGTCCCTTTGTGATACTTGCAAGGGTTAGACTGGAAAAGAAAAGCACAGAGAATTTATTCCAGACCATCGGTGAGAGCCTTATGCAAGCTAGCCTGTAGCTCTGATAACTCGCTAGATTAGACAAATCATGCAGACAATGCACCTCCAGATTTAGAGCCCTTAAAATTGAAAGATCGGGGCAGTGGCAGAGAAGATGAGTAACTATCTCCTCCTCTTTGATGTTGTGACAATTACGATAGCAGTCATAGTGTTGAAGGTTAAAATTGTCTAATTAGTAACTTGCAGGCGGATAGCGGTGAACTCGTTAAGAGATGCCCGGCATTCGCGAGTAAGAACAGATGCCGTGTGGACATTGGATATGGATTTTATGGCAGCCTGACTGTCAGTACAGAAACGAATATCCTCGTCGTATATTCTGTGGTATCTTAGCCATTTGACTGCTTTGTATATGGCCGATATCTCGAATTGAAGAATACTACATTAATCAGGAAGCCTAAAACAAATTTCCTTTCCTAATAGTGGGATAAGGAACTCCAGACAACCGTCATCAAGAGTTGAGGGGTCTCCAAGCGTCAAAGCTTGTCAAAGTTGTCAGGGATATTAATGATTTTATCCAGAAAAGTGAAGTATTCAGTTTGTGAGTAGGACCAGGTTCCGATAGTTCTAAGTCTGACAGCCGAGTTAAGGGCAATTTGTTGTGCCATTAGTTCGACTGGGAGCCAGTTAAGAAGAAAAAGAGCGCTTTAGATTTTGTAGTTCTTCTATTCTGTTATCCTTAACTCCCAGTGGAGCATAGGGCCTCAACCATCCTTTTATATCGGACTCTATTGCGAGATGTTAGGCATACATCATTCCATGAATAGTTTGCTGCTTGTAACTCCGCATCAATTGATCTTCTCCATGTTCTAGGAGGTGCATCAACACGACGGCAGCTTCCTTGTGGATTTCAACGAAGCGCTTGTCGAGCAATGTTGGTATTTGGCCTATCCACCGCCATTTCCGTTGACATACTTTTGTAGAAACAGGGATTTGGTTTGTCACATTAAGTAGATCTTCATTTCTTATGCGATTCGGCTACCATATATTAAGGATTTGCCGCAAGCACTTGTTTGTAAAGGTTTGCAGTCGTTTTTCGATGGCATTTGTGCGTTTCCATGTTTCATAGCCGTAATACAGTATGGACTTGACATTCGAGTTGTATATTCGTAAATTAGTTGTTGTTGATATTTGCCGAGATTTTCAAATAGCTCGAAGAATGCCGAATGCAAATTAATACGTGATTTAATATCCTCGTCTGCGCCACCTTTTGTGGTTACTAAACTTCCCAGATAATTAAAGATATCTACACGTCCAATAACCTCGTTATCCACATTGATCTTTGTCAACGGGTTTGCCCCATAGCCTCCGGGCATAATCTTTGTCTTGGAAATATTAATTTCCAGACCAGCTATACGAGACTCAGCAGTAATAGCGTTAGTATTCTCTTGAAGGTGGCCAGAGCTTTGGCTTAGAAGACATACGTCATCAGCATATTCCAAGTCCTCAAGTTGTTTAAAGGGTGTAGTTCTTAAGGCACCAGTAATCAATAGAACGAACGATCTTAAAATTTTCGTTAAAGAATTCCGCTGGTTTGCCTTGGTGAGTGCAGTTTACCAAATCAGCGCACCATACATTAGTATAGGCTTGGCAACCATGTCCAAGAGCCAGGCAGTAATGGTAGGATTAAGACCCTCTACATTATTAGAGCGCAATGGATGCTTTGGACTCCCTGAATTAAGTTTTAAGTCCAAAATAATCCCAAGATATTTGACATTGTCAGTGAGAACAAGTTCTACCTTATTCAATTTGTACTTCCGAGAGAAAAGTGGAATTGACATCCAGGCTGTAAGAGACACTCCAACGGTAAAGTATGTCAAGAACTTTTTCAAGACGTTGTGATAGGGCGTTAAGAAATTTGCCTGACACTGCCATACCGACATCGTTCGCGTATGCGATGGTGTTGAATCTCAGAGAATCTAATTTAGTGAGCAGTTTATTTGTGACAAGGTAAAACAGGAGAATGGATAGTACACCTCCTTGTGGAGTCCCTCGATATGCCACCTTGCAGTGATTTTGATTTATATTAGAATATACAGTGCAAGCTCGGCATTCGCGACTACCTAATATCGCTACGGTCCGGTTATAGCGACGGCGACTTTTATTTGTTTTCTTAAATTTCGTTACTGTGTCTATAACAAAAACAAAAAGGGAAAAGTTCAACATATTTTAAAGCCAACGATTTCTCAAAAATTAGAGATTTTAAAAAAGTTTAAAAGTTGGGATTCCATAAATTCAATTTGTGTGAACTACAAGTTACATAAGTCTTCGGTTTACCGCATTATAAAGCAAGAAAATTCATTAAAAAAATTCCTTCGTACAGGAAGTGGACCTGGCAAACGTTGCACCTTAAGAAAAGCTGAGTATCCGAGAATGGAAAAAATGCTTCATCAAAATCAAAAAATCCACGGGCCTTTAAACACTTTTTTAATAATTCCGTATTACACAAGTCTAGTAATAATGCTTGGACTGGTTCCATCGCGAATTTGTTCCCTACGTAAGTTAATTTATAGAATTAGAAAATAAAGTTTTTATATGTAAAAGTTTTTTAGGTGAGAGAATTTTTAGCTTTTAGATAACGCAACGTGTCACCCAGTTAAAGAACTTAAAAGTGATGATGGTTTAATTATAGCCATGAATTTACCACCCAATTGTACTGCACTTATTCAACCGTTAGATCGAAATGTCATCAATTTGGTAAAATCAAAGTAGACGATGCTATAACATCGATAAATATATGCATAGAATGGGCTTTAGAAAATGATAAACCAACAACAGCACTTTATGAATTACGCGATACAGCTGTTATTTTAAAAACTAATTTGCCAAAAAAAAAGCAACTCAAAATCTCAAATTTCTTTAAAAATGTTTAAAATGTAAATACTAATGATCGTTTATTAATAAAAATAATTCTAGTTTCAAAAATTGCACAAAATTATTCAATAAAATTTTGGGTTTTATTATCGCGAAAACGTCTGGTTTTAATTAGTCACGAATATCGAGCTTGCACTGTATATAAAGAAAATTTATAATATAAACTTTATATTTAGAAAATTTGGTCTATATCATAGTTCTGCCATGGTCTATATATAGAATTATTATTATTATTTCATTTTATGTCGCTACCCTCATTACAAATAAAAAATACTGATTTTAGAGGAAGAGAATGAATAAGATGATTTTTAAAATCAATTTAGATCCAAAATCTACAAAAAAAATTGTTATACACAAAACATTTTTTAATTTTAAATTATTTTATTTTTTGACATAAAATAAGCAAAATATGTAGTGTTACCAAGTTTAGAAAGCTAAGTAGCAATACCGTTTTATCCGAAATCTTTATAGATATAGATATAAACTTCGAAAAAAACACAACTATTATATAATACCGAAATCTTAAATCCGGTATAAAAGAATAATATGAGGTACCCGAAATAATGGATCGATTTTGGCCAATATCAATAGCAAAGGTTCCACTGCTATAAAAAATTTCTGTTCTTTATAAAAATAAAAAAAACTGTATTTGTTTGGGTTTGTGCTGATGTTTGTAACGCATACAAATATTGGTTTTGAGACCTACCTTTTAGTATACCGATAGACTCAGAATCACTCCTTGAGCTGATTTAACGATGTCTGTCCGGCTGGCTGGCTGGTCAAATATCCATATAAGCTTATTAGCAAAGTACAAGTCGTAACTTTAAAGATAGTTTGATGAAATTTGGTACAGACTCATATTTTTGTCCACGATACATATTATACACTATCGACAATATTTTGATGGTCATGTTGTTGCATTTGATAGAGTGATTTTTGAGCAACAATAATTCTAGATTAAACAAGTAAGAGTGGTATATTCGGCTTTGCCGAATCTTGGATACCCTTCACCAATGGTGTTGCAAAAGTACTTAATGTAATTCCAAGCAAAATTCGGTTATACTAGTATTATATGCAAAGAGTCTTTAAAATTAAGAGTCGGAAAAAGAAAAGCTTTTCGGTGGCGTCATCATCTAGAATAGTTATGCACCCAAAGGTTAGGTTGGGCAGGTGACTGATGTCTAGGGAAGCTTCACTTGGGTTTTTAAGTGGTCCCTTTGTGAAAGATAATGATTACTAGACTACAAGTAGAGAATGGATATTTAAGCCAGCCAGTAGCTTCGAAATAAAATAGACACATATTTTACGAACATTTAATAAAGTTCGATAGACCGGATAAACCATGCAGAAAAGATGCTTCAAAATGTAGATGCCCTTACATTTGCAATAGCAGATCGATTTGATGAAGTTTAAGTATTCTGGCATGCAACCCAAAAACACAGTGCACTTTAATTCGTACGAATTATCCAACTAGTAAAAGTTCTTGATTAGTTATGTAAAACTCTGAAGTTAGCGGACTGATTTAGGTCAAAGCTTTAACAATGATAAGCCTTAAAATTATAGGGTATACACTCTTAGTTTTAGATACATACGTGAAATATATAGCTTTTGAATGTATGGATATCAGCTTTGTCGGAAAAGTTATTAAAGATTTACTAATTTATCTGAAGTTAGTTAATTAATTAAAATGAACACTTCATCAATAATATTTGGGATGTATTGTTCTTTCGATCTGTCCGATGGATGTTTGGAAAGTTTTGCTCTAGTTCCTTGTGCAATTTTAATGTGATTTAATTTATCAGCATTAAATCGATTCCCGGTCGGGGTTATATGGGAGATTTCACTAAATGTGAATAGAGCTCGCCCATTTTCAATATCGAACTTTTCAAGTGATCAGAAATACTTTTGTCAAATATTGTCCCTCTAGAAAGTTTATTTCAGGCGCTATCGCCCTGAATATCAGTATTGTACAACGTCTTTATACTAAATGTCATCATCGTATCTTAGGCGAAGTTATAAGGGATCAATTGTCAAACGTGAACGGATTTCTCCCAATTGCAATTAAAAAATTTAAATTTTCGTTGATATGTGAGATACTTACATACATATGTAGGTTTTGAACGGATATCATGTAATTAGCTGCATTTTTGTACTTCCTAGGAAGATTACCTATAATTTCATATATAAAACATTCTCAAATGTTATCATAATGTTCAAAAGTCAGACACAAAATTAAGATTAATGCAGAGTGTCTGTCTGCTAAAATCAGATTTGTGAAGCTCCTGGATTTTGCACAAAATTTTGGGATATTGTCCCACCCTGAATTTTATCATTGTCGATCAAAACATTATCGCTTAAATGCTAAATTATATCTACCACAAATTACCGAATGCATCAGGATTAAGGTAATCTCCTGCGAAGGACGCTATTAAAATTCATCAAAATAAACACCTGAGATATCGACAAAACAGGAACTCCAAAAACTTGACTACAACAGAAAAAATTACAGACAGGTAGACGGACGGACAAAAAAACAGACGGACGGACGGACAAACAAACAGACGGACGGACGGACAGACAAACAGACGGACGGATGGACGGACGGAGGTCGCGAAATCGATTTTCCTGCCGATTCAAAGTTGATCGGTACAGTTTGAATGGTATTCGTAATCAGATTTGTGGAGTATAGATTTTAGAAAATCCTCACACAAAGAACGATGTCAAATTTTATCACAATCGGTCCATAAACACCTGAGATATCGCTAAAACAATACTTACGAAATGTAAACAAAATTTCTTAGACACGTACTTTGGGCAATTTGCTGTACATCAAATGTAGTGTTATTGCGATATCTCAATTGTTTATGGACCGCTTTTGATAAAATTTAATAACGTGCTTGGCGGGGGAATTTCCTAAAATCTGATATAAAATTTATGTAGGTCCGTGCTAAGGAGGATGATTTTTCCTATTTCTGCATTTCATTTTTTCAACAAACATTCTCTAATGCGAACTTTGGGCAATTTGCGATACATCAAATTCAGTGTTTTGGCGATATCTCAGTTGTTTATGAACCGATTTTGATAAAATTTTACAGAGTGCTTTGGGAAACTATTTCCTACAATCTGATATATAAAATATTATCACATGTACACCAGGAGCATCTTTTTTCTCTTGTTATTTAAAAGTGTGTTTCAATAAAAAATTTTAAAATTTTCGTCTAATTTTTGGTATATTTTCGATATTTTCGGCGTTTATAAACCGATTTTAATGAAATTTAATAGCGTTCATTGCGGGAGAGTTTCCTAAAATCTGATATATATTTTATGTAGGTTCTTCCTCCAGGGGCTTCAGAAACTTGATTTCAACAGACAGACAGACAGACGGACGGACAGACAGACAGACAGACAGACAGACGGACATCGCTTAATCGATTCTCCTCCCGATTCTGAGTCGATCGGTATAATTTTTATGGGGTCTACGATCACTAATAAAAAAATTACAAACGGAATCACAAACTTATAATACCCTTTCACCTATTGGTGAAGGGTATAAAAACTAAATATCTCCGTTCTTAATAGTCCTACAATACGTGTAGACACCGTGTAATGGAAAAAATGCTAAATATTGTAACAGTGTTGTATTTAAACCGCCAAAACACTTGCAAAAAAATATGGCATCTCAATTATAGTTATTATTTTTTTTGTAGTTTGTTTTGTTATTCAATTCTCTTTCAGTTCATTTTTCCTTCAATAAAAACACAAATTATTCTAAGAGAAGCAAATTAAATTGATGAAAAAATAATACAAATACGCATATAAATTTTCAAGATAATATAATTAACTAGTATCAGTTTGATAACAATTTTCTTCATGTTTATTGCAACTAAATTGAATATCAAATTATTTGTGTAACAAAGAAAACGCAATTGAATAATCTTTGAAGGGGATAAATATTGATTCACCCAATTTCGAAAGAATAACACGAGTGACGAAATATATAAAAATAAAAGTATAAACAACAATTTAGTTCGACAAAGTAAGGGATTCCCCGAAAGAAACATTCGGTTGAAGAAAAATCATTGTATGATTCTAACTTTATTTGCATTCACATTCGACACTTCAGTTTGTTTAGAGTTAACGGGAGGATTCTAAACTAATTTAAGGACAATGTCGGACGAAGAATCATTTGTTATACTGGGCTCATCCCCATTGCCCTCCTTGGAAGTTGACGGTGTGGCTAGCAGCAATCAATCGGAGATAACAACATCATCATTTTTACAATCCAATACACCCGACAGTCGTTTTTCATCATTGAAAAATAGTCAATTAAATGACTTGCAAAATGCCCAAGAGAATGCAGATCAAGAAATTGTTGTTGTACAGGGAGATATAACTAATATTGAACCAAGAAAAATGATTAAAACTGCCTTAGAAACATATACAATGGAGAATCTTATAAAAGGCCAACAAGAATCAATGATCAAATCTATAGTTCAACCTGAAATGTCTGATCTTAGTCCTTCAATGAGCTATATCAAATCAACCGTAGAACCACAAATGGCTGAAGCCCAAAGCTCCGTTTATAATAAACAAAGTAAAGAAGAAAAATTATGGAGCCGTCAAATACCTATTCAAATTGAAGATAAAATGATTTCATTACGTTTAGAAGATTGTGCATTAAAATCTCCTCTTGAAAAACAGCAAAAAACTGGAGACTCAGACAGCCAGACAATGAAAAACTCAACAAATCTTAAAAGTTCTGAAGAAGACAGGAAATCATCATCATCTGCGAGTGAAACTAAGAACACACCACCAGCATCAGAGAAAAGTAGTTTGGCAGCAAGTTTCATAATGGGAGATGTCAGTGCTGATGTTTTAAAGGTTTTTATTATTTGTTTTTATTTATTTTTACCTGATTGTATAATTGTTTACAATATTGTAGGTTAGCTGAATCAGGGTGATTCATTTGCCCTAATAATACTGGTCTACAGCCAAAACTTCAAAAATTTACTTTTTATAGGAAATTTTTCAAAAATTTACTTTTTATAGGAAATTTTTAAAAAATTTACTTTTTATAGGAAATTTTTCAAAAATTTACTTTTTATAGGAAATTTTTCAAAAATTTACTTTTTATAGGAAATTTTTCAAAAATTTACTTTTTATAGGAAATTTTTCAAAAATTTACTTTTTATAGGAAATTTTTCAAAAATTTACTTTTTATAGGAAATTTTTCAAAAATTTACTTTTTATAGGAAATTTTTCAAAAATTTACTTTTTAAAGGAAAGTTTTTCAAAAAATTTACTTTTTAAAGGAAAATTTTCAAAAATTTACTTTTTAAAGGAAAATTTTCAAAAATTTACTTTTTAAAGAAAATTTTTCAAAAATTTACTTTTTTAAGGAATTTTTTTAAAAATTTACTTTTTTAAGGAAATTTTTTAAAAATTTTGTTTTTAAAGGAAATTTTTCAAAAATTTACTTTTTAAAGGAAATTTTTTAAAAATTTTGTTTTTAAAGGAAATTTAGTTTATAAAGGAAATTTTTCAAAAATTTACTTTATGGAAAATTTTTAAAAAAATTGCATTTGATAGAAATTTTTTCGAAAATTTACTTTTTATAGGAATTTTTTCGAAAATTTACTTTTTATAGGAATTTTGCTACCAAAAATATTTGGCAAAATTTTTTGGAACAAAATTTTTCGTTTTGTTTTGAAAACAGTTTAAGTCCCATACATTTTCAATCCAAAAAATTAATATTTTAAAATGTTAGTTTTGAAAGTGGTATAAGTCCATTAAAAAACGCATTTCTAAATGGTTTCTATAAATTTATTTTTATGAAAGAATAAATTTGATAAGTTCTGATCAAAAGTTAAGATTTAATTTACTATAATTGGTCACCAATTTTTTTTAAATATTAAAACGCAAAACCCTTTATATCTCAATATAAACAAAAAATGGGCTTAATTCATTTTCAAATAAGGTCTTCATATAAAATTCCCACACAACATTCCAATTGGAACAAGGGGTACTCAGACAAAAATCTGCATCCGATTCTATTTTTAGACTCATTGAAAGGGACCTACATTTTAACTCCGGCTCCGAAAATACATAAGTTTTACATAGCCTAATACTCAATAACCAGTGGTTAGCTTAGTTATGATTTGAACCGCCGCTTTTTTGACAATCCATTTTTTCAAGTGGGTCTGGTCTGGGATTGTACTTGGGATCTCTGGTATGCTAAGCGGATGACTAATCTGCTATACCACTGCGGTTCAAAATAGTATTTTACGTATAGAAATATTAGTTCTAGACTTACCTTTAGGGGCTGTTCACATATTACATAACGCTCTTAGGGGGTGGGAGGGGGTATGACTTTTGTTACGGTAGAGAAATTCTGTATGTGTTACAAATGACGGAAAATAGCGTTACATAATATGTGAACAGCCCCTTATGTCTTTGGATTGGTGCTAAAAGGAACAATGTTAATATTTGCTGTTTTGAGTTAATCATTCCCTTCTTTACCCACTTTTTTTTGGCTCCAACAACTAATCTCTAACTTAACTCAAAACATATTTATAAGAGGTTTTCTTGGCAATGTTACCATGGGTTCATATAGAAAATAAAAACTTTAAATCAAATTTTCTCAAAACTATTTTTTTTTTTTGACATTGGCCCTTATAGCACAAAGCCACAGATGTGTGTACCAAAAGAATCACACCCTGAGTTGATTTAATGACGTCCGTCTAGACGGCTGACTGACAGCATCCCATATTTTGTAATCAAAGTACAGATCACAATTCTAAAGGTAATTTGATGAAATTAAGCAGACATTTTTTTCATAGTGGGACGATTGCTATTAAAAATGTCTAGTACGGTCCATTATTTTTTTGGTACCCTTCGGAATTGAGATTTTGGTCTCAAATTTCAGTATACAGAAATAACTACGAAATGCCGTTAAAATCGGTCAATATTTCATCATAGCTCCCAAACTCTTCTTTTAAAAGCTCCTAAATACGAGAAAAATTACGAAAATGCTCCTATCACAGCCATGTCACAGAACTCAATTCCGTTCGGAAGTGGAATGAATTCCGTGTTTGCTTCTATACAAAAAGTTAAACGAAATTTTTTTCGGAATGAAACCACTTTCTGTTTTTAAAGTGAAATTGAATGTGTATGTTTTTCTTTGTTTATTCAATATTTAAACAATTTCTTCAATGAAACGAATATAGAGTTACTGATTTCAATTGAAAAAATTGTGTCTTGTAATATTTTTGTAGATTTAAAATTTTTTGGAATCTATAGAACCTAAAACCATTTTGATCGGAATTCAACTTCGGACTGGTTTCAATTTCGAACGGAATTTGGGAATGCCTTGTATATCTGAAGGTAATGATAGTTTTATATTTATGTATTGAAGACATAGTTTTTGCATAAACTCTGTATTATTTCGACAAATATGGTCCGCATTTGATCTTAGCTCCCATAAAAGACCCAATGAGGGAAATGGTTAAGAATAAATAATATTTGTAATATTTACAGTTTTAAGATCACATAAAAAATTGTGTATTTTTTATGAATTTAAAAAGCATGTAAATTTTTCAATAAAATTTTTCTTCGTTAAAATACAAATAAATCGTAATCCATTAAACATAAACTGTAAAGCCTCCCATAGAATACCGACGGTTGAAGAGATAATTCGTTAAAATACTTCGGAAAATAATTAATAAATACATATTTACCTATACATATATTATTTGTTGGAATTGTGGAAAAATATAATAGAAATAAGTCAGCAACTTCTGAACCGTTTGGCCTATTTTAAAATAATTTTAGGTGCATATAGCAGAAGTGTTGGCGAACCTAAGTTTTGAACATTGAAAGCCTAGCTATTACTGGGGCGGCATCTCAGACTTATAAACGATATACACCACTTCAGGTGGAAATGATATTGTAAAATTATACTTATGTGCTGAACGCATAGAAATATTGGTCTTAGACCAATATTTCTTTTGATATACCACTACACTTAGAATTCCTGAGTCGATTTAAACATGGACCCCCAAATCTTGTAAAGAAAGTACAGATGCGGTCGAAGAGCGGGGGGAGGAATACAGTTGGGGGATGGTTGTGAGTTTATCCAAAAAAGTGGGTCGCCTATAAATATGTACTTAAAACTAATGTGGGGTTTATATAACTCAAGCGGCTGACGATTGAGTGAAATTTACATGTATTTTGTTTTTGTTACAATAACAAAACACATGTAAATTTCACTCAATCGTCAGGAACTTGAGTTATATAAACCCCACATAAATATTTTTACAACGAACTGATTGAATTGTACACCATTTTTAATTGTAAATGAGAAATTTCCACATTAAATTGAGAAATTTTCAATTAAAATTGAAAATTTGTATTTGAAAATGAGAAAATTCCAATTGAAATTGATAATTTTTATATGAAAATGAGAAAGTTTCAATTGAAATTGAGAATTTTTGTTTGAATTTGAGAAAATTTCAATTGATAATGAAAAATTGAAAATAAGAAATATTTCATTTGTAATTGAGAAATTTTTATATGAAATTAAGTATTCTATTTGAAAATGAGAAAAGTATAATTGAAAATGAGAAATTTCCATTTGTAATTGAGAAATTTGCATAGGATTTTTCTAAATTTCAAATTAAAATTTCTCCTTTTCAATTACAAATTTCCCAATTTCAAATAAAAACTTCTCATTTTCAGTTATATTCTTCTCACTTTCAAATGGAAAACTCAATTTCAAATGAAAAACTTATTTTCAAATGCAAATTTCTCAATTACAAATGAAAATTGCTCATTTCTATTTGAAATTTTCTCAATTACAAATGAAAAATTCTCAATTTCAAATAAAAATTTCTCAATAACGAATGAAAATGTCTCAATACCTCTCATTTCCAAATGGAAATTCTCAATTTCAATTTGAATCTTCCCATTTTCAAATAAAAATTCTCAATTTCAATTGGAATTTTCTCATTTACAATTGAAAATGGTGTAGTTTAAGATTATTGATGGAGTGAAGGAATTGAGAATTAGGAGTCTGTGTGGAGAATTATAAATCGTCAAACCTCTGAGCCGAAAAAGTGAGTCAACAAAATAATTGCTTTATTTTGTTAACTCAGAATAAAAAGCTCAACAATCCCAGTGAACAAATTATATGAAAAAAGAATGAAATAAATGTTTTAGTGTTGTGAATCCAAGGTAGTTTATTGTTAAGAATTATTACCTCTTCGAGTGGCTGCTAGAATAATAAGAGACAGTAGAAAGTTAAGTCGAACAGGAAGCAGTATGGTGGACATTGGGTCCAAACTGACGGCCAGAGTTAGGCATTATAAAGGAAAGAGATGGCATGATTTTGACAACTTGCAGCGTTGATAACGTTGCAGGAATAGTTGGAAACATGACCACTACTATTTTAATGCAGGAGTCTGAAAAGCGACTTTTGGCATTAACAATTATATAGATTTATTATCCAGATTCATATACTCATTATCTGTATTATTTATAATCATTTTTATCGTATTATTTTCCTTCTTACAGACCAGTGTCTACTCACAGTTTCCCAGTATTTCTATGGAAGCTTGTGCTGAGGATGTGCTTAAATTGCAAAATATGGTCGTCGAATACACGCAACTTAAAGGTATGTAAACAACAAATATTTGAAATGAGTGTCAGGGAAAGAAGTCCCAAACAGCGCTACCGCTGACAAATTTGAAAAAGTCGCAAAAATAGTCACTTTTTACAAAAAAAGTCGCACAAAAAGTCACTTTCAATAAAAAAAAAGTCGCACACTTTTTTATAACATTTTTTTTTTTTTTTAACAATGAACAAAAGACTATATAGGCAAAAATCAAACAGTTTTAATTCCTATAAAACCGACTTTCAACTCGAATAATTTTTGTACTCTTAAGTGTTCGGAAAATCTAATTACAGATTTGAACTCCTAAGTCCACAGGTATATTGAACGCAAAATCTTAGTAGCGCAAGTTTGCACTTCTAAGCGTAATAGGCATGCAAATTTCAAAAACGTAAAAAATCGAATGAAGCATTTATGGTTTTTTCATATTTCGTCTTCTTTTTTCGTTTCATTTGGACCCAGTCGTTATTTTATGATATAGACACCATACTTGGGGGATGAATTCATTGCCCTCTAAATTTTAATTTCGTCATTCAAATACTACTTAATGGCTGCATATTTTTCGGCCCCCACAATGAATTCCTAAAAAATAGATAATCTTTCAGTTGTGCATCGTTTGATATATATCTCAATTATGTTCTCCATGTTGATATAACATACGACAAATATGTATAAAAATTCCAAACTACCTCGTAAACTGAATTTTTGCCATTTAACACCTAAAAGCAAAAGCGCACCAAAAAATAATTTTTTCTAAAATTGTATGAAGATTTTGAAAATCGTGCAAAATATATATTGCTTTTAATGGTTTTAGATAGCAAACTCAGACGAAAATGATGGCATTTATACTTAAGTTACAATAATTTTAGGGAATTTTAGTTGAGATATTGAATATGGACTAAAAATAAAAATTTTAAATAATTTTCTAAAAAGGTGTCAAAAGTCGCACAAAACTCGAAAAAGTGGCAAAAAAGGGCCATGGAAGAAAAGTCGCTTGCGTAGCAGGCCACCTAAAAAGTCGCAAATTGCTACTTTAGTCGCATAACGGTAACGCTGGTCCCAAAGCGATTTGATTTTTTAGCTGAAGACCATGAGAAATAAACATTTTAAATTTTAAATAAAATTAAGACAAAATATAAGGAGCCGTTGTTAGATTTTTTTCCGATACCTAAGCAGATTGACTTCGGAATTTTGAAAAAGCTGATTATCTCTAAACCTGCTAACGACAAAAGCTTTGGGACTTTAAAAGTGGCAGAATGATTTTTGAATATTATTAATTGATTGAATCTTTTTTTTTTATTTTTTAGCTACCATAAAGAAAGCTAATAATACTATGAAACTATTCTACAACAATTCTTTGCAATGGAAGGACAAATTGAAGACATTGGAAGAAGATTATAAACAACAACTAGAAAGCTGTAAACAGGAAATTCTACTGGTAGTTATTCAGTTAAATATACACACCCAGTACGCCCTTGTAAAGTGACTATATAAAGAAATCGGATGTTAACTTTTGTCAATTTTTGTAGAAGACAATATTCCATGATATAATTATATAGTATACCACATTCTATAATTATAGATATTCTATTTTTTTTTTTAAACCGTTTTTGTTCTGGAGAGCCATTTTAAAGATTTAAATACGTGCATCTTTGGTGTACCATTACTGATATTGATATCAAAGCGATACATCTCATGGCGTCTGGAACGTGTTGGACAACCTAGAAAACGCGCGTAGGTCGTCCCTACCTTTTGTTTTGTTTAATCCCTTTCTCTATGCGCTGTCACTTATGTTAGATTGTTAGTGCATAAAAATGTAAAGTTTTACCTCCTACAAAAATGGTTAAATACTTTATGTGGTCATTTTACTAAGGGCGTATTGGGTGGATATTAACTGAATAGGACTATGTTTATTTATTTAAATTCAATGGGTAATTATGTGTATAACTTTGAAAGGCCTATATAAGTGTGCTTTTGTTGTCTTTTTTTTGTTGACCGTATAAGATCGAATCAGTACTAATATGACGGTTACTTTAAACAACATTTTAGACAATCGGCTTTCCGTAATAAGATTTATATTAAACTTCAAAATATGTAAAATGTAGTTTATTTTCTCTTTGCAAGGGTTAATTTTTGAAACGTTTGCAAACGAATGTAAATCAATTAAATTTAAAACTCTCAAAGAAGCTATTTTAGTACTAACTGTCATATTTGCAATCACATTGGTTGTAAATCAATGAAACGAAAACTAAGCCAGATACAGGTATGATGATAAAATTTAGCACAGAGATGTCTTACATTATCATTATGAAGAGTTAAATATTTCATCGAAATCGGTTCACATTTAACCATAGCTCCCATACAAAACACTTACGAAAACAGCCTAAATTCCACCTAAAATACTATAATAAATATAATACTAGCTATGACAACTAAATTTAGTATATGTCAACGGTCACCCTCTGACCATAGGTTAGGTTAGGTTAAAAAGGAGAAATTCGGGTCCATTGTGATCCTTTCTGAAAGTAAATAACGATAGCGGAAAGAGAGAGAAGAGTGAAGCGAGAAGTTTCTAGATAGTGTTAGAGATAGAAAAAGGGATTCGTAGAGAAGAGAAATGTTGTCCAAAAACCCTAGGAAAAGAGACCCGTCTATCTAAGCCTTATGAGTCCCAGTATAAAACCTACAACGTCAGTCAGTTCGCACTGTTGTATGTCGCCCAGTTCCTCATGAAAGCTATTACCTAGAAATTAAAGTCTCTGGTTTTGAAGCATAGGACAATGGCAGAGGATGTGCTCGACCGTTTTGGACGAATCCGCGTCCGATCATAGTCTGCAAATGTAATGAATTGCTCCATCCCATCTATTTAGCCTAGAATTCAAGGCGCAATGGCCAGGCATTTCCTAATACTGGTTCTGCTAAGACCTAGCAAGAGCTTGGTCTTACGTATATTTAAATCGGGCCATAAGGTTCTAGATATTGTGCAAGTGGCCAAGTTATGAAAGTTCTTAGCTGTTTCCTCACCGATCCAAGACTTGATGCCCATAAAAAGGTGACATATAGGTGTTGCTATCTCTGTCATAGCAAGCATCAGTTCCTGACTCGAGCCAAGTCTTGCGATTTTGTCAGCAGTTCCATTGCCTTCGATGTCGCAATGACCAGGAACCCAGCAAAGTCTTACCCTATATGTATCTGACAAGCCGATGATAGCTAATCTACATGACTTGACTAGTTTTGAGGTGAAACTACATCCTTACAGGTCTTTTAGAGCAGCCTGGCTAGATTGTCACCTCGCTATCTACAGGAATGTTGTGTGAAATAAGTTCAGTCAGTGGCTTTCAGAATGGCAAAGATTTCTGCCTGAAATTCACTGCACTCATCTCTAAGCCTGTAAGATTTCCTTATGTTCTGATTCTTTATGAAGACGCCAGTGCCGATTTACATTTTAGAGCCGTCTGTGAAGATCGAGTTCCCCTCAAAGAGCGATTGACGATTATCTCAGCTGATTTCATCAGGAACTGAACAAAAGTTCCTTGACTAAGTAGTCAGATACATTAGAACCTGACTCGAAGCAGGGACGTTCGTTCGGTTCAGTATGCTAGTGTGTCCTGCCTGCCTGTGCCTAAGTATGCCTGACTCATGCAGCCTTAATAGACATATAATTACTGTTCCCTTTATGAATAGATCCAAAGGGAATAGAGACAGCATCACGTCCAAGGCCGCCTTAGGAGTGCTCCTTAGGGCACCAGTGATGCCTATGCTACTACATATTTGAATTTTGTTCAAGAGACTAAGAATGGAGACTTTATTCACCGCCTCCCATCATACTAAGCACCCGTAAGTCAGAACTGGTCTTACAATGGTCTTGTATATTCAGTGTACTACCATTGGGTTTAGGCTCCAGCTCTTACCTACCGAGTTCCTGCAAAAGTAGTAGGCGTTAAGTCCCTTTTTCATTCTCTCAAGCGTATTCTTCTTACAAGATAGTTTCCTATCTAGAATAATGCCTAGGAATTTGGATTCTGATGATAGTACTAACTCTACTCCATTAAGTACATGAAGTTTGAAATTATCAACCTTGTACCTCCTGGTGAATAAAACTAGCTGTTTTTTCAGGGTTGACCCCCAGTGCTTTATAAATGGTCCAAGGTGAGAGGTCACCTAGTGCCGATTCCATGATTTCACTGATTGTATTAAGGTATTTGCCTAAATACAATTAGCGTAGGCGAAAATCTTCCTACCTAGTTGATCTGATGTATGTAACGCATAGAAATATTTGTCTTAGACACAACTTTTTTGTTTCCACGAGTGTAGGGGAACTTAGATCGTTCGCATCATAGCCCTTGGTAACGCGAGAGCAACCAGATACTGACGGAGGTGTTAAGGTGTGCCGTTTACCCCCGACTGCGAACCGAAAGCCCATAGCACAGTAAACGCTTGACACCGGGGCTTAGTTAAGAGTATTAACCCACTACTACCTGTTTGGTCCGCGGGAGATATTTGATTTTTCTCCTACCACCCACGCATGGAAAGGGGTTCATCGCCACCTATTTATCTGTCTGGTTCTCCACCCATGTATGGGAGGCATTTCCCTATCCGTCACCTGGGGATGCGCCCTCTAGGGATTAGGTTCCCCCGAATGACCATAGCTCCCATACAAACTCTTCTGTCAAAACGCGCCAAATGAGACAAAAATCACTAAAACGCTCGTAAATCTAAAGATAATGATAAATTTTAAGTTTATTTTTAACATACATAATTTCTGTAAAAACTGTAATCAATTTGCAAAATTTAAAAATAATCGGTCAACATTTGGCCCTAGCTCCCATATAAGTATAAATGACGGAAACAGCTTAAATATATAAGTTTTGAAAAAAAATGTTTGTATGATGGAAAAAATTTAGCAAATATTTGTCTTTATATGTCTTTATAAGTCTTTGACCTTAGTGGTGAAGGGTATCGTATGTTCGGGCTTGACCGACTATAAATAACACTTTCTTACTTGTTATCAAAAAGATTTGGACTTACATTCTTTCCAATTTGGTCCACATTTTAAATTGGCTGCACTCTCGTAGATAAGTGAGATATGTTCCTTAATTTAACAGAATTTGATGGTGGATATAAAACATGTTTTATTTAAGATTTCTTTAAAGGAATTTGCTTTCCTTAAATTTAAAAACTAAACAAACATTTTTTCATTCTTTATTTAAAGTTACGCACACAAAACGAACATATAGAAACTAATTTCAAAGCACAAGTAGGAGCTTTAGAAATAGCACGTCAAAAGGATCGAGAAGATACCATACAGGAAATTTCCGAAAAAAATGCTTTAATCGAGAATATGAGAGCCCAAATAATAAAATTGGAAGAACAACAGTTGGTAAGTATACTCTAAAATCCTTGTTTAATCCCTTTTATACAATATTTTCCTTTCTTCAGGCCTCCTTTGAATTTGTTCTTAAAAATCAGGACGATCAACAAATTTCACAATTCGAAAATTTCTATGTAAAACGTAAAGAACACGATAATGAAATTAAAAGTCTAGAAAGAAAATTATCTGAGCTTTTGGCCCAGAACTTAGACTTTAAAGATGTCAAAGAACAATATATAGATGAATTGAATTGTCTGAAGGTGAACTTAACATCAGCCGAGGAACTAATTAAGAAAAATCGTAATGAAATCTCCGAACTTCTAGCAGCAGGTGCAGAAAATCAAAAACAAATTGAAGTATTAGAAAAATCACTTAAAGATTTGCAGACAGCAAATGAGAAACAAGTTGAACGTATAGCCTTGTTGGAGCAACAAAATGAAGTGTATCGTAAAGATTTCGCAATGGAACAGGAGTGTCGTGAAACAGTCATCAAGGAAAAACAACAGATTTTACAAGATTTGAGATTACTACAGAGAAAAAATCAACAACTTATTGCAGAGCATCAAAGAATGTCACAGAGTTATGAGAAAAAATTGAGATCAGAAGCATCTATGGAGTCGGTACAGTTTGCTGCTGCTGCAGTAGATGCCCTATCGTATGTTAATAACCCTCAGAGACCCATTAGGGTAAGTGATGTTAGTGACCCCTAACATTATAAAGATTTTATGTTAATCAAAATTTTTTTTTTTAGGTTTTACCCTCATCCTCATCAGTTGCTCCTTTTTCTGCACCTCCTGCTTCAATATATCTATGTCCTGTTTGTAACAAAGCTTTTAAGTCTTTGAATATTTTGCAAAGTCATGTTAATGATTGTATCGATAGGAATTAATATAAATTAGTTTGAATAAGCAAACTTGTTTTTTTATTAAAAAAATAAATAAACAAAATATATGTATATGCAATTAACTAATGAAATAAATAATTGAATATGATTCAAAACAAATGAGTCATTAAAATTCTAAGAACATGTGGATTTTTTGCAATTGGTAATGATTATTCAGCCAAGTCACAGAACTCAATTCCGTTCGAAAGTGGAATGAAATCCGTATTTTCCTTCTATAGAAAAAGTAAAACGAATTTTTTTTCCGAATGAAACCACTTTCTATTTTAAAAGTGGAATTGAATTTGTTTTCTTTGTTTATTCAAAATTTGAACAATTTTTTGAAAAAATATTTTTCTTTGGAAAATTTTTCGATAAAAATTATTTTTTTCTAGAAAATTTTTCAACAAAAATATAATTCTGTGAAAATTAAAAAAAAAAAATATTTTTCTATAGAAAATTTTTATCAAAAGAAAATTTTCTATAGAACAATTTTCGAAATATTTTTCTGAAAAATATTTTACAGAAAAATTTTTTATAAAAAAATTTTTTATAAAAAAATTTTTTATAAAAAAATTTTTTACAGAAAATTTTTTAATAAAAAACTTTTCTATAGAAAAATTTTTGATAGAAAAATTTTTAATTAAAAAATTTTCTGTTGAAAAATATTTGATAAAAACATTTTCTGTAGAAAAATATTTGATAAAAAATTTTCTGTAGAAACATTTTTGATAAAAATTTTTCTAAAGGAAAATTTTTGATAAAAAATTTTCTTTAGAAACATTTTTGATAAAAAAATTTCCTACAGAAAAATTTTTGATAAAAAAATTTTCTATAGAAAATGTTTTGATAAAAAAAAATTCTATAGAAAAATATTTGATAAAAAAGTTTTCTATAGAAAAATTTTTAATAAAAAAATTTTCTATTGAAAAATTTTTGATAAAAAATTTTCTATAGAAAAATTTTGATAAGAAAATTTTCTGCAGAAAAATTTTTGTTAAAAACTTTTCTAAAGAAAAATTGTTGATAAAAAAATTTTCTATAGAAAAATATTTGATAAAAAAAATGTTTGCTAAAAAAATTTTCTATAGAAAAATATTTAATAAAAAAATTTTCTATAGAAAAATTTTTAATAAAAAAATTTTCTATAGAAAAATTTTTGATAAAAAAAATTTCTATAGAAAAATTTTTGATAAAAAAGTTTCTTTAGTAAAATTTTTGATAAAAAAAATTTCTATAGAAAAATTTTTGATAAAAAAAATTTCTATAGAAACATTTTTGATAAAAAAATTTTCTCCAGAAAATGTTAAGATAAAAAAAATTCTATATAAACAATTTTAATAAAGAATATCTCAATAGAAAAAATTTTAATCAGAAAATTTTTATCCATAGAAAATTTTTGATATTGAAAAACAAAAGTTGATCAGATTGAAAAAAAAATTTCTAAGAAAAATTTTTGATAAAAAAATTTTCTATAGACAAATTTCTGATAAAAAAATTTTCTATAGAAAAATTTTTGATAAAAAAAATGTTCTATAGAAAAATTTTTGAATTGACATGAAAAAATATTGATGTTTTTGGCCAAAATATCAATTCCGGGAAGTGGGACCTGTGGGAGGTACCATAAATAATGGAACGATTTTGATGAATTTCTATAGCCATGGTCCCACTATTAAGAAAATTATCTGTGTCAAATTTCATAAAATTTTCTATAGAGTTGCGACCTGTACTTTGATTATATGAGGGTCCAGCCAGACGGATGGACTGACATCGCTAAACCGAGACATAAAGTGATTCTAAGTCTATTGGTATACTGAAAGGTGGGTCTAAGACAAATATTTCTATGCGTTACATACATCAGCACAAACTTATAATAGCCTTTCCACTTATGGTGGTGAAGGTATAAAAAAATACCTATTTTAGTCTGGTCTAGAACAAGGTTGGCCAAATGAAGAGCGTTTTTTAAATGTGAGTGTTCTATCATAAAATGAGAATGTACTCTAAGAATTGTATTTACTGCATATTTTGTTGTTGTTAGTTAGTATACATTTTTGTTTGTGTTTTTTTGAGTATGAGTAAAGAAAAAATTTTCTTGTTTAATGTTAATTGTTGTTATTCCCCTTCAACGCAAATAATGCCCAACCTTGCTCTAGAATGATATTTAAATTTACCGAATACACCATTTTCGACCCAAAGAAGTGCGAGCTTTTGTCCGACTTTTCGTTTCTCGAAGCGTTATCCGCAACATCCCAGCAGTTAACACATCATAATTGTTTATATCCGCCGAAGTTCTTAACCGTTATATCCATGCTACTGCACAAGAACAAGCAGTTGGCTTCCAGACAGTTATTCTCGATCATTTAGTAAATGGCTAGAGTGAACGTAATTCTTAAATCAAACGAAATTCCAAAAATTTTAAATGTGCGTATGCATATAAAATTTTATTAAAAGTATTTTTAAAAAATCACACGTGTATAATATTATTGTAAGTTGATATTTGTATATAGTAATAGTAATAATTTGTTAAAGTATGAATATATAATTATAATTTACTAATTATAGGCGGAGGAGCTAAAGACCAAACCCTTTGTATATCCTGATTTGCCACCAGATTATTTAAAATGCCCAAATCTAAAATAAAACAAGAAAATTGCATAAAAATTCTTCTCAATCACATCTGAACAACCTACAAATAGCATTACTTACCATTTGTCTTGGCATAATCCACCAAAATGGAACGTATCGACATAATGGGTACAGCACTATTGATATTTGGATAAACGACATTATCCATTTTAATATTCGACACACAAACACCCATAATATTGCCATGCTCGTCGAACATGGGACCACCACTCTGGCCAGCCTGTACACAGCCATCAGACATTATGGCTGCCGGAGTGTATTTTATTATGCGTCCCTGGAATATTGAGGGATTGAAATCGTATTTTAAATTAAAGTTGACAAAGTAAGGAAAGCCAGCATTGTAAACAGTTTGACCCAAGGTCGGTTTTGATTGAGCCAAACGTACGAAATAACGTTCGGGAATGTTATCGGGTGTAGAGAGAAGAGCCACATCGAAAGCTGTGTCATAGTGGGGATTACGCCAAAGGACATCGGCTTCAAATTCACCATCAACACCGCGACAGGAGACTTTAGAATTAACCTAGAAAAATAAATGAAAGGAAAGAAAAAATGTTAGGGAAACATTTAAAATAAAAAAGACTTTACCTGAAATACAACATGAGAACAGGTTAATATAAATTTTTTATTCTGAACTTTAACCAGCGTTCCAGTGCCCTGACTTCCTGCCGCTTCTATTACGACCATGGTACGTTCCCCTAGAAAGATTTAGGTAACTAATTAAATCAATTTTATTAAATGAAATGAATCAACGCACATGCAAAGTTTGAGGGCTCCCTGGGTAGCATTATAGTTGTGATTTTTATGCCCAATTGATTCATAAAGTCCCTTAAAAGATGTGCAAAATTTGCTGCCATTGTTATTTGAAGATTTTCATTGTTACGCTGAAATGACGTACAGATGATAAGTCCAATAAGACGTCTAAGGAAATAGATTTAAAAAAAGATATATAGGTAAGAAATTTCTCCATGATTGATAATTTAAAGGTTTAGACAAACAAACACATTTTTTTCATTTGCAAACATATACCCCCTAATTCATAAACGAAAAATAATGAATATAACAAGCTTATAGTTCCTATTATAAAGCTTTGATAACACTAGATTTTGATATCTTTTTTTCCCTAGTGGGTAAAGATAAATCGTGTACGCGGAATTCAATGGTGCTAACCGTTTTTTAAGTTAGTTCTAGTTTTCGAGATATATCGTTATAAAATTCGCGTAACTCGAAAACTGTTTATTTTCTTGAACTAAGTAAAAAATCAAAATTCGGTAACAAAATTATCTTTCACTAATTATTTTTTTAATCCGAAAAGTAGTTTTGTTTGAAAAAAAGAAAATATTTTTTTTTTTTTAAATCGCAAACATTTTTTTTTGGTAAAAAAAAAAATTTTTTTTACAAAATTAAAAAATAATTAGTGTTTCTAAATGGTATTTTGTTGCCGAATTTCGTTTTTTTTTCCTTAGGTCAGGAAAATAAACAGTTTTCGAGTTACGCGAATATTTATTGCGCAACATCCTCCATTTTTAAATCACGCTATATCTCGAAAACTAGTGCTAATCTACAAAAGCGGTTAGCACCATTGAATTCAGCATACTCAAATTATATTTAGCCACTAGGTCTTCCTTTTGTAGTTTATGAATTAAAGGTATACATATATTGTAATAAAAACAAGTAAAAAAATGCTATAGTCGGTGAAGCCCGACCATACGATACCCTTCACTACTAAGTCAAAGGTGTTATTTTTCCTGTATAAAGACAAAAATTGCTAAATTTTGCCTTCATACAAACATTTTCTCAAAACTTATATATTTAAGCTGTTTCCGTCATTTGGACTTATATGAGAGCTAGGGTCAAATGTGGACCGATTATCTCGAAATTCGACAAATTGATTACAGTTTTTACAAAAAATATTTGTGCAAAAATAAACTCAAAATTCTCATTATCTTCAGATTTACAAGCGTTTTTGTGATTTTTGTCTGATTTAGTGCGTTTTGGCAGAAGGGTTTGTATGGGAGCTATGGTCAAATGAGGGCCGATTTCAACGAAATTTGGTACAGTAATTTTGGTTTACAGTATTTGTTTTAAATTTCATGAAAAAATGGCCAAAATATCAATTTTGGAAAGTGGGACCTATAGGAGGTACCATAAATAATGGACCGATTTTGACGAATTTCAATAGCCAATAACAAAAAAATTATCTGTGCCAAATTTCATCAAATTATCTTTATAATTGCGACCTTGTACTTTGATTACATGGTTTACATGGGGGTCCAGCCAGACGGACGGACTGACATTGCTAAATCGACTCCGAAAGTGATTCTAAACCTATTGGTATAATAAAGTGTGGGTCTAAGACAAATATTTCTATGCATTACATACATCAGCACAAACTTATAATACCCTTTCCACCTATGGAAAGGGTATTCTTTGTTGAATACAAAGAAATATTATTAGTACTTAATCCCAGTCTATTACATTTATTAAAGTAATAGGCAATTTATTGATAAAAGTCAAAACTAATTTTATGGGGTCAACTTATTCTTCGACGCGTTTCGATTATTGGTTAGGCCATCATCGTCAGCAAAAGTATCCATACAATAATAACTTAAGAATTTATCGAAATATAATATTAACTTACAATTTATTATTAAAAACTGCCGAGCCCTCACAACCCAGAGGCAAATTGTTGGATAAAACAAATAAAGAACCATCCTTGCCAATAACATTCGACACCTTTCCAATACTAATTGTCTTGTAAAAGTTCTCCATGCCAAACGGTGTACACATAGCCAAAACATCATCCAATGGTCTAATAGGATATTTATATCTTAAATAATGCGCAATATGTTCGAGAAATCTTTCAAAACGTTCTGGCGACTCTATAGCCTTAGCCGGACGCATAGTTAGTATCAGGAATGAGGTCAACAATACCTCGTTATGATCTTTAGTAGACGTATCATTGTACGTTATAGAATATAACATTTTGTGAAGATTCCGCGATATTTCCTGGGAACTAAAAATGTACAGAAGTTTTGCTCTGTATCTGGTTAAAATATGTGGAACATTGGCATTGCGTTCCTTAACGGCTGCCGGTAGTTTACGGCGATCAAAGGTTACCTGATAATTTAAAGAATTTAAATGCTGGGCCTCCTCACTTTCTCCGTCTTGGGCATTAACCAATTTACATTGTTGGAGTTTGTGTATGATTTTTGTGCTAGCGCAAACATTTTCATTTGTGTGATCGGCTACAAAGGGCAGCATAGGCCTAACATAGGGTTGTAATATGCAACCCGAGGTTATGATCACTTCATTATTGATAATTATTGCCGATTGCTTTGCATTGGGAGGATTGGTCACTTCCAATAAAGCGTGACGTATTTTAAGCAACATTTTGCTTTCTCCTATACACAAGTTATTTAAATAAATTTCAAGTTTTTAAGCTAATATTTTGCAAAATTATTTTCTTTCCCAGAGTCCAGAAGTCCATTATAAAAATCAGCTTTACCACTGATAAGAATTGTTACAAATCAACATTTTAGACTAATTTTTGCGTCTAGTTGTTTTGTGTATATGCTGGCTGATGTTGTTAATTACGTAGCCAAAACAAATTTCTTTTAATATTAACTGGATTTATTACAATATAGCCACTTTTATTCCCCAAATTTGTGATAATTAGTTCAGTAAAAAAAGTTGTTTTGTTTATTTTCTCTTTTCTTTGTTTTCTTTCACAACATAATGTTAAGCAAACTCATTACATTACTGTTAAATTTTAACATAATAAAAGTCAGCTGTACTGTTTAATATACAAGGTTGCCACTACTTAAATTATTGTTAAATATGCGTTTTATATTTTTCTATAAAAATATTTTCGTTAAAAATGTTTTTTTATAGAAAAAATTTCGTAAAAAATATTTTAATAGAGAAAATTTTTCGTTAAAAACATTTTTCTATAGAAAAATTTCGTTAAAAATATTTTTCTGTAGAAAAGTTTTCATAAAAATATTTTTCTATAGAAAATTTTTGTTAACATATATTTCTATAGAAAAATTTTCGCTAAAAAATGTTTGTATAAAAAAAAATTTTCTATTTTAAAATTTTCGTTAAAAAAATTTTTCTATAGAAAAATTTTCGTTAAAAAAATTTTTCTATAGAAAAATGTTCGTTAAAAAAAATTTTCTATTTTAAAATTTTCGTTCAAAAAAAATCTTCTATTTAAAAAATTAAAAAAAATTTTTTGTTAAGAAAAATTTTCGTTAAAAAAAATTTCTGTAGGAAAATTTTCGTTAAAAAAAATTTCTGTAGAAAAATTTTCGTTGAAAAAAATTTTTCTATAGAAAGATTTTTTTTAACAAAAGTTTTCGTCAAAAAATAATTTTTTATAAAAAAATTTCCGCTAAAAATAATTTTCTATAAAAAAATTTTAAGAAAAATAGAAAATTTTTCAATAAAAAAATGTTTTTACAGAGAAAATCCATATTTTATATTAAAGAGGGGTTTTATACAATGATTTTTTCTAAAAAGTCTTTCGAAACATTCAACCTAAGGATGAAAAGAAGTTTCACACCATATATATACAAGAAAAACATTTCTGGCATCCTCTTATTTCCGGCGATTTTTTAAATTAAACCAAAGTTGGTAACCCTACACTCTACAGATGTAAATAATAACAAAAGTGATAAAAATAAATTTGTTTATAGAAAAGTTTTTTTGCTAATTTTGTGCAGAAATTCATTTTACAAAAAAAAAAAAAAAAATGTTTAAGTCATTGTTAACAATATGTTTACTGATGACCCTAGTATCTGGTGTAGTCCACGATTGCACAACATTGCTAATGGGCCAGTATTTATGTCCAGATCCCAGCAGGAAACAAATTGATCCCAAAACTCAACAATTTTACGGATGCAAACAAACTGGAGTGGCAAAAGGTAAAAATCCAAAAATTATTTTATCGAATTTCTCTAACAATTGTTATTTTTAGTTTGGTGTTTGGCTGCTGATGGCATAGAATGTATGGGCACTAACAACAGTACATTCACCAAGGAATTGCCCTGTAAATGGACGTAGGTTTTGTTATTTATCGTTATATACTAAACGATACTATTCAAATTTGTTTTTCTTTTTCAGTAATGGCTATCATTTGGATACGGTCTTACTACTTTCCGTCTTTACAGGCATGTTTGGTTTAGATCGTTTCTATTTGGGCTACTATGGCATGGGTTTACTAAAGGCTTGTACTTTAGGTGGTTTCTTTATTGGCCAACTGGTTGATATTATATTAATAGCCTTGCAAATTGTTCGTCCAGCAGACGGTTCTTATTATATCATACCGTATTATGGTGCTGGTGTTGATATTATAAGAAGTAATAACGAAACATATCGTGTACCAAGAGATGATTGGTGAACTGTTCGTGCTGCAGAAGATATAGGGCTCTGAAAAGAGAGATATAAGGACTGTTTAATAAAATTATAAATTAAGGGATTTGTATTAAAAGAAATGTAATACAAATAAAATTTAAATCGAACTAGAAAGTCCTTAGACCTATTTACCAGGTGATACAAAGTAGACAATTTAATACTACAGGAAGTTAATGCTATGTGTAATTAAAGGCCATATTTCAATGATTTCAGCCCTTTTCACAATTTCATCGTTGAAGCAAGTAGTCTAGAAAATACTTCTACATTATGAATTATGGATAGGAAACTTCTGTAATTAAAGCCCACATTTCAATGATTTCAGCCCTTTTCACAATTTCAGAGATTTATTAAAGAATATGATATTTTACCCATCGGACTTACTATGTATCACGAATCGAAAGATTTCGAAACATGCTTTAAGGATACAAACTCGAACAATTTTATTTTCGATTGGACCGTACCGTCTTCAACATATACCCAACATGAGGTCAGGGTCCTTACTTATCTAAGCCAAAAGAGTCCTGGATGTTCTAAAGTTCAGACCTTTTCTTATGGTTATGTACTATGATTTAAACAAAGTACGCATTTTATTTAACTGTTTGTTTTATTTTAAGTCTACTCAAGATTGTGCTAGTATTGGTATAGCCGGAGTAATGAGAAGTAATCCACAGGCAACACTTGACATTATGTTGTTTATACTCGCTTTGGACTTTTTATAAAAAAGTCTGCTAAGGCTAAATGCGTAAGGTCCATGATATAAGTTTAAACGTATATGTTAAAAAAGGTCTATTGGGCTTTGGTTCAGGGCATGTTTTAACGGACTACTTAGTTAAGGACATGTCGTTTATTTATTTTTTATTTATTGGATATCGCATGCAACAAGAAATTAATCTTTTAAGTTACAGCATGCGATTTTAAGATGATAACAATAAAAATGTTGATAAATAGTAACATATAAATTATACAATAATAACAAAAATATAAAACCAAAATAATGAATTACAAAAAAGAGAATAACAAACAAAAATATAAAGTAAAATAAAATATCTTTAAAATTAAAAATTTGAAAATAACATCTTTTTAAAGTGTAAAGCGTTGCCAATGGTTTGTAGTGGGTTTGGTAGCGAGTTCCACAGCCGTATTGTGTTTGTCAAGAACTGCCACTCAGATATTAAAGTTCGATATCTGAGTTGAATGATTTGCTTCCCTCTGTTTGATCTTGCGAATTGAATGCGCTCAAATAAGTAAGCTGGTTCTTGTGTGTAAATAATTTTGTGCAAAAAGATTAAAGCCCTGATTTTAAGCAAGTCCAAGATTTCGACTCCGTATAGTGATTTAGAATAACGAGAAGTACCATCATATCTTCGTATGCCGTAGACATAACGAAGAATAGCGTTATACGCTACTATTAATCTGAATTTACTGGTTGAGTCACAATATGCAAAGATTTCACAGCCATATAAAATCTTGGGCATTAAGAATGTTTTTGCAAGAAGCACGCGAATACTAAGGGGTGTGATGTGTTGCAACGGATATAGCGTTCTAAGCATTGAGAATATTGTTCCAGAAACAGAGTTAACATGAGTGTTCCATTGAAGGGAATTGTTGAAAATTATGCCAAGGTTCTTAGTTGATTCAACAATCGATATGTTTTCATTTCCTAAGGTGATTGGGATATCAGTAACGATACTTTGATTCCGTTGGGATACAATAAGGCATTTAGATTTTTTGGGGTTCAGGTACAGACCATTTGATGACGCCCAGCAATATACTTTGTTTAGATCCTCGTTAAGTTTTGCAATACCATAATCTATTAAGTCCTTTTTACAATTTATATATATTTGCACATCATCAGCGTAAATATGGATATTACTATGTAAGAGACAATTAGGTAAATCATTTATATATAAAGTGAAGAGCAGTGGTCCAAGAATGGAACCCTGTGGTACTCCTTTAGTCACAAGTAAGGGAGTAGATACACTATCACCAGCGGAAACAGACTGGTAACGATCAACGAGGTACGTTTTAAGCAACGACGTGGCAGTTGATGAAAAATTAAAGCCAACAGCATTCGATGTCACTGATTTACAGCATGTAAAAACTTCATCTTCAAAAACGCGTGTGAAATCAAAACGAAGCAAGGAAGGGGATACTGAGGGTAGTAGTGATGGCTCAGATATCACAGCAGATGGGGCTACATTCATAGGTAAACTAGATGGAACATTTATGAATGATTCATTCAGTTCATTAACATCAATATTGCAATGTTTTTCAACTTTGTTTCCAATGCCAATTTCCCGTATGGTTTGCCACTTTTTCTTCGAATCTACAGCAGATTTAAAACGGTATTCATAATATGTTGATTTAGCTTCATAAATGGCTTTATTGACGAGTCTACGGGCTTCGCGATATTCTTCGAAGAGTTCAGGAGTCCTAAATCTCTTCCAACGAATATGAATTTGATCACGTGTTTTTATTTTTAGTTTTATGGCAGTATTGAACCAGCTTTTATTTGTATTATTTCCACGGTATGTACGTAAGGGTATTGAAATATCGTAAATGCTGAGTAGATTGCTATTGAGGAAGTAGAGCTGCTCATCAGCAGTTGGCATATTGTAAATGCTATCCCAGTCTATTAAATTGTAGCGTTCTTCCAGCAAATGATAATTGATGTGACGAAAATCTCGAAAGGTGGTTGTAGATTCAACTTTATGTAAGTTAAAATCATATGAAATATAAATAAGATCATGTTTTGAAAAAGTTGGCGCACTAATTTGATCAAATAACAGTAAATTGGATATATTACCCAAGATGAATATATCCAGCAATGTATTACTGTTATTGGTAAAATGCGTAGGTTGCGCTGTATTGACAATATTCAGTCCGATAGAGGTAAACCGATCAGACAGTTGTGAGCTATTACTAGACAGTAGATTGTAATTAAAATCACTCGCTATTATTATGTCATTGTATTGCATGGTTAGCGACTCCAAAGTACACATAAAGGAATCAAAAGGTATATGAGAATTTGGACGGTAGGCGCAACCTAACAACAGTTTCGTGTCACCACCAAAAATTTCAAGGAATAGGTACTCAATCTTCTCACCATCCTGGGATCTCAAAATTTCTTTATAACGAATACCATTTTTTATAAATATTGCTACTCCACCTGCATGACCTCTTCTATCATTCCGTAGAATATTGTACCCCTTCGCAGAAACATAGCTATCTGGCAAATCTCTCGAAAACCATGTTTCCGATACACACACAATGTCCATCTTAGTATCTTCAAACAAAAATCGGAATTCATCAATTTTGGGGAGTAGGCTTTGGGCGTTGATGTGACATATGTTGAGGCCTTTACGTTGTGCTGCAAGGATTTGAATCATAGTTTTTGTACAAACTGTGGAACCCAAACCATAACTATTGTTGCGGACCGTGTGGGCTGTTGCTCTGGCCGCCTGACTAGCTCTCGCGGTCTGTTTCGGGCGGAGGTACTCAACCCTTCAAGCAGCCCTGGCACGCACACAATAATAAAATGTACTAATACAAACAACATATACTCACAACACATTTGGAACTTCATTTCCGGAAGTTGATGTTCATTTCCGGTTTGCCCTTTTTCCCAACCTGGTCCATACTTCGTCCTGGAAATTGTATTTAATGGACCCCACATTCCGTCTTCCATCACCCTAATCCTCTCAACAATCCCTCATAACATTTTTTTACTCCGTGGAATTCATTTTTTTTCTATACCAACATTCAAATTTATTTAATCATACAGAAATAAACTTAATACTAAACAAGGCAAACGATATTGGACATAAAAACTTAATTCTAAAACAATCAACACAATAAGACGCTGTTTTCTTCGAAGTTTTTAAACAAATTAAAAATATATCTTTTAATAGAAATCTTTAATCACTGAGCTAAATTATAATAATTGTTTTTCTTTACTTTTTAATGAATTTTTAATTAGTTAAAATTTTAATATTTTCAATAAATTTTTAATTAGTTAAAATTTCAACATTTTTTTATAATTATTTAATTAGTTAAATTTTCAATATTTTGAATAATTTTTTTGATTTGTTAAAATTTCAATATTTTTTTGTTGGCAGAAACTTTGCTGCGGTTTTTTTTTTTTTACATTACTATCTCTTCAGACTTTTGATATTTTTCTTTTTAAAGTATTTTGATTTTTGGTTATGGCGCAAGCTATTTTGGAAATTCTTCACTTTTTAAAAATACCTGGCTTTCCCTTTTGGTTTTTGGATCCAACCTTCTTGGTAGTTTGAGGGATTCCTTGGGAACAGCCAGGTATTATCCGGACAAATTTTACAAGAAAGAAAATATACACAATTTCGTTTTGTGGTTTTATAAATTCAATCATGAATTTATTTTACTCAGCAATTAAAAGGTTATTTAATAAAATAGTTTTTTTTTTTTTTTTAGAAATAGAATGAATTTTGCACCAAGATCTTTATGTGTCACAGAGTACCAACTATTGTTATCTGATCTTTGGCCTTGTCTAAAATTCCTTTTTATACCAGTTAAATTTTCAGATACATAGTGGTCAAAAAGCATTCCCTCCATTTCTTTATATTTTCCCTCACCTTTTCCAATTGAACTCCCTCCAAAATCCTATTTACAAAAACTTTTCCAAAATTTCTCCTCCTAATCGCCATTTTTCCTAAAATTTCTATATATTATGTTCTTTTTCTTAATTATCGGGCATTCTTTTCTATATCTCATCCTTTTGGCAACTAGGCGTTCAGCAATTTTAGAAATTGAATACTATTTCATTCATATTTCAAAATTTTAAAATTGAAAAAAAAAGCGCTTAAATAAAATACTTATTTTTGAATGGGAGATACAACCCTGATTTTACGCAACTTAATCGCGTTGCCAATCGTAGTATTTTGTAGTACTAGTAAATGACATAAAGGAAAAGTAAACAAACATTAATCAACCGACCAACACATGGTAAGTATAATTCTTTTTGGTTTTTAATGTTTTTATTTTATTTTATATTTTCTTTTTTCAGATTTTACCTAGGCCTAACTAGATTCGACAATTCCTAAGGACAATGTTTTTGTAAGTACTATCTGAATTTCTTCAAACACATATAAATAATTTTACTTTTTATTTTCAGCCTAACAAAACTAACCAAACAAAAAAAAAACATTTTACTAACACTACTAACAACTGGAGGTGGCGTTAAATTGGAGGTGGCGTTGAATTGGAGGTGGCGTTGAATTGGGAGTTGGCTGGAGCTTGAGACTCCATAGTGCAAGGCCGCTCCCAAAATGATTATTAGATTATTTTATGAGGGACCCGGGGCAACAGGCTAATTTTGCCCCCTCCCGAAAGCTTCCTCTGCCCTACCCGCCACGCAAAATTTTTTTTCGATGACAAGTTGGCCAATGACGTCAGGGGTAGGAGAGGCCCACCCGCAACACTATTTGAGGCTGACATTTAAAAAAGTTGAGAGAGAAAAGGCAACGCTTACACAATAAAGCAAGAATAAATACATATTAAGAACAAAAAAACAAAAGTGAACAATACAAAATGTTTTTTTCAAGTTATAAGTTAGATATAATTTTGTAAAATTTGAAGAATAATTTGAAACAACGTTCATGTTATAAAAAATTGTTATAAAATTGTATGAAATTAACATAAATATAAAGGTTAGAGAATAGATTAAATAAGAATAATATTTATTGCTGGGTGAGGATGGCAACTCACTTTGGTAGATTAGCCATAGTATTTTTACTGGACTCTGGAAAAAATTTTTGGAGCTCGTTTAGGTCTTCAATGCACAACGGAGTATCTCCCGGATTAGCTTTTATATAAACTAACCCTCGCAAAGTAAACGCACTAGTTATTCGATTTTTTTTACGAAGATCGATAGCTGCGTTCAAGATTTTGTAGTTGTTTGATGTGAGGTTTTCATTGAGATACACTTTTGAATTGTTGTGTGAGGTAAAGCCAATATGTTCAAGACAAAGTTGAGAACGGTTTGTTTTTTTGAAATACGCTAGCGACTTCAAAATAAAATTTTTGTCATACGCCGAACAAAGTTTCACGAGAATGACAGCATCCGGAGAGTTTACAAGTTTATTGTTCCTATTCTGAAGACGGAAAATAGACTTGTAAGCAGGTGTAGAAATATTCAAGGCGGAACAAATACTAATGAAAGTTTCATTTAGCTTTTCGTTCTTCATATACGGAATACCATTAATACGTAAGTCGCAAGATACTGCAAGATTTTCTTGTCTATTTACTTGGGATTTTAATATTTTTATTTCATCTTTGAGTAATACGATTTCAGTACACTGTGCTTCCAAATAAGAGATACGTTCATTTAGATTGTTTACCTGTCTCACTATATCAGAAATATGCCTTTCAAATTCATTTAAGAGTTTTTTTTTCCACTGTGTTTATTTCCTCATTTAATTTTAGCAAAATTCTTTCTTCACTTCCCTTGATTTGTGTGGTTAATAGTTCGAATTGCTGATCGATTCTCTTAAACATCGATTCCAAACGGGATGGTGAAAACGACAGACACACACTCTTAGCATCATTTTTAAGAGGAGATGCGTTATCTCTTTTGTTGCTACTTGATCGAAGATTTTTATCCATGATATATTGATGGTTTCAGTAATTTAAGTTGTTCTAGTATTTATTTTCTATATTAATTTTTTTTTTTTTGTTTTTTATTCTGTTTTGGCAATTGTTTTGTATGAAAAATTGTTTGATTGTTTTATAATTTTATGATTTTATTTGTAATCGTATTTAAGCCAACAAAGAATTAATTTCTTTAAGTGTAAAAATTTAAATTTAACGGAAGGAGAACACTGAATTTTAAACTGTTTTAATCTCGAACTTAGTAGGAGCAGTGAATTTTAAACTGTTCTAAGCTCAAACTTGGTAACACTTTTTTACCAGTATTTGATAGAGCATATCAGCTGGTGATGTTTATTTTGTTTTGTTTATTTATTTTATTTCGGCTAAACTTGTGTAGTTGTCCTTTTTACTTATTTTGAGTGATTTTTCTTTAATAAATATTTTAATTTGTGATTTAAGAAAAAAAGATTTTATTTTACTTGGATTGCTTGGACAACCTTATAAATTGCACTGATAATAACAGCCTTAATGCAGTTGAGGTTTTGCCGTATTCTGCAGGTGTTTTTATAAATTAAAAGTGTAAGTATACTCAATAATTTCACGTTTATCTGGACAAGAAGTTTTATACGTCCTATATGACCGAAAATGAAACGTTTAGTTCAGCATCGGAATGCGTAATACCTAATTAAACTAAATTCGCTCTTTAATGACAACTTGATCTTCACAGATGAATCGAAAATTAACATCGAAACCAGTTCGGTTGTATCTACTTAAGCAAGACTTAAGCAGATACACTTCAGAACATCGTATTGAATTTATTATACCCTTCACCACCATAGGTGGAAAGGGTATTATAAGTTTGTGCTGATGTTTGCAACGCATAGAAATATTTGTCTTAGACCCACCTTTTAGTATACCAATAGGCTTAGAATCACTTTCTGAGTCGATTTAGCGATGTCCGTCCGTCCGTCTGGCTGGCTGGACGGCTGGCTGGCTGGCTGGACCCCCATGTAAACCTTGTAATCAAACTACAGGTCGCAATTCTAAAGATAATTTGATGAAATTTGGCGCAGATCATTTTTTTGACAATGGGACCATGGCTATTGAAATTGGTCAAAATCGGTCCATTATTTCTGGTACCTCCCATAGGTCCCACTTCCCGGAATTGCTATATTGGCCACAAATATCAATATTTTTTCATGAAATTTAAACCAAATACTGCTTATGTCAACTTAAATCACTGTACCAAATTTCGTTGAAATTGGTCCACATTTGACCATAGCTCCCATACAAATTCTTCTTTAAAAACGCACTAAATGAGACAAAAAATCACTAAAACGATCGTAAATCTAAAGATAATGGAAATTTTGAGTCTATTTTTTGCATACATAATTTTTGTAACAACTGTAATCAATCTGCCAAATTTCGAGATAATCGGTCCATATTTGACCCTAGCTCTCACATAAGTCCAAATGACGGAAACAGGTTGAATATATAAGTTTTGAGAAAATGTTTGTATGATGGCAAAATTTAGCAAATATTTGTCTTTACACAGGAAAAATAACACCTTTGACCTTAGTGGTGAAGGGTATCGTATGGTCGGCTTGACCGACTATAGCGCTTTCTTACTTGTTCTAAATTGCATAAGTAGCAAAGTTAAGCTGCACTAGAAATGTAGGTTAGCTCTCGTAGACTTTTTTATTAAAATATAGCGCCAGGCTGTGTTGGTTTCCTGGTCACTGTGACATCAAAGGCAACGAAATTGTCGATTAAGTTGCATGGCAGGGCACAATAAAAACCTTAGACATATGGTAACAGATATTCACCACTTATGTATAAATATATAGGTATCAGGTATTGGATCTGTAAGGAAATCGCAAAGACCTGTTGGACAAAAATTTTGCTAGGCCTTAGAAGCACTCATTTAAGGAAATTTATAGGGATATTATTCAACCACTGTAATATAAACTTTAGGGTAAGTAGGTGGAATAGAGGGTTCAGATGAGAACACGTCCGAATCTGTAAAACAGATCATCAAACATTGCTTAATGCTTTAAAGTCAGTTGGCTTAAGTTTCTAGGTATCAGATTCCACAGAAAACTCCAAGATATCAGATCGTTTTCGTAACAAAATGTTTTATAGAAAATTTTTGGAAATACATTAATTATTTCGAATATTTGTCGATGTTAACTTTTTTTTGTATCTTAGCGCTAAAGGTTGCCCATTTCGGATTACATCCATTTCCGTCAATCATATAATTTGGAAATTTGGCAACACTGGATATTAATTCACTGTGAATTTTAAATAATAAGAAGAAGAACAAGATGAATTAATTTGCCTGCAAAATAAATTTCAAAAATGTTTACCTCTGTAGCATTTTTCTTCAATAACGATTCCAGTGAAAGTGATGCAGAACAACCTGAGACCCAGAATGTTGGCAGACATAGCAATCGAAGTAATCATATCTATACTTCAAAACAAGAAAATCCTCGCTTAGTGCGTCGTGCCTTAAGAGATGCCTCAAATGTCCTGAGTATACCAGAGGAGCGGCAAGTATAATGATAACTCTTATTTTGGTTATTATTAAAATTCTTTTCCATTAAAGATTCATTAAATCCTTCCGCATTAGCAAGGAAGTCTTTTCAATGCTGCTGGAAGAGGTAGAGCCAAAAATGAAACCCGCCTACAGATGTACCCATATACCGGCGTCCACCAAACTAGCCACATTTCTGGCATTTATTGCCACAGGTGCACAAAAAGCTACGCCTGCCAAGGAAAATGCTATTGTCATGTCACTGTCACAAATATCCAAGATTATCTGCGAAATGCTGGACATTTTTGATGAACATCTACTGACCAAATGGATTAAGCTGGAACAGAGTCAGGACGAAGAAAGCAGAGCTAAAGAATATTTTTACAACTATGCCGGTATGCCGGGTGTCGTAGGGTGCGTTGATAATATGCATTTACGCATAAAGGCACCGACGAAGGAGGTGAAACGTTTGTACAAGAATAGTCAGGGATATTTCAGTTTGAATGCCATGATTGTAAGTCAAATTTGTCGTGTATCTATATTTAGTTGTTTTGGATTTACATTTACTTTTGTATATTACTTAAGCATCTGATTTATACGAAGGCAGCTCAACAAATCCGTGGAGTTTTTGAATTTTCAGCTGCTTAATTTTAAATTTAATATTGCTCATGTCAAGAGTCAACTGTTAATTCATTCTTGTTTAAATTTTAACAAGTTGAGTCATTGAATTTGTGTTTGGCAAACGTTTTGACAAATGACTTCACCCTCTGCGTAATTTTTAAAAACGTCGCAGTTACTACAATACTTATAGCCTAGATTAATAAATATTATGGGGACCTAATCACTAGAGATCTCGTCGCCGGGGTGGCATTGTTGGGAAACAGCCACATAAATATGTGGCGAGAAACTCCTTCCATGAATGGGTGGTAGAAGAAAAATCAAATATCCCCGCAAAACAAATAGGTAGTATTGGTTATATACTTCAATCGCTTTTTAAAGGCAACTCGATACTAAAAGATAGATTGATCTAAAATAGATATAGGCACCGGTTCGAATATTTTTTTGCAAGGCAAAATATTAAGAGATCTAAAAGGCTTGCTAGTGATATTGTGGGCTTTATAGGTTGACTCGGATGACTTAGATAAGTCTATAAATATAAAATAACAATAGCTTGTTATCTCTACTACTATTAGGTTCGACAACATGCTCTTTCGGATCGAATAACGCAGTTAGTCCTCCAGGAGAATATGTTGCAACGACGCACTGTGGATACCTTAGCACCTCCACAAGTATAAAATGTCATTTCAACGTCACAGGGACTATGACGTGGGCGACCAACTCTCCCCTACATTGGTAGGAACAACATTTGCATACATACACAACTCCCACGATATTCCAATTGGAACAAGGTGCACGTACTTTTCTCACACAATGAGCTGCATTTGATTCTATTTTTAGACTTGTTTTAACTCCGGCTCCGAACGGCAAATGCATTAGAAAACTTTAACATAGCCTAATACTCAATAACCAGTGGCTAGCTGAGTTATAAGGTGAACCGCTTTTTTGAAAATTTATTTTTTCAAGTGGATCTGGCCGGGGATCGAACTTGGGACCTAGGCGGATGACTTACCTGCTATACCACGTCGGTTCACACAACATTTCACACAGAAAATAAAAAAAATAAAAATCAACCTGACACGGACGAGACCTCCTTGAAGTATAGCTTCAGGGTCAGACGGGACGAGGTAGGGAGGGACGAAAAAGACGAACTAACACTTAGTGACATTGACTTAGTAACATTGATTCTCCAACAGGAGCGACAATTACTGAAGGACCTAGAGTAGATAGTGGGTATGACGAAGGTTGTACTGGATTCCTCCCTTTCCAACGATGCCACTTAGTTCCTGGCTGATGTCACGCTGAATTGGAACTTGAGATCACGGTGATCTCAGCTTCCAACGAGCCTCTTGCGTGATCTCCCCCTGGATCTCGGGACACGGTGGATAGGGCTACCCAGACTTAGATACATAGACTTTCATATTTATTTGCTTCATATTTTAAATGAATGTCATATACCGCCGAAAATCTTAAAATTCATTTCTTTTTTTAGATATGCGACCAAAATATGATAATAAAATACACTGATGCCAGTTCACCTGGAAGTTATCCGGATGCATATGTTTGGGAACACAGTTCTGTGAGTAACTACTTTAGAACAAATTATCTGAATGGAAAACAAAACAATTGGCTTTTAGGTAAATATTTATAATATATCATCACCTAAAATGTTCAAAGACAACCCAAATTATTTTAATTTTAAAGGGGAAACAAATGAAGTTATAAAATGAAAATTATTTAATTTAATCCTAAGATTTCCGAGTCGTTTCGTTACAAAGAAACGATTGTCGTAAGAACGAAAGCCTGCCATTATCAATACTTTTTGTAGAAGGGCCATAGGCAAAACTCGGGGACTTAGCTCTACAAGTCTATTCTAATGTATGGTGCGCTGATTTGGGGGGCTTCTTCATCCCGCTATTAGGGAAGAAAATTTGTTTTAGGCTTTCTGACCTATGTAGTATTCTTCAAGCCGAGATATCGACCATTTACTACAGAAAGGCGTATTCGTTTCTGTTTCGATAGTTAGGTTGTCATAAAATCCCTATCTAATGTCCATAGGACATCTGTTTTTAATCGTGATTGCCGGGCATCTCTTAACGAGATGGCAAGACATTGAAAGATTGAACTTTTCTGGGAACCCGGGCAAAACAACATACCTGGTAACTTCATTACGGACAAACTCGCAAAATCCGGTGCTCGTGCTAGTCAGGAAAACATCGATCAATTTACGGGCTTTCCGCTATCCGCCTGTAAATCAGTAATTAGGCAATCTCTTTATGAGATTGAGAAGAGAAGAAGTGGTTTAAGTGTTCTTAAACCACTTCTTCAATCTCCAGGCAAACATGGCCCGCTTAGAACAACAAACACTTAAAATACTTGGTTTCTTTCCCTCGGAAGCCGCGGAAACCCTTAACAGGGTTGAAATGCTTTGTTTCTTACTTCTTTCAGAATCTAGAAGACTTACGGAGTATTCATCCTATGAAGATGGTGAAATACATAAAGCTGTCAAAACTATATGAGAAACAATAAACTCAATAAAGTGAATTGGGTCAATTTTTGGGGACGCACTATGGATCAAAATACATAGTCTGGTCCATAATCTCACTTTTTCCTGCGAGGTCCTCGTATCTATTCTAACAGGGCATTGCGTTTTGGATTGCATGCCAGAAGGCTTTTAAGATTATGACTATACTGCCGCAGTTGTCACAATATGAGAAGACAGCTACTCATTTTCTCTGTCTCTGTCCCGCTCTCTTTAATGTTGAGGTATCTTGATCCGGCCGCGCTTTTTCTGCACCATTTAAATGATCTAGCGAGTATAAACATTCCTAAAATAGACTCACTTAACAGGGCTACAGACTGGCTTGAAAAAGTCTCTAATCGATGGTCTGGAATTCATTACTGTTTCGTTTTCCTTTTGTTGTTGTTGTTGTAACTTGGTCAGAATCCTTAGATTTCCGAGTCATTCCGGTACGAAGAACAGACTGCCGTGGGAACGTTTTCCTTTTCCAGTCTATCCCTTGCATCTACTACAAAGGGACAGTTTTTAGGACCCATGTGACGCTGAACTATCACAACCTAATACAAAAAATACTATATAGTTAATTATAATATCCAATTTTCTGTTTTTTTTCTCCCGACATCTAGGAGATAATGCCTATAATTTACAACCCTATATGATGACTCCATACAAAAATACCACCGATTCCTATCAAATGTTGTTTAACAAAAAACACAGTGATATCTCTAAAACAATACAAAATTGTTTAAATGCTTTAAAAACACGTTTTAGTTGTTTAATTGCACCAAAAGGTTTACTTTATACCCCGGAAAAAGCGGCCAAAATTTTCAACGCATGTTGCATTCTCCATAACATTTGTATTGAATACAAAAATAAATGGATACCATCAAATCAAGTTCCGGAAGATGATGAAACTAATGAAGAAGATGATGCTATAAACAATGTTGCAGCAGCTTTTGGAGAAGAGGAATGTTTGGATGCAATACGTATTAGAGATGAAATTGCATTAATGCCCACACAGTCAGTTAATCCTGAAAACTCCCAAGAAAATCTGCTGGATTCAGAACAGGATAGCTCTAACAGCAGAAACCATAAAAGGGCTAGTTTACAACGTAGAAATTTAAGAGATGCCACAAATGTTTTAGAGTTTCCGGAGGATCAGTTAGTTTAAAATTAGTTTAAATAAAGCAAGTCTTTTAATTGTATTCAATTTTTTCTTTTCAGATTCCTTAAAACTTTTCGTGTTAATAAAGAGGTATTTTCATTATTGCTCGAAGAAGTAGCTCCCAAAATGAAAGTTGCCTACAGAAGTACCCACATACCAGCCCAACTTAAACTTGCAGTATTCCTAACAGTTATTGCTGGCAGTGGACAAACAGCTACCGCTCAAACTTCATTTGTATCCAAAGCTGAAGTCTCGAAGATTACCAATGAATTATTAGACATTTTCCAAGAACATTTGCTGCCACAATGGATTAAAATAGAACAAAGTGTGGAAGAAGAAAACGAGGCAAAACAGTATTTCCAGAGTATAGCTGGCATATATGGAGTTGTTGGCTGCCTTGATCATATCCATATACGCATAAAGACTCCTCCAGCGGATGTAAAACATCTTTACAAAAACCGCTTTGACTTCTTTAGTTTAAATGTCACGATGGTTTGTATATTAGAAAAATAAAATTTTTAAAGTACTTATATCATCTTTATCCTAGATATGTAATCATAATATGATTATAAAATTTGTGGATGCCACACAACCTGGATCATACAAGTCATCGGATATTTGGGATGAAAGTTCCGCTCATTTATATTATAGGAAAAATTATTTTGATGGAAAAGATAATTACTGGCTTCTTGGTAAGTTTTAATTTTTCTGGTTTTTATCATTCAACACCAACTTTATATTATCTACTAAAGGCTCTGCCGCCTATAAATTTCAACCTTATGTGATGACACCATTTGTAAGACCCCGAGAGCGTTATCAAAGAGTATTTAACTTTAAGCACTCCTCTACCTTAAAAACTATTAAGAAATGCATTAACAACTTAAAACGTCGTTTCGACTGTCTGACCACACCCACTGGATTGTTATATTCAACGGAAAAGGCGGCCAAAATTATACAGACTTGTTGTATTCTGCACAATATATGTATTAGGTACAAAAGTGATTTTGTATCTTCTTTGGGCGAAAATGATGTTAATGATGAAGATAGTGAAGTGTACGACTCCAGTTTCGATGAGAATGATGAATATGAACCCTATAATATGGAAACTATGGCGGCTAACACTTTTAGAAACGATATTTGTGGCTTATTTTACTTTGATTGTTTGTAAAATAATATTAAAAAAAGTTATTGTTTCTTAGAAAATAAATTTCACAACTGTTTTGTTATTGATAATTATTAAAATTAAGTTTTTAATTTTATATCTCTAAATACCTGTTAAAAATAATAAGAAGGTTTCGCGGAACTGTTCACTTTGTGTAATCTACTATCACCTCTGAAACGAGGAAACTCAGTTTTAGTTCAGTTCTAGATCAGTTCTAGTTTTTCATACCTCTGAAACGAGGAAACTCAGTTCTAGTTCAGTTCTAGTTCAGTTCTAGTTCAGTTCTAGTTCAGTTCTAGTTCAGTTCTAGTTCAGTTCTAGTTCAGTTCTAGTTCAGTTCTAGTTCAGTTCTAGTTCAGTTCTAGTTCAGTTCTAGTTCAGTTCTAGTTCAGTTCTAGTTCAGTTCTAGTTCAGTTCTAGTTCAGTTCTAGTTCAGTTCTAGTTCAGTTCTAGTTCAGTTCTAGTTCAGTTCTAGTTCAGTTCTAGTTCAGTTCTAGTTCAGTTCTAGTTCAGTTCTAGTTCAGTTCTAGTTCAGTTCTAGTTCAGTTCTAGTTCAGTTCTAGTTCAGTTCTAGTTCAGTTCTAGTTCAGTTCTAGTTCAGTTCTAGTTCAGTTCTAGTTCAGTTCTAGTTCAGTTCTAGTTCAGTTCTAGTTCAGTTCTAGTTCAGTTCTAGTTCAGTTCTAGTTCAGTTCTAGTTCAGTTCTAGTTCAGTTCTAGTTCAGTTCTAGTTCAGTTCTAGTTCAGTTCTAGTTCAGTTCTAGTTCAGTTCTAGTTCAGTTCTAGTTCAGTTCTAGTTCAGTTCTAGTTCAGTTCTAGTTCAGTTCTAGTTAAGTTCTAGTTCAGTTCTAGTTCAGTTCTAGTTCAGTTCTAGTTCAGTTCTAGTTCAGTTCTAGTTCAGTTCTAGTTCAGTTCTAGTTCAGTTCTAGTTCAGTTCTAGTTCAGTTCTAGTTCAGTTCTAGTTCAGTTCTAGTTCAGTTCTAGTTCAGTTTTAGTTCAGTTCTAGTTCAGTTCTAGTTCAGTTCTAGTTCAGTTCTAGTTCAGTTCTAGTTCAGTTCTAGTTCAGTTCTAGTTCAGTTCTAGTTCAGTTCTAGTTCAGTTCTAGTTCAGTTCTAGTTCAGTTCTAGTTCAGTTCTAGTTCAGTTCTAGTTCAGTTCTAGTTCAGTTCTAGTTCAGTTCTAGTTCAGTTCTAGTTCAGTTCTAGTCCAGTTCTAGTTCAGTTCTAGTTCAGTTCTAGTTCAGTTCTAGTTCAGTTCTAGTTCAGTTCTAGTTCAGTTCTAGTCCAGTTCTAGTTCAGTTCTAGTTCAGTTCTAGTTCAGTTCTAGTTCAGTTCTAGTTCAGTTCTAGTTCAGTTCTAGTTCAGTTCTAGTTCAGTTCTAGTTCAGTTCTAGTTCAGTTCTAGTTCAGTTCTAGTTCAGTTCTAGTTCAGTTCTAGTTCAGTTCTAGTTCAGTTCTAGTTCAGTTCTAGTTCAGTTCTAGTTCAGTTCTAGTTCAGTTCTAGTTCAGTTCTAGTTCAGTTCTAGTTCAGTTCTAGTTCAGTTCTAGTTCAGTTCTAGTTCAGTTCTAGTTCAGTTCTAGTTCAGTTCTAGTTCAGTTCTAGTTCAGTTCTAGTTCAGTTCTAGTTCAGTTCTAGTTCAGTTCTAGTTCAGTTCTAGTTCAGTTCTAGTTCAGTTCTAGTTCAGTTCTAGTTCAGTTCTAGTTCAGTTCTAGTTCAGTTCTAGTTCAGTTCTAGTTCAGTTCTAGTTCAGTTCTAGTTCAGTTCTAGTTCTAGTTCAGTTCTAGTTCAGTTCTAGTTCAGTTCTAGTTCAGTTCTAGTTCAGTTCTAGTTCAGTTCTAGTTCAGTTCTAGTTCAGTTCTAGTTCAGTTCTAGTTCAGTTCAGTTCAGTTCTAGTTCAGTTCTAGTTCAGTTCTAGTTCAGTTCTAGTTCAGTTCTAGTTCAGTTCTAGTTCAGTTCTAGTTCAGTTCTAGTTCAGTTCTAGTTCAGTTCTAGTTCAGTTCTAGTTCAGTTCTAGTTCAGTTCTAGTTCAGTTCTAGTTCAGTTCTAGTTCAGTTCTAGTTCAGTTCTAGTTCAGTTCTAGTTCAGTTCTAGTTCAGTTCTAGTTCAGTTCTAGTTCAGTTCTAGTTCAGTTCTAGTTCAGTTCTAGTTCAGTTCTAGTTCAGTTCTAGTTCAGTTCTAGTTCTGTTTTAGTTCAGTTCTAGTTCTGTTTTAGTTCAGTTCTAGTTCGGTTCTACTTCAGTACTAGTTCAGTTCTAGTTCAGTTTGAATTCTGAAATGCGATTGAAAATGGTGTAGACGCTAGAACTTAATATATGATTTATTTGATAAATGACATTTCATTGTAGTCACTGAAATACATGTCCCTTTTCACCCAATAAAATAAAACTGGTAGTTGAAGTGAGAACAAATCTGTGTAACATGTTAGCGCCTTATTTGCATGGATTGCACGTGCATTTTACCCTACACCACCATGTAGAGGAAGTCTATTCGTTTTGTGGTGATGTTTAGATTAAAATTTCAAAGTACACAAAACTACTCAAAGACACCTCCCGAATATTATGGCAACAGGTCGACATTAAACCATAGTTTTCAAAAAGATTCTATCGCCTGAAACTGAAAAAATGTTTAGTCAAAGCAAGAGTAACGTTTAAATTTAGCACAAAGAGTTTTGATGTGTACTAAATTTGTTGATATTCCGTACAAATTTGATCAAGCTTTGACATAACCTCAATCACGACATTTATTCATTTGTATAAATACTTATTATTATCAAAAAATTGGTAGGGTATCATATGGACTTGAATGACTATAACACGTTGCTACTTCTTTATTTTTTATTTTTCATATGGGGAACACAGAAATGCACATGCTATGGAATATATCTCAAAGCAGACATGCTAAAGTATTGTTTCTTAAAAATAATTACACTTTTATTTTTTTTTATAAAAGCCTGTGTTTTTTCAAAAAGACAATTACTTATTTACTTTTAAAGTATATTTTAACCAATTTTCGATCATTCAGAATTGAAACTTAATCATTTTAAAACTTAATTTCTTTATTATAATAAAACGACACATTCTCTTAAATATCTGCCTTTTAGGGCTTTTGCATATCATTATTAAAGATCATTTTAATAAACTAGGGCTTGGGTTTGTAATTCAATAGATACTCGTATTGTTGTTGTTGTTTTTCATTTAAAATTAATTTCGGTTTATTTTCAATTCCAAACGGATGGGTTTATCCACGGCCCTGCCAATCAAAACAGTTGCAATATTTTGTCACAATAAAGGTGTATCCTTGTCACATTTGTTCTGTAATAAATCACAATTTATTTAGTTCAAAAGAATAAAACATGATTTATTTGCCAACAACTTAAACATGACATATTTCTAGTAGCGATCACAAATTGACGGGGAAAATTTTTGAATAGTTGCTGGGAATATTTAATTGAAGATTGCAAATAAAATAAATTTTATATTTTGATATTGAAATATTGCAGCTTTGTTCGAATGTATTAGAAAAATATTGTTCTTTTCCTTTTCCAATTTCTTATAGAAAAACTTTAAAGAAACTTTTTCTATAAGAATAATTTTGTATCGAAAAGTTGTTATAAATATTTTCTGTAGAAAAAGATTTTCCATAAGCAACTTTATATGGAAAAATTTTCTATGAATAATTTCCTATAGAAAAATTTTCTATGGAAAAAAAATTCCATAGAAAAATTTTATACAGAAAAATATTTTAGAGATAAACATTATATGGCAAACTTTCTGCAGAAAAATTGTATATGGGAAAAGTTTCTATAGAAAATTTTTCCACATAAAGATTATCTATAGCAAAATTTTTTATAGAAAAATTTTCAATAGAAACATTTTTTATGGAAAAATTTTCTATAGCAACATTTTGAATATATAAAAAAAATTTTCTATAGAAAAATTTTCACATCGAAAAATTTTCATATCGAAAAATTTTCTATAGAAAAATTTTCATATCGAAAAATTTTCTATAGAAAAATTTTCATATCGAAAAATTTTCTATAGAAAAATTTTCATATCGAAAAATTTTCTATAGAAAAATTTTCATATCGAAAAATTTTCTATAGAAAAATTTTTTTTCATATCGAAAAATTTTCTATAGAAAAATTTTTTTTCATATCGAAAAATTTTCTATAGAAAATTTTTTTTTCATATCGAAAAATTTTCTATAGAAAAATTTTTTTTCATATCGAAAAATGTTCTATAGGAAAATTTTCATATAAAAAAACTTTCTATAGGAAAATTTTCATATAAAAAAACTTTCTATAGGAAAATTTTCATATAAAAAAACTTTCTATAGGAAAATTTTCATATAAAAAAATTTTCTATAGAAAAATTTTCATATTGAAAAATTTTCTATAGAAAAATTTTCATATCGAAAAATTTTCTATAGAAAAATTTTCATATCAAAAAATTTTCTATAGAAAAATTTTCATATCGAAAAATTTTTTATAGAAAAATTTTCATATCGAAAAATTTTCTATAGAAAAATTTTCATATCGAAAAATTTTCTATAGAAAAATTTTCATATAAAAAAATTTTCTATAGAAAAATTTTCATATCGAAAAATTTTCTATAGAAAAATTTTCATATCGAAAAATTTTCTATAGAAAAATTTTCATATCAAAAAATTTTCTATAGAAAAATTTTCATATCGAAAAATTTTTTATAGAAAATTTTTCGATATGAAAAATTTTCTATAGAAAAATTTTCATATCGAAAAATTTTCTATAGAAAAATTTTCATATCGAAAAATTTTCTATAGAAAAATTTTCATATCGAAAAATTTTCTATAGAAGAATTTTCATATCGAAAAATTTTCTATAGAAAAATTTTCATATCGAAAAATTTTCTATAGAAAAATTTTCATATCGAAAAATTTTCTATAGAAAATTTTTTTTCATATCGAAAAATTTTCTATAGAAAATTTTTTTTCATATCGAAAAATTTTCTATAGAAAATTTTTTTTTCATATCGAAAAATTTTCTATAGAAAAATTTTTTTTTCATATCGAAAAATTTTCTATAGAAAAATTTTTTTTCATATCGAAAAATTTTCTATAGAAAAATTTTTTTCATATAAAAAAATTTTCTATAGGAAAATTTTCATATAAAAAATTTTCTATAGAAAAATTTTCATATCGAAAAATTTTCTATAGAAAAATTTTCATATCAAAAAATTTTCTATAGAAAAATTTTCATATCGAAAAATTTTTTATAGAAAAATTTTCATATCGAAAAATTTTCTATAGAAAAATTTTCATATCGAAAAATTTTCATATCGAAAAATTTTCTATAGAAAAATTTTCATATCGAAAAATTTTCTATAGAAAAATTTTCATATCGAAAAATTTTCTATAGAAAAATTTTCATATCGAAAAATTTTCTATAGAAAAATTTTCATATCGAAAAATTTTCTATAGAAAAATTTTCATATCGAAAAATTTTCTATAGAAAAATTTTCATATCGAAAAATTTTCTATAGAAAAATTTTCATATCGAAAAATTTTCTATAGAAAAATTTTCATATCGAAAAATTTTCTATAGAAAAATTTTCATATCGAAAAATTTTCTATAGAAAAATTTTCATATCGAAAAATTTTCTATAGAAAAATTTTCATATCGAAAAATTTTCTATAGAAAAATTTTCATATCGAAAAATTTTCTATAGAAAAATTTTCATATCGAAAAATTTTCTATAGAAAAATTTTCATATCGAAAAATTTTCTATAGAAAAATTTTCATATCGAAAAATTTTCTATAGAAAAATTTTCATATCGAAAAATTTTCTATAGAAAAATTTTCATATCGAAAAATTTTCTATAGAAAAATTTTCATATCGAAAAATTTTCTATAGAAAAATTTTCATATCGAAAAATTTTCTATAGAAAAATTTTCATATCGAAAAATTTTCTATAGAAAAATTTTCATATCGAAAAATTTTCTATAGAAAAATTTTCATATCGAAAAATTTTCTATAGAAAAATTTTCATATCGAAAAATTTTCTATAGAAAAATTTTCATATCGAAAAATTTTCTATAGAAAAATTTTCATATCGAAAAATTTTCTATAGAAAAATTTTCATATCGAAAAATTTTCTATAGAAAAATTTTTATATCGAAAAATTTTCTATAGAAAAATTTTCATATAAAAAATTTTCTATAGAAAAATTTTCATATCGAAAAATTTTCTATAGAAAAATTTTCATATCGAAAAATTTTCTATAGAAAAATTTTCATATCGAAAAATTTTCTATAGAAAAATTTTCATATCGAAAAATTTTCTATAGAAAAATTTTCATATCGAAAAATTTTCTATAGAAAAATTTTCATATCGAAAAATTTTCTATAGAAAAATTTTCATATCGAAAAATTTTCTATAGAAACATTTTCATATCAAAAAATTTTCTATAGAAAAATTTTCATATCGAAAAATTTTCTATAGAAAAATTTTCATATCGAAAAATTTTCTATAGAAAAATTTTCATATCGAAAAATTTTCTATAGAAAAATTTTCATATCGAAAAATTTTCTATAGAAAAATTTTCATATCGAAAAATTTTCTATAGAAAAATTTTCATATCGAAAAATTTTCTATAGAAAAATTTTCATATCGAAAAATTTTCTATAGAAAAATTTTCATATCGAAAAATTTTCTATAGAAAAATTTTCATATCGAAAAATTTTCTATAGAAAAATTTTCATATCGAAAAATTTTCTATAGAAAAATTTTCATATCGAAAAATTTTTTATAGAAAAATTTTCTATAGAAAAATTTTCATATCGAAAAATTTTCTATAGAAAAATTTTCATATCGAAAAATTTTCTATAGAAAAATTTTCATATCGAAAAATTTTCTATAGAAAAATTTTCATATCGAAAAATTTTCTATAGAAAAATTTTCATATCGAAAAATTTTCTATAGAAAAATTTTTTTTCATATCGAAAAATTTTCTATAGAAAAATTTTTTTCATATCGAAAAATTTTCTATAGAAAAATTTGTTTTCATATCGAAAAATGTTCTATAGGAAAATTTTCATATAAAAAAAATTTCTATAGAAAAATTTTCATATAAAAAAATTTTCTATAGAAAAATTTTCATATCGAAAAATTTTCTATAGAAAAATTTTCATATCGAAAAATTTTCTATAGAAAAATTTTCATATCAAAAAATTTTCTATAGAAAAATTTTCATATCGAAAAATTTTTTATAGAAAATTTTTCGATATGAAAAATTTTCTATAGAAAAATTTTCATATCGAAAAATTTTCTATAGAAAAATTTTCATATCGAAAAATTTTCTATAGAAAAATTTTTTTTCATATCGAAAAATTTTCTATAGAAAAATTTTTTTTCATATCGAAAAATTTTCTATAGAAAAATTTTTTTTCATATCGAAAAATTTTCTATAGAAAAATTTTTTTTCATATCGAAAAATTTTCTATAGAAAAATTTTTTTCATATAAAAAAATTTTCTATACGAAAATTTTCATATAAAAAAATTTTCTATACGAAAATTTTCATATAAAAAATTTTCTATAGAAAAATTTTCATATCGAAAAATTTTCTATAGAAAAATTTTCATATCAAAAAATTTTCTATAGAAAAATTTTCATATCGAAAAATTTTTTATAGAAAAATTTTCATATCGAAAAATTTTCTATAGAAAAATTTTCATATCGAAAAATTTTCATATCGAAAAATTTTCTATAGAAAAATTTTCATATCGAAAAATTTTCTATAGAAAAATTTTCATATCGAAAAATTTTCTATAGAAAAATTTTCATATCGAAAAATTTTCTATAGAAAAATTTTCATATTGAAAAATTTTCTATAGAAAAATTTTCATATCGAAAAATTTTCTATAGAAAAATTTTCATATCGAAAAATTTTCTATAGAAAAATTTTCATATTGAAAAATTTTTTATAGAAAAATTTTCATATCGAAAAATTTTCTATAGAAAAATTTTCATATTGAAAAATTTTCTATAGAAAAATTTTCATATCGAAAAATTTTCTATAAAAAAATTGTTATATCGATAAATTTTCTATTGACAAATTTTTAAAATTCTTTTATCAAAAAACTTTAAATAGAAAAATATTGATTTTTAAAAATTTTCTATTGAAAATTTTTTATATAGAAAAATTTTCTTTAGAAAAATTTTTTTATATGGAAAAATTTTCTATAGAAAGTTTTTATATTGAAAAATTTTCTATAGAAAATTTTTAGATCGAAAAATTTTCATATCAAAAATTTGCCTATCAAAAATTTTCTATAGAAAAATTTTTGTTATCGAAATATTTTCTATCGAAAAATTTTCTATAGAAAATTATCGAAAAATTTTCTATAGAAAATTATCGAAAAATTTTGTATAGAAAATCATCGAAAAATTTTCTATAGAAAATTATCGAAAAATTTTCTATAGAAAATTAACGAAAAATTTTCTATAGAAAATTATTGAAAAATTTTCTATAGAAAATTATCGAAAAATTTTCTATAGAAAATTATCGAAAAATTTTCTATAGAAAATTATCGAAAAATTTTCTATAGAAAATTATCGAAAAATTTTCTATAGAAAATTATCGAAAAATTTTCTATAGAAAATTATCGAAAAATTTTTTATAGAAAATTATCGAAAAATTTTCTATAGAAAATTATCGAAAAATTTTCTATAGAAAATTATCGAAAAATTTTCTATAGAAAATTATCGAAAAATTTTCTATAGAAAATTATCGAAAAATTTTCTATAGAAAATTATCGAAAAATTTTCTATAGAAAATTATCGAAAAATTTTCTATAGAAAATTATCGAAAAATTTTCGATAGAAAATTATCGAAAAATTTTCTATAGAAAATTATCGAAAAATTTTCTATAGAAAGTTATCGAAAAATTTTCTATAGAAAATTAACGAAAAATTTTCTATAGAAAATTAACGAAAAATTTTCTATAGAAAATTAACGAAAAATTTTCTATAGAAAATTAACGAAAAATTTTCTATAGAAAATTATCGAAAAATTTTCTACAGAAAATTATCAAAAAATTTTCTATAGAAAATTATCGAAAAATTTTCTATAGAAAATTATCGAAAAATTTTCTATAGAAAATTATCGAAAAATTTTCTATAGAAAATTATCGAAAAATTTTCTATAGAAAATTATTGAAAAATTTTTTTTAGAAAATTATCAAAAAATTTTCTTTAGAAAATTATCGAAAATTTCCTGTAGAAAATTATCGAAAATTTCCTGTAGAAAATTATTGAAAAATTTTCTGTAGAAAATTATTGAAAAATTTTCTGTAGAAAATTATTGAAAAATTTTCTATAGAAAATTATTGAAAAATTTTCTATAGAAAATTATTGAAAAATTTTCTAGAGAAAATTATTGAAAAATTTTCTATAGAAAAATTTTCTATAGAAAATTATCGAAAAATTTTCAATAGAAAAGAATCGAAAAATTTTCAATAGAAAATGATCGAAAAATTTTCAATCGAAAATTATCGAAAAATTTTCAATAGAAATTATCAAAATTCATATCTAAAAATTTTCTATAGAAAAATTTTCATATTGAAAAATTTTCTATAGAAAAATTTTCTATAGAAAAATTGTTATATCGATAAATTTTCTATTGACAAATTTTTAAAATTCTTTTATCAAAAAACTTTGAATAGAAAAATATTGATTTTTAAAAATTTTCTATTGAAAATTTTTTATATAGAAAAATTTTCTTTAGAAAATTTTTTTTATATGGAAAAATTTTCTATAGAAAGTTTTTATATTGAAAAATTTTCTATAGAAAATTTTTAGATCGAAAAATTTTCATATCAAAAAATTGCCTATTAAAAATTTTCTATAGAAAAATTTTTGATATCGAAATATTTTCTATCGAAAATTTTTCTATAGAAAATTATCGAAAAATTTTCTATTGAAAAATTTTCTATACAAAATTATCGAAAAATTTTCTTTAGAAAATTATCGAAAAATTTTCTTTAGAAAATTATCGAAAAATTTTCTTTAGAAAATTATCGAAAAATTTTCTAGAGAAAATTATTGAAAAATTTTCTTTAGAAAATTATCGAAAAATTTTCAATAGAAAATGATCGAAAAATTTTCAATAGAAAATTATCGAAAAATTTTCAATAGAAATTATCGAAAAATTTTCTATAGAAATTTGTTTTTATATCAAATAATTTCCAAGAAAAAAATTTTGTACTAAAAAATTTTAAAGAAAAAAATTCTTTAAATAATTAAGTTTATCGGAGAATTTTTTAAAAATATAAAATATCCTTCCATTTAAAATGAAAGGATATCTATCATCTTACAATTAAAGCATTTTAGCTCTATTTCAATATTATTTAGATTAATTGCATTATTAACTTAAAGACTGAGACTAGTATTATTGATTTTATTTGCTATTACTTAATAATTTCTCTATTGTTTGTGTTGTCATTAGAAAATAATTTATTTCAATTAAATTATATTCAATTCAATTCGATTCAGTCAACGGAACAAATAACAAAACCAATCATCCATTAATTCACTCATTTACACTCGTATTATTTATAGCGCTAGTACGTTCAGTTCACACTTTTGCTAATGATTATGACGAGCTGGAAAGTTGCGATATATTTTTGTTGTATGCTGCGTGTCAATTGCCTTTGTTGTGCCATACTCTGGGGCTGATATTGTGTGTTTGTCATTTCGTTTGTTGTTTGAGCGATGTCCACTTGTTAGACTATAGACATCACCCAGCTAGCAATTTGGTGATTGTTGACGATAATATCAGCAAAATGAGTCTTTTGGGATTCGTATAGATGATCAAAAACTGATTAAATAGCTTGGTGATCTAAAAAAGAATCCAAAAAGACTCCTTAAAACGCTTAGAAAACGACTAGTTTACAAAAACAATTCTTGCAGAATGTGTGTAGTCAAAATCTTATCGTGCAAACGATTCTAATACGACTGTTTTTTATGTTATTTTAATCAGTTTGGTGATCAAAAAAGACCACAAAATGACTCAGAAATACCTTAGAAGCGACTATTTTAAAGCAAAATATGTGCAATCAGTTTGGTGATCAAAAAAGTGTACAAAAGGACTCATAGACGTTTAGTAAGCGAATAGTTAAAAATAGCACAACAAATTTTTGTAAAATGTTACGCACATATAACTATTTTGGGTGATAAAAAAATGCCACAAAAAGACTCGTATCTTATTATGGGTAATGTGGCTTAGTTGATTACTATAAGCATAACATACATATCATATTCAGCAGCCTAGGTTCGATTCTCGGTCTCGAGAACATCAATTTCTGTAACTTCACTGTTCTAAAAAAAGATATTGACGTGTTCTAAAAATGGATAAACTGTGTTAAATAATAAAAACCTTTATTCTTTTTTTTTATAAATCTAGCAAAATGTGTGCAGTCATATTCTAATCAGCAAAACGAGTCATTAAAGACTCGTTTTGAAGAGTCGTATGAAGACTACCATTTTCTCACACAAAAAGATCATTTTTGACTCATAAGTGATATCATAAATTATCATTTTAATCGTGTAGTGAAGTCAAAAAAGACTCAATTTGATTAAAAATTTCCTGGGCAACTACACATAAAATATCAATATAATTTGTGGGCGTGTGAAAAAGTTCGGTAATACATTTTTAAAATGGATCAAAAATATAATATAAGTATGTAGTATTATTAACTGAATTTGAACTTTATGGTGAGGAGTCCTCACTGAGGACAGCCTTACTGAACTCCAGTGTTATGTAACAAACTAGATTTACCATTAATTGAGGAAATCGTAACTCAAACGACCGAGCTAAATGAGAACTCACAAACGACTGTAATGTCAATATTTACCAACAGAAGATTATGATTTATGTATGTGTCGTTCTTTTTGGAACATTCGGCACAGCCGAATATAAGACTTTTAATAATTTTTATACCCACCATCAAAAAGAATGGGGGGTATATTGAGATTGTCATTCCGTTTGTAATTTCCTTAATATTGGCTCAAAAACCAAAATTGAAGTATCCCAGCAAAACTTTGGTAATGGCAAGTACTCTGATAACTGGTTACCTTGTAACGACTACAACATACCATCCGAATAAATAATAAGTTATTACAGAAGTACTTATTTGTAATTAAGATGGTAATTTAAACTGAGTGGCCCCGGTTCAAATCCCACCAAGGGCAACAATTTTTTTTAGTTTTTTTTTTATTAAAAGAGTCTTTTTAAATGATTTTTGAATTTTAGGAACTTAAATATTATCTTCTGTAAAAAAAATTTGTAAAACTAACTCACGTTAATGAAAAAATACCATCATGAGTCAATTTTGATTATGTAGGGGATGTTGAATACCAAACACGATTCTAATTGGTCTTAACTTGGTAAGCCCAACTTATCTGGGTCATCCTTTATCTCAACTGTGGACACACACCTCCTCATGGTATCACCCGGGGAGCTAGTTTAACACCCATTAATATTGTGAGTTAACATGTTCCGAGAGTTGTCCCATAAGATCGATAAAAATGGGTTAGGATTACGGGCTAGTAACCCTCTCTTGAAAAAAAAATGCAATGAAGAGGATAAAATTAGAATTGAAATGTCCCACTAGCTAAGTAGAGGAACATTTTTCAAAGCTTGGTCTATAAAATTGGAGAATATTCGCACAAGATCGAAATCCATGGAATTCTAAAATATGCTCGGACTTTGACCTTAACAGGTTGTAACATTTAAGTAAGTAAGAGTCAATCTTACGTAAAAACTTATACAAAAAAGAAGATTTAAATTGTTTAAGTTTTAAAATAATTTTAAAAAAGTTTTAAAATAATTACAAAAAATCGTGTAAAAATATTTTTCGAAAAATTACAACAAAGCAAAAAAAAGCAGGGAAAAACAAAGTTATTTTCACATGATTTTGGATCTAAAAATAAAAATTGTTTGTATTAATTATAAGCTGCTAAGTTTTCAACATATGAAGTAGCTCAGTGGAAGAGTCTCTGCCTAGCAGTCGGAGGGTCTGGGTTCGAGCCCCCATGGGATCATAAAAAAAATTTTGTATTTCGTTTAAAAATATATGTTTTTAATAAAACAACAACAAAAAAGTTGTTGCTGTTGTTGTTGCTTTCAAATTGCTTACCCAAGTCATTACTTTTCTGCAATTAGTAAGTACTTGCCTCCAATGACATCCTCATGTTAATGTAATGACTTAAACAGCGAATGAGTAAGTAGTTCGTGTTCAATAGTTTAACTGTTTAACTCATTATTTGGTAATGAAAAGTTTTACTGGGATATTCTGAATTCTTATGAAATTCGAAGACGATTGAGCGAGGTTTGTTTGTCTGTCCGTATGTCTGTCTGTTGTCGGCACGATAAAACCTTAACGAAAGGATTTAAGTCACTGAAATTTGGCATAAATATTCTTCATTCCTTGGAAAATTTTGGTATTGAAATCGGGCAAAATCGGCTCACATTTGACCCTAGCTCCCGTATAAACTCGTCTAGGCTAATTGCTTATTTGCTAATAAATGACAAATTATAACAGCTATGATGACAAAATTTGGTCATCATAGGTTTTACGTATATAATTTATAAAATTTCATCCAAATCGGTTCACATTTAACCTAGCTCCCATACAAAAAACTTACGGAAACAGCCTAAATTCCACCTGTAATTCACTTAAATACCAATAAATAATAAACTGTAATAGCTTTGGCCACTAAATTTAGCAGAAATAAGTCTTATGTGAATGCCAGCCAGTGTGACCATAGCTCCCATATAAAAAACTTACGGAAACACAAAAATACAAAAAGAAAAGGGGGTTTATGTCCGTCTGTCCGTTAGATACAAGCGCGATAGCGCCTTAACTAAAAGGAATACAGCAACAAAAATTTACAGAAGAAACTCTTATGTGAATGCCAACAAGTGTGCATTTTGCCACAATCGGTCACTATTTGTCCATAGCTCCCATATAAAAAACTTACGGAAATACAAAAAGAAAAGGGGGTTTATGTCCGTCTGTCCGTCAGACAAAAGCGCTATAGCTCCTTAACTACAAGAGCTAGAGAAACAATATTTTACAAAAGTATTTTTGATATGTTATAGAAATTGTGTACCGAAAATGGGTAAAATCAGTTCACATTTAGTTAGAGCTCCCATATAACCCCGCCCCGGGAAACACATGAATGCTGATGAATTGAATACAATTGTAATAGCTATGACGACTAAATTTAGAATAGGGAAGTTTTATGCAACTATTGGTCAGTATTTCAAATTTTATAGGAATCGGTCCATATTTGGCTATAGCTTTCATATGAAAAACACTCCCGGATACCAAAAAAATGTAGCAGAGGCCAGTTAATAGCTATTCAATTAGAAACTATGATAGCTATGGCCACTAAATTTTGTAAGAATAAGCTCTATATAAATACCAGGCAATGTGTAAAATTTTGTTACAATAGGTCAACATTTGGGTATAATTTTGACTGACACAACCTTTTTTTTTTGCATGGAAGGCGAGCCTCTCTATTGTACCTCCGAATTTTTTTGATATCATCCCCTTTTTATATCTACAATCAAAAAGAATCGGAGGTACAATAGAGCGGTTCGCCTTCCATGCAAAAAAAAAAGGTAGTGTAGGTCACCCCCTAGGATAATGATAAAACAATTCTTTAGTATTTTGTCCATTGTGTCGCCATTTTAAGTCCAATCATAACATTATATATATCGGTGTTCACGGCTCTGTAAGGGCTACATTTCTCTCATTGATAGTTTTTTACTACCACGCCAATTTAAAGTCATAATTTAAAAAAAAAAAAACAAGTAAGAAAGTGCTATAGTCGGTCAAACCCGATCATACGATACCCTTCACCACAAAGATCAAAGGTGTTATTTTTCCTTTACAAAGACAAATATTTGCTAAATTTTGCCATCATACAAATATTTTCTCAAAACTTATATATTTAAGCTGTTTCCGTCATTTTGACTTATATGAGAGCTAGGGTCAAATGTGGACCGATTATCTCGAAATTTGGCAAATTGATTACAGTTGTTACAAAACTTATGTATGCAAAAAATAAATTCAAAATTCTTATTATCTTTACAAGCGTTTTAGTGATTTTTGTCTCATTTAGTGCGTTTTTAAAGAAGAGTTTGTATGGGAGCTATGGTCAAATGTGGACCGATTTCAACGAAATTTGTTACAGTGATTTTAGTTTACATAAGCAGTATTTGGTTTAAATTTTTTGAGAAAATATTGATATTTGTGGCCAAAATATCAATTCCGGGAAGTGGGACCTATGGGAGGTACCATAAATAATGGACCGATTTTGACTAATTTCAATAGCCATGGTCCCATTATCAAAAAAAAAAAAATGATTTGTGCCAAATTTCATCAAATTATCTTTAGAATTGCGACCTGTGGTTTGATTACAAGATTTACATGGGGGTCCAGCCAGCCAGACGGACGGACATCGCTAAATCGACTCAGAAAGTGATTCTAAGCCTAAGGTCTAAGACAAATATTTCTATGCGTTACATACATCAGCACAAACTTATAATACCTTTTCCACCTATGGTAGTGAAGGGTATAAAAATAGATTTGTACTCGATTCGATTAGGGGTGTAGATTCGGCACAGCCGAATATAACACTCTTACTTGTTTATACACTCATAGAAAAATTGAACACATTCGTGTTTAAAATCACACCATTCGGGGTCAATAGTGAATTAACACCGTATGTTTACAAATTAAAAACTAATGTTTTCAATATTGCAACACAAAATGTATACCGTTAATGTACCAGCTCAATACCGAAGTTTTTTGAGTTGAAAACGCTTCGTTTTCAAATTGTAAACATACGATGTTGATATGAAAACACTTTGTTTTCAATTTCAATCAAAATTTTTTTTACCGGACGGGGTTGAACTAAAAACATATTTTTTTCAATTTTAAAACACGTCGTGGTCAAATGAAAAATACTTTGTTTGCAATTGAAAGACTTATTTGTATTCTGAAAACGAGATTGGCCCTTAATAGTAACATTTAACAATGACTTTTCGTTACCATTAACTAAGTTGTGTTGGATAAAATCATTAAACTTACCTTCGACTTCTTCCAAAAAATACTGTTCATTAAATCCTGATGGTAAATGAAGCCATTAGGATTTAAGAAAAGTAAAGTAATGTCCTCTTTTTTAGTAAAGTCCTCTTTTTTAGGTACCTCAAGAACTTAAAGGTTACTTACTTACTTACTTAAATGGCCTATTGTAACAACCTGTTTAGGTCAAAGGCCGAGTATATTTTAGAATTCCATGCGCTTCTATCTAGTGCGCATATTCTCCAATTTCTTATGCCAAGTTTTGAAAGATTTTCTTCTACTTGGTCTTTCCATCGATGTTTTGGGCGCCCTCTTCTACGAGTTCCCTCAGGATCATTATCAAACACTTTTCTTGCCGGAGTATTTTCATCCATTCGCACAACATGTCCTTAAAGGTTACTCCTGCTTTTAATTATTTATAACTTGGCGTCGTCCACTGACTTCTTGTTTTCCAAAACTTTATCTGGCTATGACTTTAGAGACACGTGTCGATAAATGACTACGTAACATAGGTTTTTGAGTTGTAAACGCATGTTTTCAACTTTAAAAACATCGGTATCAAAAATATATATACCAATTGTTTTCAATTTGGCAACGACCAGTGACGATTTTGCAACGTCATTTTTTTATGAGTGTATATGTAAGTACATATGCAGCTGGTGAAGGGTATCCAAAATTCGTCATTTTGCAAATTTTCCATTCCTACTTTTTTGTTGTCGTTACGATTATTGCTATTGTTTCGTTTCTCGTTTCTGTTTTTGTTGCCATTATTATGTGGCGACTTTTAGCTAATAGTCATACTAAGTGGTTAAAGTCTTCATGTGCCCCCACATAGAATAAATGACTGGCTGCAGTCAGCAGCCGCATCATCATTAACAACAAAGGCAGACCCATAATGTGCTTAGAGGAGCAGCATCTAAAACACAACGAACGATAGTACCAGGGTAGTACGATCGAAGACCGAGCCAATGAATAAAATAAAATTGAAACAAACGTTTGTATCGGAAATGCCAAAAACATTAAAGAGCCACTAATAAAGTATATCTTTGTTTGTACTCGAATGTCTATCGATATACATATTTATACATAAATATATACAATGTTTATGTACAATATGTCAGTATATATTTGAATAAATAAATATCAACAAAAAACTTTACATGTTAATATTAAACAAGTAAGAGTGTTATATTCGGCTGCGCCGAATCTTGTATACTCACCATCAAGTTGTACGAGAGTGCAGCTAATTCAAAATGTTGACCAAATGTGGTATTGTTGGTAATATATTTTAAAAAGTATTTAAGTGGTTTCCCTAGTATTTACCTTGGACAAAATGCTGTTCCATAACCGAATATAGTTTTACATTAATAAGTTGTTTCGTTGTGCCATAGACATGTTGATGGCAAGACGGCAGGTTCATCTATTTTATATGGAGTTCCTAAAGCATCTACCGTGTATAAAGTCTGGACCTAACATTAGACCTAATTTAGACGCAATCTTAATATACTGAATGTACCTCCAAATCTTTTTGATTGTAGATATAAAAAGGGGATGTTATATATATAAGAACTATAGCCAAACGTTGACCGATTGTTACAAAATTTTACATACTGGCTGGTATTAATATAAACCCAGTAAGAAAAAAGGTTTATTCTCAAATTGAGGATGATTTGAAAATAAATCTTTTTTCAAAGGTCAAACGTTTGATACTGATTTGATACTGATTTAAGAATAATAGCGTTCTCAACAAAAAGGGGACTTTATTCTCAAATTGAGAAATGGCTTTTTTCTCAAATCATTATCAAACCTCATTCTCAAAGGTTTTTCAAATGTGGATATCATCTACATGTGGAACATAAATAAAATGGCGTTGTATTTTCGATATTTTTGAGTTTGTTTATTTTGTTTTTGAAAACGGTGCATCATATTTGAATTCTTTTTTTTATTGTTAGGTAAAAAAAATGTTAGAAACAAAGAAAATTTACTTATGCATATGAATATTATTGAATTTTTAATCTTGACATTTTTTAAGCAAGGTTTTATGGTCAAATATGGATCAATTTTAAAAAATCCGAAAGAAATAACGAATTTCTTTGAAATGCAATGCCATTCCATTAAAATATCTTAAACATTAATTTTTTTGACATTATTTTTTTTAATGTTTGAAAAAATTTTGAAATAAGGTTTGATATCAAATTTATATAACACCATTTTTCAAATTATTCTCAAATCATCTTAGGGTTTGATAATGATTTGAGAATAACCTTTATTCTCAATTTGAGAAACTATCATTTTCAAGCGTTTATTCTCAATTGAACCCTCATATGAAAATGAATGTGAATCTCAAACATCTGTTCAGGTTTGAAAAAAGTTTGAAAAAAACGTTTGATATCAAATGTAAAAGTCATAATATTTCAAACGTTTGACACTGTTCTTACTGGGAAGTTTATTTGTGCAAAATTTAGTTACCATAGCTGACATAGTTTATAATTTAATAGCTTTTAACTGGCATTTTTGGCATTTTAGTGGTTACCGGGAACGGTTTTTATATGAAAACTATGGTCAAAAAATGGACCAATTCCTATAAAATTTGACATACTGACTGAAAGTTGCATAAAACTTCTCTGTTCTAAATGTAGTATTCATAGATTTTACAATTTTATTCAATTTGTCAGCATAAATGTGATTCCCGGGGCAGGGTTATATGGGAGCTCTAACTAAATGTGAACCGATTTTACCCATTTTTAGCACACAATTTCTATAATATGTCTCTCTAGCTCTTGTAGTTAAGGAGCTATCGCGCTTTTCTCTGACGGAAAGACGGACATAATCCGTGTTTTCTTATTGTATTTTTGTGTTTCTGTAAGTTTTTTACATGGGAGTTATGGTCAAATGGTAGCCGATTATAACAAAATTTTGCAGACTGGCTGGCATTCATATAAGACTTCCTTTTGTAAAATTTTGTTGCTGTAGCCCTTTTCGTTAAGGCGCTATCGAGCTTTTATCTGACGGACAGACGGACATAAACCCCCTTTTCTTTTTGTATTTTTGTGTTTCCGTAAGTTTTTTATATGGGAGCTATGGTCAAATGGTGCCCGATTGTGACAAAATTTTGCACACTGGTTGGCATTGACATAAGACCTTCTCGTGCTAAATGTGTTAGTGGTTATATCTGTTATAGTTTTAGATTTATTGGCATTTAAGTGTATTTTAGGTGAAATTTTGGCTGTTTCCATAAGTTTTTTGTATGGGAGCTATGGCTAAATGTGAACCGATTTTGATGAAATTTTATATGCTGCCTAGGACTTATGTAAAACTTCTATACACCTAATTTCATCATCATAGCTGTTATAATTTGTCATTTATTTAGAAATAAGCGATTTGCCCAGAAGAGGTTATACGGGAGCTATGGTCAAATATGAACCGATTTTGCCCAATTTCAATATTAAAATTTCCTTATATTTAGATGAAGAATATTTTTACTAAGTTTGAGTGAGCTGGCTCCTTTCGTTTAGGTGTTATCGTGATTTCAACAGACAGACGGACAGACAGACAGATACACAGACAGGCAGACAGGCAGACAGACAGACAGACAGACAGACAGACAGACAGACAGACAAACAGACAGACAGACAGACAGACAGACAGACAGACAGACAGACAGAAAGACAGACAGACAGACAGACAGACAGACAGACAGACAGACAGACAGACAGACAGACAGACAGACAGACAGACAGACAGACAGACAGACAGACAGACAGACAGACAGACAGACAGACAGACAGACAGACAGACAGACAGAAAGACAGAAAGACAGACAGACAGACAGACAGACAGACAGAAAGACAGACAGACAGACAGACAGACAGACAGACGACATACAGACATACAGACAGACAGACAGACAGACAGACAGACAGACAGACAGACAGACAGACAGACAGACAGACAGACAGACAGACAGACAGACAGACAGACAGACAGACAGACAGACAGACAGACAGACAGACAGACAGACAGACAGACAGACAGACAGACAGACAGACAGACAGACAGACAGACAGACAGACAGAAAGACAGAAAGACAGACAGACAGACAGACAGACAGACAGACAGAAAGACAGACAGACAGACAGACAGACAGACAGACGACATACAGACATACAGACAGACAGACAGACAGACAGACAGACAGACAGACAGACAGACAGACAGACAGACAGACAGACAGACAGACAGACAGACAGACAGACAGACAGACAGACAGACAGACAGACAGACAGACAGACAGACAGACAGACAGACAGACAGACAGACAGACAGACAGACAGACAGACAGACAGACATAAGACCTTCTCGTGCTAAATGTGTTAGTGGTTATATCTGTTATAGTTTTAGATTTATTGGCATTTAAGTGTATTTTAGGTGAAATTTTGGCTGTTTCCATAAGTTTTTTGTATGGGAGCTATGACTAAATGTCAACCGATTTTGATGAAATTATATATGCCTGCCTAAGGCTTATGCAAAACTTCTATATACCAAATTTTATCATAGCTATTATAGTTTGTCATTTATTAGCAAATAAGCGATTAGCGTAGGAGAGGTTATACGGGAGCTATGGTCAAATGTTAACCGATTTTGCCCAATTTCAATACCAAAATTTTCTCAGTGATGAAGAATCTACTACTAAGTTTCATTAAACTAGCTCCTTTCGCTTAGGCGTTATCGTGATTTCAACAGACAGACAGACAGACGGACATCGCTCAATCGTCTTAGAATTTCATAAGGAGAAAATATATCGTTTTTGATTTTTGAGCCAATATTAAGGAAATTACAAACGGAATGACAATGTCAATATACCCCCCATTTTTTTCGATGGTGGGTATAAAAAAGGAATAAATTTGAAAAAAATTTCGGTAATATCCGACAATAAAATATGATACAATACGACAAAATTTGTTAGAAGAAATTTTTCAATATCGTAAATTTTCGTTAAGAATATTATCAATATAATTAAATATAATTTGGGAAAGAACCCTATAGCTTTATATTAAGCAAATGGTTTTAAGTTTCACGAAGTTTCATCCCTTTACTATTATAGTTAGAAAGGTAATATATTGCAACAGTAGGTCCACGTTTCCCTCTGGTAATTATCTAAAGTAAAAATATCATAATACCTGTGAACCACTTTTCAAAGCTCTTTTTCTATTCCGTTAAGGTAGCGCGAAAAATTTTAAATTTTAATGCTTAAACTGTTTTATCAGGTGTAGAAAAACGTTGACCTCCAAATTTTTTTTATATGTTCGGAAATAATTTGAAGTCATTGGCGAATAACTCAATAAATATACGTTTGTAAAGCTCATGTAGTTACTTATCTGAGCCTATGTATACAAGTGCGCTCGCTTTTTCGTTGTAGAGAATGTTCCGTCTTTGGCGGTGGCTTGAACGATTGCCAACTGATCCCTCCAATAAGTGTTAAACTTAAAATCAATCTCACGATAAGCTACATGATGATCAAGTCACGCGGCCTTCTTCTTGATCGACGGAACTATTTCTCAGTAGCTCCAGAGTTTAACAAATCTTGCTAGATTTAAACCTTTGAGTAGGTACTGAAACCAGCTAATACTGCAATACCTCCTAAATATTATCATGGTCTAAATCGGTCCACTAATTTTGAAGATATCTAGATATTACTACGTTTTTCCTTCAAAAACGTGGAAGGAATTCTTTTTGCAAACAACCGTAAAAAAAATTAAAACACTTTATGTAGTTTTACAAAGTAGTACTTTTATTAACTTTAGAGTTAATCACTTAATACACACTTTCACAAAAACTGTAAACAAACTTCACAAAACTGCTTTACAAATATTCTTAGTCACACTGTTCTCTTATACGCGTCTCAATTAAAACTGTTTCCACAATATTCGTCCATCGGCCTTATATAGTAGTGAAGAGAATCTCTAGCATTTTCTGGACGCGTAAACAAAGATCTGTCTTTGATTACACTAAAAATGTGGCTTACGAAAGTTCATGCATGTTCCAATACATTCTCACGTGATCAAGAACACTCTCACACATACGTTTTGCAAACAGATTATCTGCAGTTAACAGTAACAGAGAGAATGTAGATAAAAGAGTAAAAATGTTGCTGTAAATAAGAGAAACATGTTGATCTGCTTATAGACATAAACAGAATAACAACAACACAAACAGAAACATTCTAGAAATCTAGGGGAAGAATTATAAGTAGTATATAAATCAGTTTTAAAGTATATTATACGTATTTCCATGTTGCTATCAACAAACCGGAAACAACTGAACCTCAAACTGAAAATTTTGTGAGAGACCAAACGTCTGCCTACAATTACCCGAATTTATATACCATCAATAATTCCTATGATTCTACTTTATACTGGTATAAATTTGAGACCATTACTTTCTCCCATCTTTCGAGCAGCGTACGAGTCCCGCGTCTAATAATCTCTTTTGAAATCCACAAATCAATCCAATTTTTTACTTCTTCATAAGACCGGATTGCTGGTCAGACAGGCCGTGTTTCATTGATAGAAACAAGTGATAGTCCAAGAAAGCAAAGTCTAGCAAGCGGTTGGACTTCCTATTTCAGCGTTTCCAAATATGTCTTGACCACTATTGCAACATGGGATCGAGCATTTCTATGGGGTAAAATTACTTTATCATGTCTTTCGTTGTATTGATAACTATAACGATCGCCTGTGATTTGATTAGTCGGTTTTAACAACTCACTACGCTGAGTTGGTTCCATCAAATAAGAGCATGATCTTGGAATAATTTATAACATTTTAATGTCAAATGCTGAGCTTATTTTAGAATATCATGCGCTTCGATCTTGTGTCCATACTCTCCAATTTCTTAGGCCAAACTTTGAAAGATTTCCCTCTACTTGGTCTTTTCATCGAAGTTTGGGACGTCTTCCTACGAGTTCCGTTAGGATCATCTTCGAACACTTTTCTTACTGGAGTATTTTTTTTGTCCATTCGCACAATATGTTCCAGCCAATGCAACCGCCGTTGTTTAATGCGTTTTACTGTCAGCGCATTACTTATTGTTGACGCTGATTGGTGCAAGAATAGCTTCATCTGCTCGTGCAAGTGCCCATGATTTAGCATCATATAATAACACTGGTAGTATAAACGTTTTGGAGCTATAATTCTCACATGTGGTCCAATTCTACTGGACTGTCTGCTTGTAGAAAACAGTTTTGTTTTTGATTCATTAATAACTAGACCCATTTTCATTGATTCCGTATCCAAGCTTGAAAAGACGGCAATACTTAGCGCAATGTGCGTCCCATGATACCAATGTCATCGGCAAACATGAATAGCATGTGTTTTCTGTTGAAAATTGTTTCAGTTGTATGAACTGCAGCATATCTCAAGATTTTCTCGAACTCAATATTAAAGAGATCGCATGATAAACTATAGCCTAGCCTGAATCTCCGCTTAGTTATGAAAGATTCCGTCTAAAGTCACATTAGTAGGTGCCAATTATTGCGTTAACTTTGGGCTTTAGCCTTTCACACAGTATGGTCGATAGAGTCTTATATGCAATTGAGAGAGGCTTATCCCTCTATAATTTTCACATACAGTTTTATCTCATTTTTTGTGCACTGGACAAAGGGCACTGAGATTCCAATCGTCCAGCATGCGTTCTTCTGACCCTATGTATGCTAGGAGCCTGGACATACACCTTGTCAGCTCATCACCTTCAGGACTGTCATTTTGGTCGCTTTCATTTGCAATCAACAACTTGCAAAAGTGCTATTTCCACAGTTTCAGTGCGCTTTCTGTATCTGTAACCAGATTTCCTTGGTCGTCCTTACAGGAAAAGATACAGTTGCCATAACCGTCCGTCTGGTGCTTAATTTTTTGGTAAAATTTGCGAACTTCATTTTGGGTCTTATATAGTGATGGGACAAAGGTAAATTGGGTATTAAAAGGTAAATACCCAGGTATTTACCCAAGCACTTGGGTATTTACCCAAAATGTGGGTATAAATCAAAATAAAAAAAATTTAAAAGAAATTTTAAAAGGTGCTCAGGGGACGTTCGGAAGCAGCTGAAGTATAGGGAGCTATTAAAATTCGAACATCTAATTTGCTTAATAGCGTACTTCCACAAATTTCTTTCCTCTAATTTACTGGAGAAATTTCATCCAAACAAAAGTTTTGGCCCAAAAATCATTTCTGGCCTTGTAATTGACAAAATCTGCCATTGCATTTATGTTTAGCGCCGGTGACATTGTGTAAATAAATTCCAATGCAGGAGGTACCTCAGATAAATTCGAAATTGTTCAAAATTCTGTTGGTATACATAACAACGAGTATTTGTTCAAATGAGTATTTACCCGAAATTAAATAAATACCCGGGTATGAAGATGGGTATAAATAGGTAAATACCCAGCGTTAGGTAAATACCCAGGTCTAAACCCATCTCTAGTCTTATACAACTTAATCTAATCAAGCACACGTCTCTCCATATCTTCCCTCTTTTTCTCTCGATATCTTTGAAAAGATCCTCGAGTAGCTGCTGACTGCAGAGTTGCCCTGTAGGCCACATTTTTCTCAGCAGTGGCGTTGCGGCACTCCTCGACGTACCAAGAGTTTATAGCATGAGGGATTTGGTACCCTATTACCGATTTTGCAGCAGAATTCATGGCGTTGGCAATATGTTGCCATAGAGCGCTGATTTCGTTGGAACTAGAAATATTTTCTCCGAGTAATTGAGCTGTTTGTTGCGAGTAATCGGTGGCAATTTGATGGGATTGCAGCTTAGTGATGACTGCGCTTCCGCCTGTATATTCCGCGACACACTCACGCGTGTTCTCACCTTGATTGCAACAACATAATGATCGGAGTCTAGATTGGCTCCCCGAATTGTACGCACTTCTAATACACTTGATGAGTGCCTTCCGCCAACTAAAATATCGGAGACACCCATGTAGCTTTGTGTATTTCACGGCGTTGAAACCTGGTGCTACTCACTACCATATTTCGAGCAGCCGCAAATGAGATCTACCTCATACTATTGTCAGATGTTAGGTTGTGGAGACTGAATTAATAAACAGTGGGCTCAAAGCAACTTTTAACTTTAATGTGGTTGTTTCATTCGGTTTTCACGACTCATAATACACTACGACGAGTTGGTCCCACCAAATACTTGGAACTATGAATATTCGGTTTGGTCGTCGGCATGGAAGCATCCCCATGATTTTCTGCGTTTGGAAATGTCGTTCCAACTCACAATGCGATACAGAAATATCTTTCGTCTTTGCCTAGAAAGCAAACAAACGCCGTTTAATACATCTCGGCTTCAACTCGTATTTCCTTGTTTCTGAATCATTCCTATGTCTTTCAGGCATTTTGAAATGGACAATAATCCCGTCATTCTTCTTGTGTTTGACACGAGTCTTGATCAAATAATGCCTTCAATTCTGCATCTTCATAAGCGTTAACAGCACGCTTACGTTAAAAGCACGGCACGTTCACCATAAGTATTTAAGAGCATTCGAAGATCCTCAGCAGCAGATTTCTTCCCATTAAAGCAGAGAATTAAAACCACCCGCAAGTGACGAGAAACTGTCATGTTTTAACGAGAATAACTTTATGCGCACTGGTGGTATTGGTTTCATTGATTCTGTATCTGTGCCATGATGCCTTGGACCTCCCTCTTTTTCTTACACCTTGTGGATTCCACATAAACGAAACCGGATTAACATCATCAGTTTTTCTTCCGCGTTATCATCAGTTCTATCCAATGATATCTTCGTCTACGTATTTGGATAACTCAACGTTCTTGGTTTGAATTTTCCCATAATCGCTGATTACATATATTTTTAGGCCACCAAATTTTTAAAATGTGAACATCGATTCAGTAATGTTTAAAGTTTTTGTGTTGTTGTTTTGGTTATGTACCAGGTTTCAGAGCCATACAAAAGGATGGATTTTGCGCATGCTTCAAATAACGTCATTTTGATATATTGCAAAAGCTTTCTGGATTTCCATACCCGGTGCATTAATGCAAATGCTACTCAGGATTTACCGAACCGGTTGTCAATATCTTGTTCCGCCATCATGACTGATTTGGCCCACGTTTTCATTAGTCATGTCATTTATTGCTAGTGTTGCCTTGTTATTTGTGGTTATTCTCATTAATTTTGTTCCCTAAGTTTTCATTTAAGTCTACTTTCAAGGCATCTTTAGCAAGGTTTTATAATTGGTTTTGCATATTCTATTGTTTATTTGCAATTTGGACAATGTCATCGGTATAGGAAACCTCAACTAATTTCCCATTTAGTTGCCAATTTATCGCTACTATGACTGACTGATGGCAAGTAAATTACTTACTTCAATGGCCTATATTTACAACCTGTTAAGGTCAAAAGCAGAGCATATTTTCGAATTCCAAGAGCTTCATTCTTGAGCGCATATTCTCCAATTTCTTAGGCCAAGCTTTAAAAGATTTTAATCTACTTGGTCTTTCCATCGAAGTTTCGGACGTTCTCTGCTAACATTAGTTATGCCGTTTTTATTCTAATTTTAATTTTTTCATGGCAATTGTTTTTTCCAGGAGTGGGTTACTAGCCTGGCGTTCTAACCCATATTTTTATCGATCTTATGGGAGACGTTGCAGCACTTGTTAGCTCACTACATTAACGGGTGTTAACATAGTTCCCCGAAGATACCACGATGAGGTCAGTGTCCATAGTTGAGATGATGGATAACAATGATAAGTCTGGGCTTACCCAGTTAAGACCATTCAGAACCATAGCTTGCTATCCAAATGGGCTGGCTAAATATTCTGGACATACCCCATCTTATCTGCATTTAATAATGGATATAATCTTAGGCGTTATTCCTTTTGCTTCGAGAGCGAGCTAAATATAGTATCTTTTCAGAGAATCGAATGCTTTCTCAAAATTTATAATAGAAAGATAACGAGAGGAATTGGATTTAGCCGCAGGGCTGCCAGATACTTTTTGGTCACAATCCCCAAATTTTAAAATTTTTAGCCCCAAAAATCTCCAATTTTTTTATTCAATTAAATGAAGAGATAGATTTTATTAACTTAAAAAATAGTTGTGTATGCTTGCAATCATTACAAATTTAAATAATAAAATATTAGAAATCTAGAATTTCGTAAACTTCAGAATCATCAAATTCTTGCGAATAAGATGAGTAAAACTATACATAAGTCTACTTTTACACCAGTCAAGTTTGGCTCATGAAGTCTTAAGTTTGTATCAGAAAAAATTGACGGAATTGAAATTGATAACAACCCAGTAAAACTTTTCATTACCAAATAATGAGTTAAACAGTTAAACTATTGAACACGAACTACTTACTCATTCGCTGTTTAAGTCATTACATTAACATGGGGATGTCATTGGAGGCAAGTACTTACCAATTGCAGAAAATTAATGACTTGGGTAAGCAATTTGAAAGCAACAACAACAACAGCAACAACATTTTTGTTGTTGTTTTATTAAAAACATATATTTTTAAACGAAATACAAAATTTTTTTTATGATCCCATGGGGGCTCGAACCCAGACCCTAAGACTGCTAGGCAGAGACTCTTCCACTGAGCTACTTCATATGTTGAAAACTTAGCAGCTTATAATTAATACAAACAATTTTTATTTTTAGATCCAAAATCATGTGAAAATAACTTTGTTTTTCCCTGCTTTTTTTTTGCTTTGTTGTAATTTTTGGAAAAATATTTTTATAAGATTTTTTGTAATTATTTTAAAACTTTTTTAAAATTATTTTAAAACTTAAACAATTTAAATCTTCTTTTTTGTATAAGTTTTTACATAAGATTGACTCTTACTTACTTAAATGTTACAACCTGTTAATGTCAAAGTCCGAGCATATTTTAGAATTCCATGGATTTCGATCTTGTGCGAATATTCTCCAATTTTATATGCCAAGCTTTGAAGAATGTTCCTCTACTTGGTCTTTCTATCGAAGTTTCGGACATCCTCCTCTAACATTAGGTAGTGGGACATTTCAATTCTAATTTTATCCTCTTCATTGTATTTTTTTTTTCAAGAGAGTGTTACTAGCCCGTAATCCTAACCCATTTTTATCGATCTTATGGGACAACTCTCGGAACATGTTAACTCACAATATTAATGGGTGTTAACCTAGCTCCCCGGGTAATACCATGAGGAGGTGTGTGTCCACAGTTGAGATGAAGAATGACCCAGATAAGTTAAGACCAATTAGAATCGTGTTTGGTATTCAATATCCCCTAGACAATCAAAATTGACTCATGATGGTATTTTTTCATTAACGTGAGTTAGTTTTACAAATTTTTTTTACAGAAGATAATATTTAAGTTCTTAAAATTCAAAAATCATTTAAAAAGACTCTTTTAATTAAAAAAAAAACTAAAAAAAAATGTTGCCCTTGGTGGGATTTGAACCGGGGCCATTCAGTTTAAATTACCATCTTAATTACAAATAAGTACTTCTGTAATAACTTAATATTTATTCGGGTGGTATGTTGTAGTCGTTACAAGGTAACCAGTTATCAGAGTACTTGCCATTACCAAAGTTTTGCTGGGAAGCTTACGAAAATTTGTATGAAATTTGAGAAAATAAAATGGAAACCGATCAAGAAAATGTTCGTGTGTGAACGTGAATGCATATTCAAAAGATATGTGAAAGAAAAGCAGATCAGAGAATCTGACGTGTGTGAACAGCACTAACTATTTTGAATTGAATTTGTATTTCAGTCGTCGGTTGAAATTCTTGACAACAAATTTTGTTATTATGTGTTAAACTCATAACTCGCTCTATACAGGCATTGCTTGTAGGAACCGCAAACATATTCAAAACTGCTTGACCAAGTTCTTTATAGTGATGTGTACGGGCAATATCTTGAAATTTATAAACTTTTGGCCAAAATTTAATTAAGATTGACGGCATTTCTTCGAATATGATATTCCAATTTGTAAAAGAAAGTGAACCGCCGTGGTATAGCAGGTTAGTCATCCGCCTAGCATACCAGAGGTCCCAAGTTCAATCCCTGCCAGGCCCACTTGAAAAAAATTAATTTTCAAAAAAGCGGCGGTTCACCTCATAACTCAGCTAGCCACTGGTTATTGAGTATTAGGCTATGAAAAACTTCTCTAACTAATGCATTTGCCGTTCGGGGCCGGCGTTAAAACGTAGGTCCCTTTCAATGAGTCTAAAAATAGAATCGGATGCAGCTCATTGTCTGAGAGAAGTACCCCTTGTTCCAATTGGAATGTTGTCGGGGAATTATATATATATATATATATATATATATATATATATATATATATATATATATATATATATATATATATATATATAAGAAAGTTTATTCCATTGAGTTTCGTAGACATCAATTGGGAGTATTCTCGTTCACTGAATTTTGGTTGAGATATTGGGTTTATAAATTTTTGCATGTCAAAGTATTTGTTGCTTGAAAATATGTAAATTATCTGGTAAACGTAATGTCATTTCATTTAATAACTTTTTTTATTTACAGTTTGGTAGTTCTTTTTCGAATTCTGACACATAATTGGATGTAATTTTTATTTCAAGTAACGAATCATTCTTTATTTAAAAATATTTTTCTTTATTTATAAAATATGAAGTTTTAAATTTACAAGTTAAAATTTCCCCAAAAAATCCCCAACAAATTTTAGTAAATCCCCAAGCCCCAAACCAAATTGTTTCGCCTTTTTGAAGATTGAATATCCCCTACTTTGGGGCCAAAACCCCAAATCTGGCAGCCCTGTTTAGCCGTATGCTTCAGGAGTATCCGCTAATACACTATTAATAAAGTACCAATATTAATATAAAGGGTGGTTAAATTGTAAGGGCCGATGTTGAATGTGAACCACACCTAAACGCCAAGTTTTTTTCCAAATTTTATTTGACATTTCTCTATCTCAGACTTACTCAATTTGAACCACGGAGAGATACACAATCCAACAACGTGTTAAAGTTATCCAGACTTATTATGAAAATGGGCGTTCAAATCAAAATGCATATCGTGCACTTCGTGATTTTTTTGGTCAATTTGATCGTCCAAATGTGGGTACAATCGCAAAAATCGTGGAAAAATTCAAGCAAACCGGGTCTGTAGAAGATGTGAGAACACCAGTGAATGCTCGTACAGCTCGTACTGCAGAAAATATTGCTGCTGTTCGCGATAGTGTAGCTGAGGCCGGTCAGGCACTTACTGTGAATGGTGTTCGCTATCGTGAGATGATAACGAACTTTTTATGGCCCAAATTGGAAGATATGGATGTGGACGATATGTGGTTTCAGCAGGACGGTGCCACTTGCCACACAGCTAACGAAACAATGGCTCTTTTGCGCAACAAATTCAATGGCCGTGTTATCTCACGTAATTGCGATGTCAATTCGCCGCCAAGATCATGTGATTTGACACCGTTGGACTTTTTTCTTTGGGGTTATTTGAAAGAAAAGGTGTACGTCAATATTCCAGCAACAATTCAAGAGCTAAAGGATGAGATAATTCATCACATTAACGGCATAGAACCTCCATTATGCCTCAGGGTCATCGTAAATTTGGACCATCGGATGGAGGTGTGTTGCTGTGGTCGCGGCGCCCATTTGGCCGATATTTTGTTTCATACATAATTGAGTAATACCAATACATCATAATAAAATAAAATTACAATAATTTCTTAAATAGTTTGTGTTTTATTCAAAATCAACATCGGCCCTTGAAATTTAACCACCCTATAGTACCAACATATTCCACTCCTAAGAGTAGGGTATCCTAAAACTATTGAAGAGGTAGAGTAGAAGAGTAGTATCCTAAAACATATGCAAGTATTTTTGTTTTCATGATAATTCAATTTTTTTTTCTTTGTTGCAACAGTGGCGGTCGTTTGTTGACGTTAACGGCGTCAATGTCTGACATGAGAATTTGTTTGGTACCAAAAAAAAACACACAAAAAAAAACCAAAACAAATATACAAATAACTATGTTGCAAATATACCATGAATAGTTGCATGTGCTTATCACTCTGCTCATTGCACTCGTAGACGTAGTTAAGCCCTTAACCGACGACCAACCAACAACCAATCATCTAAAATCGTATAAAACTCAATATCGCACTATATTGGTTGTAGGAACATGGTGTTGTACAATTTAAGTGAGTCATGCATCACCCAAAGTTCAAAAAATAAATAGTAACAACAACAACAAAGGGGCAAAACCTAAAATTATACTACAACTGCCTCAGAAACGGCAATAGTTGCAAAAAAAAAAAAATACTTCAGAAAATATTACAGTCGGTCAAGTCGTATCAGATAATACCTTACAAATATGTAATATATTGGGTATTTACTAGAGTTTCATCAAACGATCCTGAACTAAAAAAACATCAGCTAATGTCACAGTGATGGATTAATCACACAAATGTTTGACCATTCTTTAAAATAGAAGAAATTGTAGGACTAGCGTTATTCTTAACTCTTTTAACGAATGACCAGAAACTCTTGAGAGCAGCAAGAATTTTAGTACGAAGACGCTGCTCGTACAGAGCTCTTTTCCCGTCTTAATACTTTGGCATTTGCATTGCGTTTACATTGCAAACCAGTAACTGGATTTTGATTATTACGCCAGTTTCTGAATGCTTCCTCTCGGGATCTGACTGCTTGTTTGCACGTCTGATTAAACCAAGTTTTTACCTTTGATTTAATCGAAATGTTTTTTACTGGGATAAACATTTTCATTCCCAGCTTAATAACATAAGAAACCATTTCCACAAAGGCATTGACATTACTGTCGAGGAAAAACAATTTCCAGTTAAAATGCCTATAGAGCTCTGCCCAACGACCTTTTTCGTATAGAAAAGTTAAACGTTTCATGACTGTTTAAGAAATGCTGCGAAGTGAGGAGAACGAAAAAGAGACGGAAATGGTACAATGATCGGAATTTCCAAGAGGTGCAAGAACCTTTACTTCATACCTATCAAGGTGTGAAGTAAGGAAAAGGTCAAGGAACATGTGTTGGCTCATTCACCAGTTGCGCAAGGTGATTGTGCGCTGCAAATAACTCAACATATTGGCCTTCAGGAGTTGTGTGGCTTGAATGGCATTGAAATCACCAGCAATAACGATTTTACTACTCGGGACTCTCGAGGACCTTCGAAATTGAATCGGAAAGGGCATCAAAGGCAGATAAAGTTGTGTCCCTTTTCGCGTTTGGGCTTCTATAAAGAAACCCGAAGTACAAAAGATGCGCCCTGATTCTGAATTTAACCAGAGACAGCTAAGCTAAGAGACATGCGTGTCTAATGATTGCTGGCACTGCTACGCAACTTCATTGCGAAAAGAAATCTGAGCGACATCAACCTGCTTCGTTGAAAGCAGCAAAGAGCCTAAGTAAAATATTATTGTTTTCCTTTCTCACTTATTAGAATTTGATTACAGTTCGTGTTGTGTCTGTGAATATATGTTAAAAAGCCAAATGGTACTCGGCTTCTGATTGCAATGTTGGAGTAGGGCTGACTTAGAGGGATTTATTAAAGGTTCGGTCGCCTTTAAAGAGTATTCTATGTTAGCTTTTATAGAATTAGGAGAGGCGTTTTATAACATAATTTCAGTTTTGATAGCAAAATCTTTATCTAATCTGGGAGTAAGTATTAGAAAGTTTGGGAACGATCTTCTTACAAAGAGACGTTTTACCAACAAATTTCGTTCGACTTAAATAGATTTGTTGGAAGGAAAACATCAGCATCTCCCTTACTATTGAACCTTGCTCTAAACAATCTTCTTGTATTTTTAAAATCCCAACATGACTGAATTAATTCTTTTTGACAGGAGCTACAAAATTGTACTATTAAGTCTCTGGAATCTGTCTTCCTGAATTCTTTTAACGATATGAAATCAGCGCTTCCTAACTTATGTAGGTGCCTGGCAACAGTGACAAACCAGGCAACCGTAGAACAGATGAGTAAGTAAGTCATGCGATTACCTTCTACCTAGAATCTGTAGTCATGCCTATAGCAACTTGCAAGCTCCCACTGCGAAAAAGAGAATGTCATTCAGCAAATGAAAGGTTGGTCTTTCCGCTGATTATATACAAGTGTAGGATTATATCCTACTTCTGATGTTTTACGAAGGATATGAGCAATCAGATCTAATTTTCTTCTTCGGGTTTCGGTATTTATGTTTCCAAGCAAAATCTCTAGCCATAGTTTTTCATTGGAGATTCTCTGTGGACAAAATATTCGAAGAATTCTGCGTAAACAATGGTTGACAAACGCGCGTAATTACTTCTGTAAAGTGTGAGGACTCAAATTTTGTATAAAATTGTGGCCACACAGTGGTACAAAATAAAGGGGAAATATGAATTCTTATATATCCATTTCAAGGGGGCAGATTACATCTGCCAAAGTGTCTTTTCGTTTCAGCAATTCCAAAAGGATGTCAAGGACAAGAGAAATCCAAGTGATGCCAAATGAAGGAAGACAAGTGATGCCAAGAGGAAGCCATGACGATACTAGAGGGTAAGGTGTAGAAGCCAACTTAAAATATAGGGAGCTGCAACAACAAGTGGATCAAACGTGTTGCTTTATTAGGAATAAGTTTGACAGAAACAAATGTTGTAAAGTTATTACAGCCGCTATCGGTTCACACCTAGGGCGAAGTAATAACTACAAAACTACAATCTGTAGCCAAAATGTAATAGTATATAAACCAGGGAAAATTAACGATTTGGGCTCTTGTTTTTTTACAGCGGAACGTAGAAGACGTGGTGGCAAGACAGAGATATCGGTAAGTTGAAGTGATAACATCATTTCAAGCTGGAGTCAGTATAGCAGAAGGGCAGATAGCTAGTACTGGTTTTCCAATCAGTAAAGAGGTGGGATATTGGATTCAATTACATCGTATTCAGGCAAAGGGCCAAATTTAGAAAAAGATGAATCTGATAACATCAAATTCCAGAATAGGGTACCGGTTTTCCAATCGGTAGAAACAAAGATTAGAAGATTAACTTCCTGGAAGTCTCACTCGAAAGTACATAGGGAAAGCTAGGAGTAACTAGTTCGTGTCCTGGAAGAAAACACTCAGAACGGAACTAGTTTAGGTTCTCTCGCCTTGCCAACACTCTGGTTCCCTACAAGAGACGGCAATCCAGCTTCTCAATAAAACCTAGTAAATAAAAACCTAGTCGGTAAGAATTAAAGTGAATACGAAAAGTAAAACAATAAAATGAAAGAAAGTGTCCAGAAAAGAAAAGAGTTTAAGTGTTTCTTTTAAATTTTATGTAAAGAAGCCTGGACACGACTGAGCTTTACCCCAGCATCAAACCCGGACTAACCGGAGGTTCCTTACAAAAGTCGTTTGGATTCAAAGTCGAATAACTAGAAATAAAAGCGGTAACAATAAAACCTGAGATGGTATCAAAGGGTTCAGATTCCTCGTGTTATAATTGTTTTCGTAAATGGAGTTAAATGCTTTTTCGTAGGCAAAAAGCAGATATACAGGGAAGCGCATTTAAGACATTGTTTAACTGTGATTCTTAAAGTGATGATTTGAACGATACTGGCATGGGCCAGTATCGTTCAAACAAGCCAACCTATTCTGGTCGTAGTAATATGTCTTCTTGATCTGTGATTAGCTTCAATGTAATCCTCAAGAATGCCACTCCAGTTGTCGGAATTGGTTGCGTTTCCCTTCCTTGGAAGTATTTTAATAATGTTCCTTAATCATTCTTCTGGAAAGTCCTTAGTATCCTTAGTGAAGCGTAGTTCGGAAAAAAATACCGCTTGAGTTCCTATATTGAGATTTGTTATAATGTTATCCTCTTTGTACGTTTATAAAATATTAACTCCATCACTTTAGCTATTGGCCAACATTGGTTAGTCAAGTTATCGTACGAATATAGTAAATATTTATATATTTTAATGCTCAGAAAACTCAATATTGTTCTTTTTAGCATCATAACAGAAGGATCATGACGGGAGTGAAATAATACTGGGTGTTTTTTTTTAGAGGTATAGAACTTCGAATTGAAATAAAACACAAGAAAATCGTTTTAATGTCCATCAATTTGGCTTTATTGGAAGGATAATTTTATGCCATTAATGTTTAAATATGATTTCGGGCATGTGGCCGCCGCGGCTGGCTCGAATAAAGCCAATTCTACAGGTCCAATTTTCAACTACTTTTTCGAGCATATGGGGCCGTATGTTGGCAATAACGCCATGAATGTTGGCTTCCAAGTCCCCTAACGTTTCTGGTTTGTTGGCGTAGACGAGCGACTTCACATATCCCCAAAGAAAATAGTCCAGTGGTGTTAAATCGCACGATCTTGGTGGCCAATTGACAGGTCCATTCCGCGAAATTATGCGCTCATCGAATGTTTCCTTCAATAAATCAATTGTGACGTGCGCTGTGTGGCATGTAGCGCCGTCTTGTTGGAACCTCAACTCATCCACATTCATGCCATCCAATTGGGGAACAAAATAGTCGGTTATCATAGCTCTATACGGGTCTCCATTTATGGTAACTGACTCTCCAGCATTATTTCGGAAGAAGTATGGCCCAATGACTCCACCAGCCCATAGAGCAGACCAAACAGTCAGTTTTTGTGGATGTAATGGCGTCTCAAGGGTCTCATGTGTATTCTCTTCACTCCAAATGCGGCAATTTTGCTTGTTGACGTAGCCATTCAACCAAAAATGAGCCTCATCACTAAACAAAATTTTGCGATGAAAATCAGCATCGAGATCAATCTCATTTTCGGTCCATACACCAAAATCACGACGCATTGCATGGTCTCGCGGCTTTAATTCTTGCACAAGCTGGATCTTGTAAGGTCGCAAGCCAAGATCTTTGCGCAAAATCTTCCATAAAGTTGATGGACAAAGCTCCAATTGCTGTGCACGGTGGCGAATCGATTCATTCGGATCCTCTTCAACACTTTGCTCTACAGCGGCAATTGTTTCTTCGGTGCGCACTGTTCGACGTCGCTGCGGATGCGTATTATCACATAGAGTAAACGTAGTGCGAAAACGATCCATGGTTAACCGAATTAATTGCTCTGATGGACGATTATGTCGACCATAAAATGGACGGAGCTTGCGGTAAACTTCGCGAACTGAACCATTATTTTCGAAATAAATTTGCACGATTTGCAAGCGTTGTTCTTTTGTCAACCTGTTCATGATGAAATGGCAAACCAAACTAAATATTAATCACTTGACAGCTGACAAAATGGCCGTCAGTTAAAAAAGTGATGCCAACTTAAAGTTCTATACCTCAATAAAAAACACCCGATATAATGTGTCTGATGCGATTATTATAATTTAAGCTTTTTTATAGTAATTGTTTTTTCCAGGAGTGGTTACTAGCCGTCCTAATCCATATTTTTTTTTGTCGTTCTTATGGGACAACTCGCTTCACATGTTAGCTCACTACATTAACGAGTGTTTACGTAGTTTCCCGGGTGATACCACAAGGAGGTCAGTGTCCACAGTTAAGATGAAGGACAATTATGATCAGTTGGGGCTTAATTTAAGACCATTAAGTTAAACCGTTGCTTGGTATCCAACATCTCCTACAACATCCTAAAACTATCAGATCAAACGATTTAATCTGATCTCTAGAGTAAACGACGATTTTAAAAATGTTATAATTGATTATCAGAAAAGTTGTTGTATTCCAACATGACAATGAAAATTTTGTATGAATCGACAAAAATTTGAAAAAATCGGTTGGCTACACGTTACCAATCAACGCCACAAACTAATAACCCTCCCCGCCTATATATACCGATATAGGGTATTGAAAACAACAAAGTGTAAACAAAACTAAACATAAACCTATAAAAATAAACTCTCGTTCCATTCGACACATTAAAAATTTCTGGTTATAGAAATTAATGCAAAAAAATATAAAATACAATTATCGAATAGTGGTTCTTAACGGCCAAATGAAATGACTAGGAAGGAGCAGAAGAACTGCCACAAAACAACAATAAAAAAGCGACAAAAACCCAACAACAGCAACAACAACGTCAACCATTACCGAGTCGAAAACTAAGTGTTGTTGGTTGTTTGGTTGATTGGTTTCGTGAATGTTTTTGTTGGTCATCGAAATCGAGTTGCAACTTGATGGTCTAGCACAAATTTGAAGTGCAATTTAAAAAACTTATATAAACAAACCTACTAAATACCGGAGAATGTCTAAAAACAAAAAAAAAAATAAAGTAACAGTCACAATATCAGCCCAAGTACATAATTTCTTAAGTCCTAGAGCCTGAGGAATGCCTGTTTAATTGCCCGATGTCAGCCAAGCAAATGTTGGGAATAGAGGTTGGGATGTGTGTAATGTTTTGGTAACAAGCTCATGAAAATAATCTTAGTAAAATATAGTTAAATATCTTGTGATATTTGTTGCAAAGACTTTATAATATAAAGATGTTGCAATTCCATTGGCGGAAAGCCATACAACATTTACATGCTGTCGATGTAAAAGACAGATGGCTCTACTTCCTTATTCTTTGCATTCATTTGAGAGTCATTTTTGTGATCTGGTTTGACAGACAAATCGTCTCAAAATACATACAAATTTCTTTGAGTTTAAGAACTTTTCGAGTCAACTCAAACGATCAGTAGTAGTACGACTTTATAGAGTTAGTATGTAAGTGTTAGTACATGAACCAAAAACAAATAAAAACCCAACCTTAAGACAAACACTTACGATTAATATCGCCAAAGTCCCTCATGTCTTTTCTTCACCACAAAAAGCAAACAATTTTACAAAAGATCCTCTGTTCCACGATCGTAGGATTTACCAGCCGCAACAGTTGCAAGAGGCGGCAGGTCGCATACGAGTAACAGTTTGATAACAACACAAATGTTCATTCATGCATGAACGTTACAACGATACGATACCAAGTCATTTAGCAGCAGACGTAGTTGCATCAGTCCGTCAATACTTATGTAAAAGAATTGGTTGTAAGTCAGTCATCATTCAGTCATGACCATGTTTAGTTAAGGTTTTAAGGAACAAAAACTAAACAAAAGATAAGATGTTAACATGAAACCAGAAAGACAAAAAGAATAGTTAACAATTTTGTCATGATATGTAAGTTTTTTTTTGGGCTGTTATCCTGTTGCTGCAAAAGAACATGGGCCCTATAAAAGTAATTAATTTAATTTAAAAAAAAATTAAACATTTTGGCTAAAAAATTATTTATAATTCAAAAATTTTAATAGGAAATTTTTCAAAAATTTACTATTTTTATAGGAAATTTTTCAAAAATTTTCTGTCTTTATAGGAAATTTTTCAAAAAAATTTAAAGGAAATTTTTAGAAAAAAATTTTTATAGGAAATTTTTCAAAACTGTACTATTTTTATAGGAAATTTTCAAAAATTTACTATTTTTATAGGAAATTTTCAAAAATTTACTATTTTTATAGGAAATTTTTAAAAATTTACTATTTTTATAGCAAATTTTTAAAAAATTACTATTTTTATAGGAAATTTTTCAAAACTGTACTATTTTTATAGGAAATTTTCAAAAAATTTTCTATTTTTATAGGAAATTTTTCAAAAAATTTTCAATTTTTATAGGAAATTTTTCAAAAAATTTCCTATTTTTGTAGGAAATTTTTCAAAAAATTTCCTCTTTTTGTAGGAAATTTTTCAAAAAATTTCCTATTTTTGTAGGAAATTTTTCAAAAAATTTCCTATTTTTGTATGAAATTTTTCAAAAAATTTCCTATTTTTGTAGGAAATTTTTCAAAAAATTTCCTCTTTTTGTAGGAAATTTTTCATAAAATTTCCTATTTTTGTAGGAAATTTTTCAAAAAATTTCCTATTTTTGTAGGAAATTTTTCAAAAAATTTCCTATTTTTGTAGGAAATTTTTCAAAAAATTTCCTATTTTTGTAGGAAATTTTTCAAAAAATTTCCTCTTTTTGTAGGAAATTTTTCAAAAAATTTCCTATTTTTGTAGGAAATTTTTCAAAAAATTTCCTATTTTTGTAGGAAATTTTTCAAAAAATTTCCTATTTTTGTAGGAAATTTTTCAAAAAATTTCCTATTTTTGTAGGAAATTTTTCAAAAAATTTCCTCTTTTTGTAGGAAATTTTTCAAAAAATTTCCTATTTTTGTAGGAAATTTTTCAAAAAATTTCCTATTTTTGTAGGAAATTTTTCAAAAAATTTCCTATTTTTGTAGGAAATTTTTCAAAAAATTTCCTATTTTTATAGGAAATTTTTCAAAAACTTTCTATTTTTATAGGAAATTTTTCAAAAACTTTCTATTTTTATAGGAAATTTTTCAAAAACTTTCTATTTTTATAGGAAATTTTTCAAAAACTTCCTATTTTTATAGGAAATTTTTCAAAAATGTCCTATTTTTATAGGAAATTTATCAAAAATTTATTAATTTTGTAGGAAATTTTTCAAATTCTCTATAGAAAATTATCGCCAATTTTTCTATAGAAAGTTATGGCGATCGCCCACTTTTCTATAGAAAATTATGGCGATCGCCCACTTTTCTATAGAAAATTATGGCGATCGCCAACTTTTCTATGGAAAATTATGGCGATCGCCAACTTTTCTATAGAAAATTATGGCGATCGCAAACTTTTCGATGGAAAATTATGGCGATCGCTAACTTTTCTATAGAAAATTATTGCGATCGCCAACTTTTCTATAGAAAATTATGGCGGTCGCAAACTTTTCTATAGAAAATTATGGCAATCGCCAACTTTTCTATAGAAAATTATGGCGATCGCCAACTTTTCTATAGAAAATTATGGCGATCGCCAACTTTTCTATAGAAAATTATTACGATCGCCAACTTTTCTATAGAAAATTATGGCGATCGCCAACTTTTCTATAGAAAATTATGGCGATCGCCAACTTTTCTATAGAAAATTATGGCGATCGCCAACTTTTCTATAGAAAATTATGACGATCGCCAACTTTTCTATAGAAAATTATGGCGATCGCCAACTTTTCCATAGAAAATTATGGCGATAACCAACTTTTCTATAGAAACCAACTTTTCTATAGAAAATTATGGCGATCACCAACTTTTCTATAGAAAATTATGGCGATCGTCAATTTTTCTATAGAAAATTATGGCGATCGTCAACTTTTCTATAGAAAATTATGGCGATCGCCAACTTTTCTAGGTTTTTGCAGAAAAACTGGCGATCGATACAGTTTTCTATAGAAAAGTTGGCGATCACCATAATTTTCTATAGAAAAGTTGGCGATCGCCATAATTTTCTATAGAAAAGTTGACGATCGCCATAATTTTCTATAGAAAAATTGACGATCGCCATAATTTTCTATAGAAAAGTTGGTGATCGCCATAATTTTCTATAGAAAAGTTGGTTATCGCCATAATTTTCTATAGAAAAGTTGGCGATCGCCATAATTTTCTATAGAAAAGTTGGCGATCGCCATAATTTTTTATAGAAAATTATGGCGATCGCCAACTTTTCTATAGAAAATTACGGCGATCGCCAACTTTTCTATAGCAAATTACGGCGATCGCCAACTTTTGTATAGCAAATTATGGCGATCGCCAACTTTTCTATAGAAAATTATGGCGATCGCCAACTTTTCTATAGAAAATTATGGCGATCGCCAACTTTTCTTTAGAAAATTATGGCGATCGTCAACTTTTCTATAGAAAATTATTACGATCGCCAACTTTTCTATAGAAAACTGTATCGATCGCCAGTTTTTCTGCAAAAACCTAAGGCGTTTTTTGACTTTAAGTAAATAATCATTTCGAATTAGCTTCTCTATTAACGGCTCCAAGTTTTTTTATATTGAAATAATTAATCAATTCTATCAATAAGATGTAATAGCAATTATTGTGTGTTAAAAACAATTAATACTATTTATTTAATTATAAGAAACAATTAAAAATTGTTTTAATTGCAGTTTTTAAAATTAACAAGCAAGAGCTACATTGAGCGCTGGTAGCGGTGCACAATGGGCGTGTAAAAGTTTTTCTTTAAAATCAAATATTTGAGTCCAAAATCTCAACTCCGGGAAACCAGATCTATGGGAGGTACCAAAATAAATGTACTGATTTGAGTAATTTTCAATAGAAACCTATGGTGGTGAAGGTTATAAAAATGGTTCATAGACGGTATTGAATATAGGAACTCGATATAACCAAGTATCCACTGACACCTTTCACATTATTGTTGACAATTTCGACGTTTTACACCCCACAGTGCAATGGTTACAAATTTCTTATTAATAAAAATCGTTCAATTGTAACTTGACTTTATGTATTGATGTTAGTATTGGCACTTATGTGTAAATATGTGTTCATTAGGGTATGCAGATATTAATTATTTTAAATCGCTTATATTACACGATTACCCTATAATCGAATAATTCAATTTTTTTCTAATACAAATGATACCAAATACAAAATTGTAATGGTATATACATTAAGTTTGGATGTAAGAAAGTAACATTTCAATTTAAATAATTTTTTTTCTGAATACCCTATCCCTATAAATTTGTGCCTTTATTTTCTAACAAATAATTTTAACACGAATCAAAACAGTAGGGAAAGATTTTTGTCTCAATTGTAATTATTCGATATTGTTTACAAGTAAATTAATTTGCTAATTTGACGCTTCAGAGTAAATTCGAAAATTAAATTTAATTGTTGGTAAAGAAAAGGGCGAAACAAAAAGATATGTTAAATCTCAAACATTTAAAATATTTTGTAAAACGTCTGATTAGATGTCCATATAATGTGGGTGCAGAATCCTTTAGAGCAGACGATTAACCCTCTGCGACTGACGTTTAGTATAGAAGACACCAAGATAAAGTTTAAGACAAAAACTTTCTAACTTTTTTTAACAATCTCCTTTATCACGTCGAGTTGGAATTCTCTCATTAATTAATAGAAGCCATCAATAGCCAAAGCTTGTTTATTTCAATAAAAATGTTTAGGACTTCAAGTTAAATGGATTTGACTGTAATTGCTACTTTGAGCCGGTTAATATCTTTCATACCGATCATGCTATTTTCATGTTCCAATAAAAACTGTTCAATTGGCTACTGAAATGATCTAATCAAAGATCAACAACAGGTGTTATTAAAAAGTGTTGCCATATTCTTTGAATATACCATTTCATATTTCTAATACAACAAAATATACTTCAATTATTTTATAAATCATCGTTTTTCTATTCAAAAATAAACTGATCGTTTTGTTTTGTAAAATAATTCATATTCATTCACACTGATCGCACAAAATATTTTTAATTGTTTAACAATTATTCGATTTGCATTTGAAAATCATAAATCGTTTTTGTTTAGATCTAAAAAATAATTCAAATCAATTATCAATTTAAAAACGTTTCCCCGAGGCAACTCGAGTGAGTGAGTATCTATGAATAAATAATAAGAAGTAGTTTTATGCGATTTTAATTTTTATTTCAATTTTATTATTATTTTTATTATTCAATTCAATAAATTTTGAAATTAAAAATTTATATGCGGGGGTCCCAATGGATATTGGATACAAAAACAATATGTTTGAATGTTTTTCAATTACAATTAATAAGAAACAAATTATTCAATAATTTTCAAAATAACTTTGTTATAATAATAATTTTAATACCTTTAGAAACAAATGTTTATTATTTAAATGAATTTGCTAACAATTAAACGCAAAATCACGATAAACAATTCAATATTATTCAACAATTGTTTCTTTTTATTATTAACAAAGACTATGATGATGTCTAAAATGATCATGATCATCAGCCTCTTTGTTTCCTATAAAATAATATTTTAAACATTTTTCTCAATTTTTGAAAACTTTCCTATAAAAATAGAAAATTTTTGAAAAAATTCCTATGAAAATAGGAAATTTTTGAAAAAATTCCTATAAAAATAGGAAATTTTTGAAAAATTTCCTATAAAAATAGGACATTTTTGAAAAATTTCCTATAAAAATAGGAAATTTTTGAAAAATTTCCTATAAAAATAGGAAATTTTTGAAAAATTTCCTATAAAAATAGGAAATTTTTGAAAAATTTCCTATAAAAATAGGAAATTTTTGAAAAATTTCCTATAAAAATAGGAAATTTTTGAAAAATTTCCTATAAAAATAGGAAATTTTTGCAAAATTTCCTATAAAAATAGGAAATTTTTGAAAAATTTCTTATAAAAATAGGAAATTTTTGAAAAATTTCCTTTAAAAATAGTAAATTTTTGAAAAATTTCCTATAAAAATAGTAAATTTTTGAAAAATTTCCTATAAAAATAGGAAATTTTTGAAAAATTTCCTATAAAAATAGGAAATTTTTGAAAAATTTCCTATAAAAATAGGAAATTTTTGAAAAATTTCCTATAAAAATTGGAAATTTTTGAAAAATTTCCTATAAAAATAGGAAATTTTTGAAAAATTTCCTATAAAAATAGGAAATTTTTGAAAAATTTCCTATAAAAAAAGGAAATTTTTGAATAATTTCCTATAAAAATAGGAAATTTTTGAAAAATTTCCTAGAAAAATAGGAAATTTTTGAAAAATTTCCTGTCAAAATTAGAAATTTTTGAAAAATTTCCTATAAAAATACAAAATTTTTGAAAAATTTCCTAAAAAAATAGAAAATTTTTTTCCCTAAAAGAAGGAAATTTTTGAAAAATTTCCCTAAAAGAAGGAAATTTTTGAAAAATTTCCTATAAAAATAGGAAATTTTTGAAAAATTTCCTATAAAATTAAAAAATTTTTGAAAAATTTCCTATAAGAATAGGAAATTTTTGAAAAATTTCCTATAAAAATAGGAAATTTTTGAAAAATTTCCTATAAAAATAGGAAATTTTTGAAAAATTTCCTATAAAAATAGGAAATTTTTGAAAAATTTCCTATAAAAATAGGAAATTTTTGAAAAATTTCCTATAAAAATAGGAAATTTTTGAAAAATTTCCTATAAAAATAGGAAATTTTTGAAAAATTTCCTATAAAAATAGGAAATTTTTGAAAAATTTCCTATAAAAATAAAAAATTTTTGAAAAATTTCCTATAAAAATAAAAAATTTTTGAAAAATTTCCTATAAAAATAGGAAATTTTTGAAAAATTTAATATAAAAATAGGAAATTTTTGAAAAATTTCCTATAAAAATAGGAAATTTTTGAAAAATTTCCTATAAAAATAGGAAATTTTTGAAAAATTTCCTATAAAAATAGGAAAATTTTGAAAAATTTCCAATAAAAATAGGAAAATTTTGAAAAATTTCCTATAAAAATAGGAAAATTTTGAAAAATTTCCTATAAAAATAGGAAAATTTTGAAAAATTTCCTATAAAAATAGGAAATTTTTGAAAAATTTCCTATAAAATTAAAAAATTTTTGAAAAATTTCCTATAAGAATAGGAAATTTTTGAAAAATTTCCTATAAAAATAGGAAATTTTTGAAAAATTTCCTATAAAAATAGGAAATTTTTGAAAAATTTCCTATAAAAATAGGAAATTTTTGAAAAATTTCCTATAAAAATAGGAAATTTTTGAAAAATTTCCTATAAAAATAGGAAATTTTTGAAAAATTTCCTATAAAAATAGGAAATTTTTGAAAAATTTCCTATAAAAATAGGAAATTTTTGAAAAATTTCCTATAAAAATAGGAAATTTTTGAAAAATTTCCTATAAAAATAGGAAATTTTTGAAAAATTTCCTATAAAAATAGGAAATTTTTGAAAAATTTCCTATAAAAATAGGAAATTTTTGAAAAATTTCCTATAAAAATAGGAAATTTTTGAAAAATTTCCTATAAAAATAGGAAATTTTTGAAAAATTTCCTATAAAAATAAAAAATTTTTGAAAAATTTCCTATAAAAATAAAAAATTTTTGAAAAATTTCCTATAAAAATAGGAAATTTTTTAAAAATTTAATATAAAAATAGGAAATTTTTGAAAAATTTCCTATAAAAATAGGAAATTTTTGAAAAATTTCCTATAAAAATAGGAAAATTTTGAAAAATTTCCTATAAAAATAGGAAAATTTTGAAAAATTTCCTATAAAAATAGGAAAATTTTGAAAAATTTCCTATAAAAATAGGAAAATTTTGAAAAATTTCCTATAAAAATAGGAAAATTTTGAAAAATTTCCTATAAAAATAGGAAAATTTTGACAAATTTCCTATAAAAATATGAAAATTTTGACAAATTTCCTATAAAAATATGAAAATTTTTGAAAAATTTCCTATAAAAATAGGAAAATTTTGAAAAATTTCCTATAAAAATAGGAAATTTTTGAAAAATTTCCTATAAAAATAGGAAATTTTTGAAAAATTTCCTATAAAAATAGGAAATTTTTGAAAAATTTCCTATAAAAATAGGAAATTTTTGAAAAATTTCCTATAAAAATAGGAAATTTTTGAAAAATTTCCTATAAAAATAGGAAATTTTTGAAAAATTTCCTATAAAAATAGGAAATTTTTGAAAAATTTCCTATAAAAATAGGAAAATTTTGAAAAATTTCCTATAAAAATAGGAAAATTTTGAAAAATTTTCTATAAAAATAGGAAATTTTTGAAAAATTTCCTATAAAAATAGGAAATTTTTGAAAAATTTCCTATAAAAATAGGAAATTTTTGAAAAATTTCCTATAAAAATAGGAAATTTTTGAAAAATTTCCTATAAAAATAGGAAATTTTTGAAAAATTTCCTATAAAAATAGGAAATTTTTGAAAAATTTCCTATAAAAATAGGAAATTTTTGAAAAATTTCCTATAAAAATAGGAAATTTTTGAAAAATTTCCTATAAAAATAGGAAATTTTTGAAAAATTTCCTATAAAAATAGGAAATTTTTGAAAAATTTCCTATAAAAATAGGAAATTTTTGAAAAATTTCCTATAAAAATAGGAAATTTTTGAAAAACTTCCTATAAAAATAGGAAATTTTTGAAAATTTTCCTATAAAAATAGTAAATTTTTGAAAAATTTCCTATAAAAATAGTAAATTTTTGAAAAATTTCCTATAAAAATAGTAAATTTTTGAAAAATTTACTATAAAAATAGTAAATTTTTGAAAAATTTCCTATAAAAATAGTAAACTTTTGAAAAATTTCCTATAAAAATAGTAAATTTTTGAAAAATTTCCTATAAAAATAGTAAATTTTTGAAAAATATCCTATAAAAATAGTAAATTTTTGAAAAATTTCCTATAAAAACAGGAAATTTTTGAAAAACTTCATATAAAAATAGGAAATTTTTTAAAAATTTTCGAAAATTTTCCTATAAAATTTTTAAAAAATTTCCTATAAAAAAAGTAAATTTTTGTTAAATTTCCTATAAAAATAGTAAATTTGTTAAAAATTTCCTATAAAGATAAGAAATTTTTTTTTAAATTTACTGTTTATTCAAAAAAGTTGGCGATCGCCATAATTTTCTATTAAAAGTTGGGGTTAGGTATAAGTGTTTGCAAAAACTTGAGGATCGTTTGGTTTTCTATAGAAAAGCGAACTTTTTTTAATATTAATATTTTCGTTATAAATAATAACATTTAAAAAGCAGTTACAATAATTACTTTTTTATAATGTTTTTCAAATAAATAACTTCCCACACATCGGATTAAATGAAATAAAATTTATTTAAATTAAATATGATCGTTAAAATATAATGATTATGTTTTTAAAAACCCAAAGTTTCTTCTTCGAAGTTATTGTTTTATTTGAATAGGACTGAAAACAAGAAGACTACGACGACACAAAATGATGGTGTTGATGATGATGAAAACAAATCTGAAGACTAGAGGATTAATATCAATTGAAACTTATTGAACTCGTGATAATTCACACTGCTACGCTTGTGCTATGCTAAAATTACATAAAAGTGGCAGAGCTTTAAATGAATGATAATGGCGATCGCCTATGTTTTCTTTAAAAAACTAAAGAAAACTAAGGCGATCGTCAGTGTTTTCTGTAGAAGACAAAGTTTTCGGATCGTATATGCTAAATTTTAAGACTTGGCGATCGCTAATTCTTTTTAATCTCTGCCATTCAAAATTAAATTGAAGACAGCAAAAAAATCATATTTAAACATTTGGCCTTTTATTGAAGCTTGTAATAAGAGATGTTCCAAAACCACAAGAAAACGTGGCAAATCTTCTTCTTTTCAAACTGTTCATTCGAGGCAGGCAGCCAGGCACAGTGCCTCCAAACAATAGTATATTAGAAATTTAAGCTGCCTTGTAAATTTGCAACAAAACAGCAACAGCCAATGAAATTCACATTTAAGTTATAATTTAACAATCGTTTTAAATATAAAACTAATCGTTATGATGATTTATCCATTTATTGTATAAAGACGAGGTATCATCATCTTCATACAATAAATATATCCATAGCATTAACATGAATAAAATGAATTTTATTGTTGTTACCAGATATCACGACATTATTTCTAATGCCACCATGAGAAGAAGTTTCAAATTTTCCATACACTTGACAAAAATTTCATTTTCCACTTTTCGTGTTAAGTTTCTTGGAAATTTTACTTCAAATTAAAATTTTATTATGTATTTTTGTACAACTAATTTCTTTAAGTGTAACTTTAATAGAAATTGTCTGCTTATTCATGCATGTTTAACTAATAAACGACTATTATTATAAATTGTCACTTTATTTATGTATTTTTGGCCAAAATCAACGTTAAATGCTAAAATATCAAATATTTTATTGTTTAAAATAACGATTTTTTTTTTGTTGTTCAAAAATATTAACGAATATTTTGTGTTATAAAGGTCTTCTTAATATGACATTGTTTGTGAATAATTTTGTGTGAATTTTAAGATGTTATTCAAAGAGAAAATATTAATTCAGAGATGTGCTAAGAACAGGGCTAATACTAATACTAAAACTAAGGCTACACTTAGGACCTTTTTAAAAATTTTCTACTCCCTATAAATTTTTCAAAAAGTTCCTATAAAAATCAAAAATTTCCTATAAAAATAGGAAATTTTTCAAAAATTTCCCATAAAAATAGGAAATTTTTCAAAAATTTCCTATAAAAATAGGAAATTTTTCAAAAATTTCCTATAAAAATAGGACATTTTTCAAAAATTTCCTATAAAAATAGGAAATTTTTCAAAAATTTCCTATAAAAATAGGAAATTTTTCAAAAATTTCCTATAAAAATAGGAAATTTTTCAAAAATTTCCTATAAAAATGGGAAATTTTTCAAAAATTTCCTATAAAAATAGGAAATTTTTCAAAAATTTCCTTTAAAAATAGGAAATTTTTCAAAAATTTCCTATTTTTATAGGAAATTTTTCAAAAATTTCCTATAAAAATGGGAAATTTTTCTAAAATTTCCTATAAAAATAGGAAATTTTTCAAAAATTTCCTATAAAAATAGGAAATTTTTCAAAAGATTCCTATAAAAATAGGAAATTTTTCAAAAATTTCCTATAAAAATAGGAAATTTTTCAAAAATTTCCTATAAAAATAGGAAATTTTTCAAAAATTTCCTATAAAAATAAGAAATTTTTCAAAAATTTCCTATAAAAATAGGAAATTTTTCAAAAATTTCCCATAAAAATAGGAAATTTTTCAAAAATTTCCTATAAAAATAGGAAATTTTTCAAAAATTTCCTATAAAAATAGGACATTTTTCAAAAATTTCCTATAAAAATAGGAAATTTTTCAAAAATTTCCTATAAAAATAGGAAATTTTTCAAAAATTTCCTATAAAAATAAGAAATTTTTCAAAAATTTCCTATAAAAATAGGAATATTTTCAAAAATTTCCTATAAAAATAGGAAATTTTTCAAAAATTTCCTATAAAAATAGGAAATTTTTCAAAAATTTCCTATAAAAATAGGAAATTTTTCAAAAATTTCCTATAAAAATAGGAAATTTTTCAAAAATTTCCTATAAAAATAGGAAATTTTTCAAAAATTTCCTATAAAAATAGGAAATTTTTCAAAAATTTCCTATAAAAATAGGAAATTTTTCAAAAATTTCCTATAATAATAGGATATTTTTCAAAAATTTCCTATAAAAATAGGAAATTTTTCAAAAATTTCCTATAAAAATAGGAAATTTTTCAAAAATTTCCTATAAAAATAGAAAATTTTTCAAAAAATATCTATAAAAATAGGAAATTTTTCAAAAATTTCCTATAAAAATAGGAAATTTTTCAAAAATTTCTTATAGAAATAGGAAATTTTTCAAAAATTTCCTATAGAAATAGGAAATTTTTCAAAAATTTCCTATAGAAATAGGAAATTTTTCAAAAATTTCCTATAGAAATAGGAAATTTTTCAAAAATTTCTTATAGAAATAGGAAATTTTTCAAAAATTTCCTATAGAAATAGGAAATTTTTCAAAAATTTCCTATAGAAATAGGAAGTTTTTCAAAAATTTCCTATAAAAATAGGAAATTTTTCAAAAATTTCCTATAAAAATAGGAAATTTTTCAAAAATTTCCTATAAAAATAGGAAATTTTTCAAAAATTTCCTATAAAAATAGGAAATTTTTCAAAAATTTCCTATAAAAATAGGAAATTTTTCAAAAATTTCCTATAAAAATAGGAAATTTATAGGAAATTTTTCTAAAAATTTCTTATTTATAGGAAATTTTTCAAAAATTTCTTATTTTTATAGGAAATTTTTTAAAAATTTCCTATTTTTATAGGAAATTTTTGAAAAATTTCCTATTTTTATAGGAAATTTTTCAAAAATTTCCTATCTTGATAGGAAATTTTTGAAAATTTTCGTATTTTTATAGGAAATTTTTGAAAAATTTCCTATTTTTATAGGAAATTTTTGAAAAATTTTCTATTTTTATAGGAAATTTTTGAAAAATTTCCTATCTTGATAGGAAATTTTTTTCCTATAAAAATAGGAAATTTTTCAAAAATTTCCTATAAAAATAGGAAATTTTTCAAAAATTTCCTATAAATTTTTGAAAAATTTCCTATCAAAATAGGAAATTTTTCAAAAATTTCCTATCAAGATAGGAAATTTTTCAAAAATTTTCTATAAAAATAGGAAATTTTTCAAAAATTTCCTATAGAAATAGGAAATTTTTCAAAAATTTTCTATAGAAATAGGAAAATTTTCAAAAATTTCCTATAAAAATAGGAAATTTTTCAAAAATTTCCTATAAAAATAGGAAATTTTTCAAAAATTTCCTATAAAAATTGGAAATTTTTCAAAAATTTCCTATAAAAATTGGAAATTTTTCAAAAATTTCCTATAAAAATAGGAAATTTTTCAAAAATTTCCTATAAAAATAGGAAATTTTTCAAAAATTTCCTATAAAAATAGGAAATTTTTCAAAAATTTCCTATAAAAATAGGAAATTTTTCAAAAATTTCCTATAAAAATAGGAAATTTATAGGAAATTTTTCTAAAAATTTCTTATTTATAGGAAATTTTTCAAAAATTTCTTATTTTTATAGGAAATTTTTTAAAAATTTCCTATTTTTATAGGAAATTTTTCAAAAATTTCCTATCTTGATAGGAAATTTTTGAAAATTTTCGTATTTTTATAGGAAATTTTTGAAAAATTTCCTATTTTTATAGGAAATTTTTGAAAAATTTTCTATTTTTATAGGAAATTTTTGAAAAATTTCCTATCTTGATAGGAAATTTTTTTCCTATAAAAATTGGACATTTTTCAAAAATTTCCTATAAAAATAGGAAATTTTTCAAAAATTTCCTATCAAGATAGGAAATTTTTCAAAAATTTTCTATAAAAATAGGAAATTTTTCAAAAATTTCCTATAAAAATAGGAAAATTTTCAAAAATTTACTGTTAAAATAGGAAAATTTTTCAAAAATTTCCTATCAAGATAGGAACTTTTTCAAAAATTTCCTATAAAAATAGGAAATTTATAGGAAATTTTTCAAAAATTTCTTATTTATAGGAAATTTTTCAAAAATTTCTTATTTTTATAGTAATTTTTTTAAAAATTTCCTATAGGAATAGGAAATTTTTAAAAAACTTCCTATTTTTATAGGAATATGCCCAAAATTTTGTACAGATCTGAATTTATGTTACCAAAAAAAAAAAAAAAAATAAAAATTTGACTCATGACAGTAACAAGATATTAAATGCTGTTTCTTTTTATAATTTTTCTAAAAAAAAAGTTTTGATTTATAATCCATTTAATAAACAATTCATGATAATTCTTTTTTGAATTCGTTTGGTTTCTGCTATTGGGAAAAATCAAAATATAACGTGGGAATTTTTATTTTCAAAGGAAAATAAAACAAATTGGCAAATGCAAACAGATTTTAAAATAAAATTAGAAATATCTAATAAATATAAAGAAACTCCTACATACGAGTATGTTATAGAAAAAATCTTAAAAGAATTTTATAATTATTAAACTTAAATTGATCTTAAAGTTATGGGACTTTCTAAACTTTTAATAAGATTTAGGGGCAAATAATGAAATACAATAAACGAGTATCAATTTTACTCGAAAGTTGTTCAAAAAATTTACACGTCACTAAAGTCCCATTACTCATTAAAATCAATTGTTTAATTAAGAAAATATAAATAAAATTAAATAAATAATGAAAAGATTCCATAGACATTCTCCATACGTTTTGGTAGGCAGACATCCAGTCAGTTCTCGGTCTATTTGCCATAATTGTATTCGCAATCGTAAGCGTATTTGCGATTAATCCCATTTAATAGTTTGCGTAAATTATTTTCAAAAAGTACTTGGCAAATAAACGTAAAAAGCTAAAGTATTTGTTTTTTCTACTATTAGATAAAATTTGTATATATTTGCTCTCGAGATCTACAATTAACAATGAACCAAAGACGTCTGAAGTGAATTTCGAGTTCTAAATATTTACCTTGACCAAAGTAATTGTTTACGTGTATGTACGAGCCCACCGATTCGTTCGACGTAATATCTTGTTCAAATACGTTTTGAAAATGTTATTGTAATCACAAATTTATTATTTTGCAAAATTTTTGTTTTCTCAATATTTTTTCTTTATATAAATATTTAATTGTTTATTTATTTAAGATGTTGTCATAGAATTTAAAGTTTGATTAAGTTTGAATTAAACAGGGCACCTCCACTAGGTTTAGTTCTAGTTCAATTCTAGGTTCAGTCCTAGTTCCGTTCTAGTTCAGTTCTAGTTCAGTTCTAGTTCAGTTCTAGTTCAGTTCAGTTCTAGTTCAGTTCTAGTTCAGTTCTAGTTCAGTTCTAGTTCAGTTCTAGTTCAGTTCTAGTTCAGTTCTAGTTCAGTTCTAGTTCAGTTCTAGTTCAGTTCTAGTTCAGTTCTAGTTCAGTTCTAGTTCAGTTCTAGTTCAGTTCTAGTTCAGTTCTAGTTCAGTTCTAGTTCAGTTCTAGTTCAGTTCTAGTTCAGTTCTAGTTCAGTTCTAGTTCAGTTCTAGTTCAGTTCTAGTTCAGTTCTAGTTCAGTTCTAGTTCAGTTCTAGTTCAGTTCTAGTTCAGTTCTAGTTCAGTTCTAGTTCAGTTCTAGTTCAGTTCTAGTTCAGTTCTAGTTCAGTCCTAGTTCAGTTCTAGTTCAGTTCTAGTTCAGTTCTAGTTCAGTTCTAGTTCAGTTCTAGTTCAGTTCTAGTTCAGTTCTAGTTCAGTTCTAGTTCAGTTCTAGTTCAGTTCTAGTTCAGTTCTAGTTCAGTTCTAGTTCAGTTCTAGTTCAGTTCTAGTTCAGTTCTAGTTCAGTTCTAGTTCAGTTCTAGTTCAGTTCTAGTTCAGTTCTAGTTCAGTTCTAGTTCAGTTCTAGTTCAGTTCTAGTTCAGTTCTAGTTCAGTTCTAGTTCAGTTCTAGTTCAGTTCTAGTTCAGTTCTAGTTCAGTTCTAGTTCAGTTCTAGTTCAGTTCTAGTTCAGTTCTAGTTCAGTTCTAGTTCAGTTCTAGTTCAGTTCTAGTTCAGTTCTAGTTCAGTTCTAGTTCAGTTCTAGTTCAGTTCTAGTTCAGTTCTAGTTCAGTTCTAGTTCAGTTCTAGTTCAGTTCTAGTTCAGTTCTAGTTCAGTTCTAGTTCAGTTCTAGTTCAGTTCTAGTTCAGTTCTAGTTCAGTTCTAGTTCAGTTCTAGTTCAGTTCTAGTTCAGTTCTAGTTCAGTTCTAGTTCAGTTCTAGTTCAGTTCTAGTTCAGTTCTAGTTCAGTTCTAGTTCAGTTCTAGTTCAGTTCTAGTTCAGTTCTAGTTCAGTTCTAGTTCAGTTCTAGTTCAGTTCTAGTTCAGTTCTAGTTCAGTTCTAGTTCAGTTCTAGTTCAGTTCTAGTTCAGTTCTAGTTCAGTTCTAGATTCAGTTCTAGGTTCAGTTCTTAGTACAGTTTCAGATTCAGTTCTAGGTTCAGTTCTAGGTTCAGTTCTAGATTCAGTTCTGGGTTCAGTTCTAGATTCAGTTCTAGGTTCAGTTCTAGGTTCAGTTCTGGGTTCATTTCTAAGTTTAGTTCTAGGTTCAGTTCTAGATTAAAAATGGTTGTGGTCTAAAATAATAATGCGATTTTAGTTTTATAAAAACGCTTTTATTAATGTCTTAAGGAAACGTATCTGTATACAAAGAAGCGATAAAACAGTGTAAAGCAATGTTACTTTACACTATTTTATGTAGAGGAATTTGGATACCTAGCAACGGTTCTGACTGGGCTTAATTTGGTAAGCCCAGACTTAACTTGGTTATCCTTGGTCTGAACTGTGGACACTGAACACCAAGTGGTACCGGGGAACTACGTTAATACCAGTTAATGTAGTGAGCTAACATGTGCCGCGGGTACTCACATAAGAACTATAGAAATATGGGTTAGGACGTCGGGCTAGCAACCCACACCTGTAAATAGCATTAACTATGAAAAAGCTAAAGTTAGAATAAAAACGGAGTAAGAAGCGGACATCCGAAACTTCGATAGAAAGTAGAAGAGAATCTTTCAAAGCTTGGCCTATGACATTGAAGAATTACGCACACCATCGTAGCGCATCGAAGCGCAGTGGAGCATAGGGCCTCAACCATCTATGTATATCAAACTCTATTGCGAGATGTTGAGCATATGTCATTCCATGAATAGTTCGCTGCTTATAACTCCGCTTCAATTGACCTTCCTCATGTTCTAGCAGGTGCACCCACACGACGGCCGCTTGCTTGTGGTTTCCAACAAAGCGCTTGTCGAGCAATGTTGGTATTTGGCTTTCGAAGTGTGTGGCCTATCCACCGCCATTTTCGTTGACATCTTCATTTTTACTCGTATGCAATTCGGCTACCATATGTTAAGGATTTGCCGCAAGCATTTGTTTGCAAAAGTTTGTAGGCGGTAATTAATGGCATTTGTGCATTTCCAAGTTTCGCAGCCATAATACAAGATGGACTTGACCTTTGAGTTGGATATTTTTAACTTAGTCGTTTTTGATATTTGCCGAGATTTCCAAATAGCTCGGAGAATGCCGAATGCAGATTTTGCCTCTTCAATACGCGTTTCCATATCCTCGTCGGCGCCACCTTTTGTAGATACCAAATTTCCAAGATAATTAGGTATAATTTATGCTATATTAACTATTGGATTATTAGGATTTATTGTTTGAGCTCATCATATATTTACACATCCAAGAACCTCGTTTTCCACATTGATCTGTGTCGGCGGGCTTGCGCCATTGCCTTCAGCATAATCTTTGTCTTGGAAATATTGATTTGATGTGACCTTAACTGGTTGTAAAAATAGGTAAGTAAAGTATATTGCGCTCATCTTACCTAAGTCCTTCTAAGTAAGTAGTTAAGTAAGTACTTAAGAAAATTTCAACTTAAAGATAATTTTAAACATATTTCAAGATTTTCATTCAAATTTTCCAAGACATCTTGATTACTCGTACCTGTTTCTTTGTTTGTCCGACGGACGGCATTTATAGAGTCAATTTGAATATTAATAATTTTGCTTAAAATAAAAATAATTGCAATTGAAGTTTAAGTTTTTGCTCAAAAGAAAAATATTCAAATGGCAACAAGTGTGGAATGTTGCCGCTAAGTTGGCTGGTTTGGTTTGGTTTCATGGCTATTTTATGCGGCTGATTGTCTGGTTACCGACCGACCGACCGATCGATTGGCTTATATTCATGTTTATTTCATTTGTAACAATCAAAATTATTCAATTTCAATTTATACATGATTAGAAATCTATTAAGTGTTTTTTTCTTATTACAAGAAATCTAATAATAACAACTTAATTATTTACAGGTTAATCGTATATGGATTAGGAGAAGGAAATATATATACGTTATAAATCTTATATTCTTAAACGAGCAATAATTGTATATATATATATATATATTATATATATATATATATATATATATATATATATATATATATATATATATATATATATATATATGTATAGAATGGCTATCTCGAAAACGGCTCTAACGATTTTGATAAAATTTGGACAGTGGGTATCCTTTTTAATGTATAGGTCGAAGAAGAAGGGACTTTTGGAAGTTTTACCTCTAAGAGGGTAAAAACGGGTAAAAAGGGGAAAAAATCGAAAACGCTATGTCTCCTAAAGTAATAGGTATAGAAACAAAATTAAAATTACGTTTTAAACAGCTTTGAAAATAAGCGGACAGGTGCTTGGTACTTTTTTGAAACTATGTCCGATAGGGGGTAAAAAAGGGTGAAAATAGTTTTTTTGGCACCTTTTTAACCCACTCTTATATTTTAAACTAAAGAATATAGAAAGAAACTTGGTACTGCAATCAATAGATGTAAAAAAACATGAAACACGTATTTGGTACTTTTTTGATTTTGGAGCCAAAATGGGTAAAAAAGGGATAAAATGATAACTTAACATCTCCAAAGTAATATGAATAGGAACATTATACATTATGCTAACTGCGTTTTAATAAAATGTACCGAATTCAATTGGCACCAAAAAAGTACCAAATATGCATATGGAACTTTAAGAAATTAGGGAATAAAAAGGGGGGAAAATTAGTATTATTTTAAACAAATCAATGTTTGTCTGTATGTATGTTCTTTATAGAATAGTAAACTGTGAATTTGATTGTGTTATGCTCTTTAGCGAAGATGTTGCGGATAAGCCGGCGAAGGTTTTAAAGTTGATAAGACTAATTTCCGACAGATGGCGCCACTGAAAATTACTAAAAATTAATTAAATCGTAAACTGTACATTTGATCATGCTATGATCTTTAGCAAAGTTGTAGCGCATGAGCCGACGAAGGCTTTTTAGTTGGTATGAATAATTTCCGACAGGTGGCGCTACAGAAACTTACTCAAAGTCAATTTAATCGTAATCTGTACATTTAATCATGCTACAATCTTTAGCAAAGTTGTTGCACATGAGCCGACGAAGCTTTCTTAGTTGGTATGAAGAAATTTCGACAGGTGGCGCTACTGAGATTTACTCAAAGTCAATTTAATTGTATGCTGTACATTTAATCATGCTATAATCTTCAGCAAAGTTGTTACGGATAAGCCGAAGAAGTTTTATGAATTGGAATAAGAAAAGTCCGACAGGTGGCGCCACAGAAAACTACTTAAAATGAATTAAATCGTAAACTGTGCATTTGATCAGACTATAATCTTTAGCAAAGTTGTTGCGCATGAGTCGACAGAGGTTTCTGTTGATATGAATAATTTCCAAAATTATTCAAAATGAGTTAAACTGTAAACTATGCAAACTATGTGTTGGTCGGACAAAATAAATCAAATAATTCAAAATTAACTGAATATTTCTACAATGTCTTTCCTCTAAATTTATTTTAGCACTTTATAATATAAAATATATAAAAACTTTAAAATTTTCCTCAAAATGCTTATCATAAAGCTCCGAGCAAGGCTCGGTCTACCAGGTACTGTATATTTACTTACTAACTTATTCAGATCACTAAAGTTGTAATGTTACTGAAACTAAATATTAAACAAGTAAGAGTCTTATATTCGGCTGTGCCGAATCTTATATATCCACCATCAAGTTGTGTTAAATTTAGATATATCTCTCATATATCTACAATGGTGCAGTTAATTCGAAATGTCGGTCAAATTCGAAAAAAAAATTTACGCTAGTTGGTATTGTTGGTAAAATATTTGCACTAAATTCGATTGCAGTAGCTTTATAGTTCAACAATTAATTATATATGTAATCTAAGTGATTTCCCTAGTAATGGGTGTTTTTTATTGAGGTACAGAACTTTAAGTTGGCATCACTTTTTTAACTGGCGGCCATTTTGTCAGCTGTCAAGTGATTAATATTTAGTTTGGTTTGCCATTTCATCATGAACAGGTTGACAAAAGAACAACGCTTGCAAATCGTGCAAATTTATTTCGAAAATAATGGTTCAGTTCGCGAAGTTTACCGCAAGCTCCGTCCATTTAATGGTCGACATAATCGTCCATCAGAGCAATTAATTCCGTTAACCATGGATCGTTTTCGCACTACGTTTAATCTATGTGATAATACGCATCCGCAGCGACGTCGAACAGTGCGCACCGAAGAAACAATTGCCGCTGTAGAGCAAAGTGTTGAAGAGGACCCGAATGAATCGATTCGCCACCGTGCACAGCAATTGGAGCTTTGTCCATCAACTTTATGGAAGATTTTGCGCAAAGATCTTGGCTTGCGACCTTACAAGATCCAGCTTGTGCAAGAATTAAAGCCGCGAGACCATGCAATGCGTCGTGATTTTGGTGTATGGACCGAAAATGAGATTGATCTCGATGCTGATTTTCATCGCAAAATTTTGTTTAGTGATGAGGCTCATTTTTGGTTGAATGGCTACGTCAACAAGCAAAATTGCCGCATTTGGAGTGAAGAGAATCCACATGAGACCCTTGAGACGCCATTACATCCACAAAAACTGACTGTTTGGTGTGCTCTATGGGCATTATTTCTTCCGAAATAATGCTGGAGAGTCAGTTACCATAAATGGAGACCGGTATAGAGCCATGATAACGGACTATTTTGTTCCCCAATTGGATGGCATGAATGTGGATGAGTTGTGGTTCCAACAAGACGGCGCTACATGCCACACAGCGCACGTCACAATTGATTTATTGAAGGAAACATTCGATGAGTGCATAATTTCGCGGAATGGACGTGTCAATTGGCCACCAAGATCGTGCGATTTGACACCACTGGATTATTTTCTTTGGGGATATGTGAAGTCGCTCGTCTACGCCAACAAACCAGAAACGTTAGGGGACTTGGAAGCCAACATTCGTGGCGTTATTGCCAACATACGGCCCCATATGCTCGAAAAAGTAGTTGAAAATTGAACCTCTAGAATTGGCTTTATTCGAGCCAGCCGCGGCGGCCACATGCCCGAAATCATATTTAAACATTAATGGCATAAAATTATCCTTCCAATAAAGCCAAATTGATGGACATTAAAACGATTTTCTTGTGTTTTATTTCAATTCGAAGTTCTATACCTCTAAAAAAAACACCCATTATTTACTTTTGAAATATGGTATCGTAACCTGGGACCAAATTACGGCATTCGATATCAATCGAAATCTTAGATATTTTCAAAAAATTTGTATAGCATACTTTAAGGACAATCAAAATTGTTTAAAAGATGCACAGTTTATTATATTTTTTTGAAGTTATTTGCCAAAAAATGAACAATAGCAAAAGAGTTTTAATTGAACAATATACATTTTTAAAAACGAATCAAAATGGATACCAAATTTCAATAAACCTTTTGCATCGAAGTAACTTTGAACATCCCTAAAGTATACTTCACAATATTCGCTTAAAAGTCTGAGTTTTCGATTGATATAGAATGCGGTAATTTGGCACCTGGTATGGTTTTACATTATTAAGTTGTTAAATGCTTTTCGCTTAGCTTAATATTTAGTTGGGATAAACATGCTGATAGCAATACGACAGGTCCATTTATTTTGTAAGGAGTTCCTAATGTATCTACTGTAGATAAAGTCTGGGGTCAAATTACGGCATTCGATATCGATCGAAATCTTAGATATTTTCAAAACATTTGTATAGCATACTTTGAGGATAATCAAAATTATTTAAAAGCTGCGCAGTTTACTAATTTTTTTGTAGTTATTGGCCAAAAGATGACCAATAGTAAAAGAGTTTTAATTAAACAATATTTATTTTTAAAAACGAATCAAAATGGATACAAAATTTCAATAAACTTTTTGCATCAAAGTAACTTTGAACATCCCTAAAGTATACTTCAAAATATTCGCTTAAAAGTCTGAGTTTTCGATCGATATAGAATGCGGTAATTTGGCCCCTGGACATTGGTGCAATCTTAATATGGTGCTTGTACCTCAGAATCTTTGATTGATTGTAGATATAAAAGGATATGTTATATATATATAAGAATTATAGCCAAATGTTGACCGATTGTAACAAAATCTTACACACTGGCTGGTATTTATATAGAGCTTACTCTTGCAAAATTTAATGGCCATAGCTGTCATAAATTCTAATTTAATAGCTTTAAATGGCCTTTGCTACATTTTTTTTTTTTTGGTTTCCGGGAGTG
>OW121744.1:38140245-38240245 GCA_933228675.1 Stomorhina lunata
TTTACTGTAGAGTATTGCACTAAAATCCCAATTTATTACAATTATTTACTATTGTAATAAATAGTTTTTTGACAAATGTTGGTGGGGAAACCTTTTCTAGACGCGTTTCGAGCGTCTAGAGCGAAAACCACATATCATATCTTTTTTTGTGGGACAGAATTATTGTGTCCAATAGTTATGAACGTAAAGCGAAGATTATCGTCTGAACGTAAACACACAAACATTTATCCGTTTTATCTTTTTTTTTTAGTCTATGTCTTAGTATATGTCTAAGTCTATGTCTAAGTCCATGTCTTAGTCTATGTATTAGTCTATGTCTTAGCCTATGTCTTAGCCTATGTCTTAGTCTATGTCTTAGTCTATGTCTTAGTCTATGTCTTAGTCTATGTCTTAGTCTATGTCTTAGTCTATGCCTTAGTCTATGTGTTAGTCTATGTGTTAGTCTATGTCTTAGTCTATGTCTTAGTCTATGTCTTAGTCTATGTCTTAGTCTATGTCTTAGTCTATGTCTTAGTCTATGTCTTAGTCTATGTCTTAGTCTTTGTCTTAGTCTATGTCTTAGTCTATGTCTTAGTCTATGTCTTAGTCTATGTCTTAGTCTATGTCTTAGTCTATGTCTTAGTCTATGTCTTAGTCTATGTCTTAGTCTATATCTTAGTCTATGTCTTAGTATATGTCTTAGTCTTTGTCTTAGTCTATGTCTTAGTCTATGTGTTAGTCTATGTGTTAGTCTATGTCTTAGTCTATATCTTAGTCTATGTCTTAGTCTATTTCTTAGTCTATGTCTTAGTCTATGTTTAGTCTATGTCTTAGTCTATGTCTTAGTCTATGTCTTAGTCTACGTCTTAGTCTATGTGTTAGTCTATGTCTTAGTCTATGTCTTACTCTATATCTTAGTCTATGTCTATGTCTTAGTCTATGTCTTATTCTATGTCTTAGTCTATGTCTTAGTCTATGTCTTAGTCTTTGTCTTAGTCTATATCTTAGTCTATGTCTTAGTCTATATCTTAGGCTATGTCTATGTCTTAGTCTATGTCTTATTCTATGTCTTAGCCTATGTCTTAGTCTATGTCTCAGTCTATGTCTTAATATATGTCTTAGTCTATGTCTTACTCTATGTCTTACTTTATGTCTTAGTCGACGTCTTAGTCTATGTCTTAGTCTATGTCTTAGTCTATGTCTTAGTCTATGTCTTAGTCTATGTCTTAGTCTATGTCTTAGTCTATGTCTTAGTCTATGTCTTAGTCTATGTCTTAGTCTATGTCTTAGTCTATGTCTTAGTCTATGTCTTAGTCTATGTCTTAGTCTATGTCTTAGTCTATGTCTTAGTCTATGTCTTAGTCTATGTCTTAGTCTATGTCTTAGTCTATGTCTTAGTCTATGTCTTAGTCTATGTCTTAGTCTATGTCTTAGTCTATGTCTTAGTCTATGTCTTAGTCTATGTCTTAGTCTATGTCTTAGTCTATGTCTTAGTCTATGTCTTAGTCTATGTCTTAGTCTATGTCTTAGTCTATGTCTTAGTCTATGTCTTAGTCTATGTCTTAGTCTATGTCTTAGTCTATGTCTTAGTCTATGTCTTAGTCTATGTCTTAGTCTATGTCTTAGTCTATGTCTTAGTCTATGTCTTAGTCTATGTCTTAGTCTATGTCTTAGTCTATGTCTTAGTCTATGTCTTAGTCTATGTCTTAGTCTATGTCTTAGTCTATGTCTTAGTCTATGTCTTAGTCTATGTCTTAGTCTATGTCTTAGTCTATGTCTTAGTCTATGTCTTAGTCTACGGGTTAGTCTATGTCTTAGTCTATGTCTTAGTCTATGTCTTAGTCTATGTCTTAGTCTATGTCATTGTCTATGTCTTAGTCTATGTCTTAGTCTATGTCTTAGTCTATGTCTTAGTTTATGTCTTAATCCATGTCTTAGTCTATGTCTTAGTACATGTCTTTCCCTATGTCTTATTCTATGTCCCATTCTATATTTTAGTTGATGTCTTAGTCTATGCCTTTGTATATGTGTATAATCTATGGCTTAGTTAAGAGCTTTTTAAAGGAAAGCGGATAGCTTTAAAAAGCTCATAAGTAACTTAATATAAGGAATTAATATTAAATACTATTTATAAGTTTTAATATATTAGATTTGTCTTTGTCAAACAATTATTATTTTTTTTTCTTTGTTCTTGTATTTCACAATTTGTAGTAATTTTCAACTGAACATCGAAGATCTTAATATTTTTGAATTTCAAAATTTGTGCAATAAATAACGAGTAATGAAATACTTTTGCTATCATTTCAATTTTTTAATAACACCTAATGATAATTGAAAAAAATTTATTACAACTTTGTTTGTACATGAATAATCAAAATGTAAGTTATTTTGTTATCAGTCTTCGATCGTTTGGAATTTCAAATATTGTTCCATTCATTCATTTATATCCAACGTCATTCACTCATTCATTCATATTTATTTGTTTGATATTTGTCATTATTTAGTAATTTTGAATATTTCGCACATTCCTGTAACATCAATCATTATCAAATCAATTATTGTACTTTTAAATTGTATTTCAAATTTAACTGATTGTTGTTAAACTAAAAAAATTTAATTTATTTTTGTATGCAAAAGAAGGGGATTTTTTTTTAATGTGAAGTAGATAAAAGGAATTTCTCGGAAAGTTATTTTTTTTAATTTTATCCTAACATTTAGGGCAATTAAAATAATAGTAAAAAATATTTTAAAGAATTTTTAAACTTCACTTTAAAAGTTTTATATAAATCAAAACAACTACAAATTTTATTCGGAACACCCCATAGTATAAGAATCTTAATTTAAAATTAAGAAAATATTCCATTATATTAAATCAGTTCAATAAATCTCATTATTTTCTATGTTATACAATTTTTTTTATAGCTAAAATCCTTAGCATTACAAGTCTTAAAAATTTTTTTGTTGGAATTTATATTTTCAAATCCCCTTGATTTTCAAAATGAGATAAAATAATAAGATCATGAACACATGCGTCTTAGCTGAGGGTAAAGCTATTTCTATTGAATATTGTCTTGCTCTATATGTGACAAATTTTTATAACAAGATTATCAATTAAGTAAAGCCCACATTAAAACCAATATTTAAACTTAGATATTTATTTGGAATTAAAGCGATAGTAGAGAAAAAAATCAAAATTAAGTTAAAGTAAGACAATGTAAATTAAGTCTTATAAAAATTGAAATTAAAATTTTTGAAAAATTTCCTATACAAATTTTTCAAAAATTTCCTATAAAAAAGGAAATTTTTAAAAAATTTCCTATAAAAAAAATAAAATTTAAAAAAATTTCCTATTTCTATTGAAAAATTTCCTATAAAAAAAGGAAATTTTTGAAAAATTTCGTATAAAATAAAGGAAATTTTTGAAAAATTTCTACAAAAAAAAAGGAAAAAATCCTATAAAAAAGGAAATTTTTGAAAAATTTCCTATAAAATAAAGGAAACTTTTTGAAAAATTTTCTACAAAAAACAGGAAATTTTTGAAAAATTTCCTATCAAAATGGAAATTTTTAAAAAATTTCGTATAATAAAAGGAAATTTTTGAAAAATTTCCTATAAAAAAGGAAATTTTTGAAAAATTTCCTATAAAAAAGGAAATTTTTGAAAGATTTCCTATAAAAAAAGGAAATTTTTGAAAAATTTCCTATAATAAAAGGAAATTTTTGAAAAATTGCCTATAAAAAAGAGGAAATTTTTGAAAAATCTTTCAAAAATTTCCCATAAAAAATACGAAATTTTTGAAAAATTTCCTATAAAAAATAGAAAATTTTGAAAATTTTCCTATAAAAAATAGGAAAATTTTGAAAAATTTCCTATAAATAATAGGAAATTTTTGAAAAATTTCCTATAAAAAATAGGAAATTTTTGAAAGATTTCCTATAATAAAAGGAAATTTTTGAAAAATTGCCTATAAAAAAGAGGAAATTTTTGAAAAATCTTTAAAAATTTCATATTTTTTGTAGGAAATTTTTCAAAAATGTAATATTTTTTATAGTAAATTTTTCAAAAATTTCCAATTTTTTATAGGAAATTTTTCAAAAATTTCCTATTTTTATAGGAAATTTTTCAAAATTTTCCTATTTTTTATAGGAAATTTTTCAAAATTTTCCTATTTTTTATAGGAAATTTTTCAAAATGTTCCTATTTTTTATAGGAAATTTTTCAAAATTTTCCTATTTTTTATAGGAAATTTTTCAAAAATTTCCTATTTTTTATAGGAAATTTTTCAAAAATTTCCTTTTTTTTATGGGAAATTTTTTAAAGATTTTTCAAAAATTTCCTCTTTTTTATAGGCAATTTTTCAAAAATTTCCTTTTATTATAGGAAATTTTTCAAAAATTTCCTTTTTTTTATAGGAAATTTTTCAAAAATTTCCTATTTTTGATAGGAAATTTTTCAAAATTTTCCTATTTTTTATAGGAAATTTTTCAAAATTTTCCTATTTTTTATAGGAAATTTTTCAAAAATTTCCTATTTTTTTATAGGCAATTTTTCAAAAATTTCCTTTTATTATAAGAAATTTTTCAAAAATTTCCTTTTTTTATAGCAAATCTTTCAAAAATTTCCTTTTTTATAGGAAATTTTTCAAAAATTTCCTATAAAAAAAGGAAATTTTTCAAAAATTTTCGAAAAATTTCCTATAAAAATAGGAAATTTTTGAAAAATTTCCTATAAAAAAAGAAAATTTTTGAAAAATTTCCTATAAAAAAGGAAATTTTTGAAAGATTTCCTATAAAATAAGGAAATTTTTGAAAAATTTCCTATAATAAAAGGAAATTTTTGAAAGATCTTTCAAAAATTTCCCATTAAAAATAGGAAATTTTTGAAAAATTTCCTATACAAAATAGGAAAATTTTGAAAAATTTCCTATAAAAAATAGGAAAATTTTGAAAAATTTCCTATAAAAAATAGGAAAATTTTGAAAAATTTCCTATAAAAAATAGGAAAATTTTGAAAAATTTCCTATAAAAAATAGGAAAATTTTGAAAGATTTCCTATAAAAAATAGGAAAATTTTGAAAATTTTCCTATAAAAAATAGGAAATTTTTGAAAAATTTCCTATAAAGAATAGGAAATTTTTCAAAGATTTCCTATAATAAAAGGAAATTTTTGAAAAATTGCCTATAAAAAAGAGGAAATTTTTGAAAAATCTTTAAAAAATTTCCCATAAAAAATAGGAAATTTTTGAAAAATTTCCTATAAAAATAAGGAAAATTTTGAAAAATTTCCTATAAAAAATAGGAACATTTTGAAAAATTTCCTATAAAAAATAGGAAAATTTTGAAAAATTTCCTATAAAAAATAGAAAAATTTTGAAAAATTTCCTATAAAAAATAGGAAAATTTTGAAAAAATTTCCAATAAAAAATAGGAAAATTTTGAAAAATTTCCTATAAAAAATAGGAAAATTTTGAAAAATTTCCTATAAAAATAGGAAATTTTTGAAAAACTTCCTATAAAAAATTGGAAATTTTTGAAAAATTTACTATAAAAAATATTACATTTTTGAAAAATTTCCTATAAAAATAGGAAATTTTTTAAAAATTTCCTACAAAAAATAGGAAATTTTTGAAAAATTTCCTATAAAAAATTGGAAATTTTTGAAAAAATTCTTATAAAAATAGGAAATTTTTGAAAAATTTTGTATAAAAATAGGAAATTTTTGAAAAATTTTGTATAAAAATGGGAAATGTTTAAAAAATTTCCGATAAAAATAGGAAATGTTTGAAAAATTTCCGATAAAAATAGGAAATTTTTGAAAAATTTCCTATAAAAATGGGAAATTTTTGAAAAATATCCGATACAAATAGGAAATTTTTGAAAAATTTTCCATAAAAAATTTCCCATAAAATTTTTTTTCAAAAATTTCCTATGTCTATAGGAAATTTTTCAAAATTTTTTTTTTTTGATAGGAAATTTTTCAAAAATTTCCTATTTCTATAGGAAACTGTTAAAAAATTTCCTATTTTTATAGGAAACTTTTAAAAAAATTCCGATTTTTGTAGGAAATTTTTCAAAAATTTCTTATTTTTGTAGCAAATTTGTCAAAAGTTTCCTATTTCTATAGGAAATTTTTCAAAATTTTCCTACTTTTATGCGAAATGTTTCAAAAATTTCCTATTTTTATACGAATTTTTTCAAAAATATAAAAATATAAAAGCTACTTATATATATTATAAGTAGCTTTTCACATATTCGTCTATGATGTCCTCCTGCTTAACTTTTCAATTGTCGTTTTTAAACATAATTTTATAATAAATCTTTAAAAAAAATATCTAGAGACAGACAACAATAACAACAGCTCAAGTGTAGAAATACTGAAATATGGGAACCAAAAGGTACCTGTGAACAAATTGCAACATTCAATAAATATTTAATGTCACCTACGCCAAACAAGAGACGGACAAATACAACAAATAGTTTCAGAGTTACATTCGAATAGACTTCAGTAAAATTTCTATACAATATCAAATTCAATTAAATTAAATTCACTTTACGATCAAATGTTAGGAATTTTATGTGAGTTTCAATTGTCACCTAAATACACTGAGAAAATATTGATAAAATTGGGTTACCATTATTTTTAAAGTGCATCAAAATTAGCTTTGTTAAAGATAAATGTAGACACTTCCCCTTTTATATACATTCAAAATATTCAAATACTTTGAATATTCAATACCCTTCTTTTCTCTAAGTGTTTTTAGTATAAGAAAATATTTTAAAAGTTTCATTGATATTTGAATGATTGTTTGTTGGACGACAATTATTTAATGACATGTCAGATTAGTCATATTTTAATTAATTACAAATTAATTATTATAATTTACAATTTTTTCTTCTCTGTATGTTTGTATACGAGTATATAAAGTTAATGTCGGTTTGAGTGGTTATAATTAAAGTTTTGAAATTAGAAATATTTAATTTATATAAAGGAATATATTAAAAATTTAATTTAATTTTAATTAAACTTATTTGGTTTGATGGGAATAGATTTTCTTTGTAATATTTACAAGTTTGATATGATTACATCTTATTCAAACTATAAACTTTAGAGATTTATATATAGAAACTTGAAAACTATAATTCTATAGAAAATTTTTTATCAAAAATTTTTTTATCAAACATTTTTCTATAGAAAATTTTCGTATCAAAAATTTTTCTATAGAAAATTTTTTTATCAAAACTTTTTCTATAGAGAATTTTTTATAAAAAATTTTATTTATCAAAAAATTTTCTAAGAAAACTCTTTTTATTAAAATTTTATTGAACATTTTTTCATAAATTTTTTTTTTTTAAATATTTGTATTAAAAACTTTTCTATAGAAAATTTTTTTATCAAAAATTTTTATAGAGAAAATTTTTTTATCAAACATTTTTCTATAAAAACTAATTTTTTATCAAAAATTATTCTATAAAACATTTTTTTTATCAAAAATTTATCTATAGAAAATATTTTTGAAGAAAATTTTGTATCAGAATTTTTTTTATAGAAAATTATTTTATCAAAAATTATTCTATAGAAAATTATTTTATCAAAAATTTTTCTATAGAAAATTTTTTTTATCAAAAAATTTTCGATAGAAAAGTAACCTTTAGAAAATAATTTTATCAAACATTTTTTTATAGAAGATTTTTGTAACAAAAATTTTTATATTGAAAATTTTTTTATCAAAATTTTCTCTATAGAAAGTTTTTTTATCAAAAATTTTTTTATCGAAAATTTTTTATCAAAAATTTTTTTATCGAAAATTTTTACAGAAAAGTTTTTTTATCAACAATTTTTCTATAGAAAAAAATTATTCTATAGAAAATTTTTCTATCAAACATTTTTCTAAAGAAAATGATTTATCAAAAATTTTTGTATAGAAAATTTTTATCGAAAATTTTAACAGAAAAATTTTTTTATCAAAATTTTTTCTATAGAAAATTTTTTTATTCAAAAAGAAGAGTATTTGCATTTGATCCCAAACCTGTTACATTTATTTATTAATGTAACAGATCAATTTATTGATAAAAAGCCAAAAAATTTTTGCGGAGAAAACAAATTCCTCGACGCGTTTCGACTATTTTGTTATTTTTTGAAAATTTTTTTATCAAAAATTTTTTATAGACAATTTTTTACCAAAAATTTTTCTAAGAAAACTCTTTTTTTATTAAAATTTTATTGAACATTTTTTTATCAAAAATTGTATATTAAAAATTTGTATCAAAAACTTTTCTATAGAAAATTTTTTTATCAAAAATTTATCTATAGAAAATTTTTTATCAAAAAGTTTTCTATAGAAAATTTTTTTATCAAAAATTTTATTTATCAAAAATTTTTCTAAGAAAACTCTTTTTATTGAAATTTTTTTTTATCAAAAATGTTTCTATAAAAAATATTTGTATCAAAAACTTTTCTATAGAATATATTTTTTTTCAAAAATTTATCTATAGAAAATTTTGTTTTCAAAAATTTTTCTATAAAACATTTTTTTATCAAAAATTTTTCTATAGAAAATTTTTCTAAAGAAATTTTTTGTATCAAAAATGTTTCTATACAAAGCTTTTTTATCAAAAATTTTTGCTTTAGAAAATATTTTTATCAAAAATTTTTTTATAGAAAATTTTTGTAACAAAAATTTTTATATAGAAAATTTTTTTATCAACAATTTTTTTATAGAAAAATTTTTTAACAAAAGTTTTCTCTATAGAAAATTTTTTCATCGAAAATTTTCGGAAAAGTTTTTTTATCAAAAATTTTTCTATAGAAAAAAATTATTCTATAGGAAATATTTTTATCAAACATTTTTCTATAGAAAATGGTTTTATCAAAAGTTTTTGTATAGAAAATTTTGTTATCGAAAATTTTCACAGAAAAATTTTTTTGTCAAAAATTTTTCCTTAGAAAATTTTTTATTAAAAATTTTTTATAGACAATTTTTTACCAAAAATTTTATTTATCAAAAATTTTCCTAAGAAAACTCTTTTTATTAAAATTTTATTGAACATTTTTTTATCAAAAATTGTATATCAAAAATTTTCGATAAAAAATATTTGTATCAAAAACTTTTCTATATAAAATTTTTTTATCAAAAATTTTTCTATAGAAAATTTGTTTTTTTAAAAACTTTTGTACAGAATTTTTTTTTTGAAAAATTTTTCTATAGAAATTTTTTTTATAAACAATTTTTCTATAGCAAATTTTTTTATTAAAAATTTGTGTATAATTTTGTCTAAAGAATTTTTCTATAGAATATTTTTTTATTAAAAATTTTTCTATATTAAATTATTTTATCAAACATTTTTTTGTAGAAAATTTGTTTATTAAAAATCTTTCTATAGAAAATTTTTTACACAAAATTTTTCGATAGAAAATTTTTTTATCAAGAATTTTTCTACAGAATTTTTTTTCAAAATTTTTTTATAGAAAATTTGTTTATTAAAAATTTTTGTGTAGAAAATTTTTTTTATCAAAAACTTTTCTATAGAAAATTTCTTTAACAAAAATGTTTCTATGGAAAATTTTTTTGATCAAAAATTTTTCTATAGAAAATTTTTTTATCAGAAATTTTTCTATAGAATTTTTTTTTTATCAAAAATTTTTCTATAGAAAATTTTTTTGATCAAAAATTTTTCTATAGAAAATTTTTTTATCAGAAATTTTTCTATAGAATTTTTTTTTATCAAAAATTTTTCTATAGAAAATTTTTTTTATCAGAAATTTTGCTATAGAAAATTTAATTTATCGAAAATTTTTCTATAGAAAATTTTATTTATCAAAAATTTTTCTATAGGAAATTTTTTTATCAAAAACTTTTCTATAGAAAATTTTTCTATCAAAAATTATTCTATATAAAATTTTTTATTAGAAATTTTTCTATAGAAATTTTTTTTATCAACATTTTTTAATTTCATCAAAAAAAACTATTTATAACAATAAGAAATAATTGTAATAAATTGGGATCGTAGTGCAATACACTTGTGTAACAATTTTTAACAAAATCAAAAACCATTTGAAGGCAATCGAGTTATTTGTTAAGTCACCAAAATCTGTATAAATATTATATCGAATTTATAAAAAATGGTAAGCTTTTTTCGGTGTAACGTCGGGTAATTGATTGCCTTTTGTTTAAATAATTGACTATTTTTTTTTTGCAAAACTTTAATAAATAATTACTTACTTGTCAACTAACACTTTTAAATTTAATTGCACGTATGGATTTAAATATTTAAATTGATTGTTTGAAGAATTAATATGCAGTTTTCAATATTTGTATAGATTTTAATTAATAAGTCAAACATTTTACTTATAAACAATTAAGTTCTTCGATATAAAATAATTAATGACTTTTAAAATTTATTAAATATAAAAAATTAAAATATAAACAATTTTGGAATTGAAGTTTTTTTTTCGAATATTTACAAAACTCTTTTTTTAACGTTTTTATTACATTAGATACAAAAATAATGAATGAGATTAAATCCTTTTTGAATTTATTTTAGAGTATAGATATTAAAGGCTTTTCTTGAGAAATACCGCTAAAGCTATATTTCCATCAAATTAAAGGTTTAAGTCTTAGCTTTACAGCGATATATATAATATCTGCATATACTTGCATATAATGCCTAAAAACTTTGATCTAGTAAAAGTAGTTGTGACAAAAAACCTACCGCATGCGAGAATGACAAATAAAAAAAACTATGGCAGATAATTTTGTAAAATTTTCGAAGCAAAATTTAAGAAAATCTTAAAGTTTCTTTTAATTTTATTTCTTAACTACATAGAATCTCACCCATTTGGTCCATTCACAGACATTGCACTGACTCATTTTTAATTTGGCAGGTGGTGTTCACAGAATATCATAATAAGTACTATACATTTTTTTAGTCATAAACAATTAAATTTTTTTCTTATTGTTTCCGTTTATTTAAATATGAATATCTATTTAAATATTCTAATTTTTACAAAGTCTGGAGATGATTTTCAATAATTGACATTTGTTCTTTATAATAAAAAAAAAAATAATAAAATTTATCTCAGAATTTGAATGAATCATTTAGTAAAATAATACCCAACTACTTGTTAAGTTTTGTTTAATTAAAAAAATTTAAATAGTTTATTTCCCAGAATTTCGATATTACGCATAAACAACTGCATCTTTTTTACAATATAATATCGGGTGTTTTTTATTGAGGTATAGAACTTTAAGTTGGCATCACTTTTTTAACTGGCGGCCATTTTGTCAGCTGTCAAGTGATTAATATTTAGTTTGGTTTGCCATTTCATCATGAACAGGTTGACAAAAGAACAACGCTTGCAAATCGTGCAAATTTATTTCGAAAATAATGGTTCAGTTCGCGAAGTTTACCGCAAGCTCCGTCCATTTTATGGTCGACATAATCGTCCATCAGAGCAATTAATTCGGTTAACCATGGATCGTTTTCGCACTACGTTTACTCTATGTGATAATACGCATCCACAGCGACGTCGAACAGTGCGCACCGAAGAAACAATTGCCGCTGTAGAGCAAAGTGTTGAAGAGGACCCGAATGAATCGATTCGCCACCGTGCACAGCAATTGGAGCTTTGTCCATCAACTTTATGGAAGATTTTGGGCAAAGATCTTGGCTTGCGACCTTACAAGATCCAGCTTGTGCAAGAATTAAAGCCGCGAGACCATGCAATGCGTCGTGATTTTGGTGTATGGGCCGAAAATGAGATTGATCTCGATGCTGATTTTCATCGCAAAATTTTGTTCAGTGATGAGGCTCATTTTTGGTTGAATGGCTACGTCAACAAGCAAAATTGCCGCATTTGGAGTGAAGAGAATCCACATGAGACCCTTGAGACGCCATTACATCTACAAAAACTGACTGTTTGGTGTGCTCTATGGGCTAGTGGAGTCATTGGGCCATACTTCTTCCGAAATAATACTGGAGAGTCAGTTACCATAAATGGAGACCGGTATAGAGCCATGATAACCGACTATTTTGTTCCCCAATTGGATGGCATGAATGTGGATGAGTTGTGGTTCCAACAAGACGGCGCTACATGCCACACAGCGCACGTCACAATTGATTTATTGAAGGAAACATTCGATGAGCGCATAATTTCGCGGAATGGACCTGTCAATTGGCCACCAAGATTGTGCGATTTGACACCACTGGATTATTTTCTTTGGGGATATGTGAAGTCCCTCGTCTACGCCAACAAACCAGGAACGTTAGGGGACTTGGAAGCCAACATTCGTGGCGTTATTGCCAACATACGGCCCCATATGCTCGAAAAAGTAGTTGAAAATTGGACCTGTAGAATTGGCTTTATTCGAGCCAGCCGCGGCGGCCACATGCCCGAAATCATATTTAAACATTAATGGCATAAAATTATCCTTCCAATAAAGCCAAATTGATGGACATTAAAACGATTTTCTTGTGTTTTATTTCAATTCGAAGTTCTATACCTCTAAAAAAACACCCATTATATCTTAAGATTTAATTTAGATACCCCACAGTGCATAGTAGAGATAAAACTTTGATCAAAATAAGTCTTCATAGTGTCATATCATATTCGTATAAATGTGTAATAATTTTAAACAATTTATTTAGGAAGTGGGTTATGTCCAGGAGTAGGCAGCCCATACCACCAGCAGCCGATGGATTTTTTTATTTTTCGTAAATACCACGATCATTAATAAAACTCGTGAAAATGAGTATTAAAATCATTCAGTTGGAATTTGGATGTTAATAGAGTTGGTTGTGCCACTTTGTTAAAGAAATGACAAAAAATAGGCAAGAAGCAGATCAAAATCCAATTTATAGCAACAAAAAAATGGTTTGAGAGAACAAAGAAATATAATCTCAAATATTGTTGCCACGACACTATTAATTTTGTAAACATTAGGAATATTTTTGTAAATATTGGAAATATTTTTCAAATAGAAATAAATTCTAATATTAAACAGTTTTAGATTTTTATATTTTTAGATATTTTCGATCCAAAAATTTTGAATAAAAATATTTTTTTTTGGGAAATGTAATATTCGAAAAAAATACATTTTATAGAAAATATTTTTCTGTAGAAATTTTTGATAAAAATATTTTGATATCAAAAAATTTTCGATGAAAAAATTTTTTATAGAAAAATTTTTGATCAAAAAATTTTCTATAGAAAAATTTTTGATCAAAAAATTTTCTATAGAAAAATTTTCTATTAAAAAAAATTTTTTATAAAAAAATTCTCGAAAAAAAATTGTCTATAAAAAAATTTTTGATAAAAAAATTTTCCATAGAAAAATTTTTGAAACAAAAAAATGTATATAGAACAATTTTTGTAAGAAAATTTTTGATAAAAAAAATTTTCTATGGAAACATTTTTGATAAAAAAATTTTCTATAGAAAAATTTTTGATAAAAAAATTTTCTATAGAAACCTTTTTGATAAGAAAAATTTCTATAGAAACATTTCTAATAAAAAAAAATTCTATAGAAAAATTCTCGATAGAAAAATTTTTGATAAAAAATTTTCCATAGAAAAATTTTTGAAACAAAAAAATGTATATAGAACAATTTTTGTAAGAAAATTTTTGATAAAAAAAATTTTCTATGGAAACATTTTTGATAAAAAAATTTTCTACAGAAAAATTTTTGATAAAAAAATTTTCTATAGAAAAATTTTCTATTAAAAAAAATTTTTTATAAAAAAATTCTCGAAAAAAATTGTCTATAAAAAAATTTTTGATAAAAAATTTTCCATAGAAAAATTTTTGAAACAAAAAAATTTATATAGAACAATTTTTGTAAGAAAATTTTTGATAAAAAAACTTTTCTATGGAAACATTTTTGATAAAAAAATTTTCTACAGAAAAATTTTTGATAAAAAAATTTTCTATAGAAACCTTTTTGATAAGAAAAATTTCTATAGAAACATTTCTAATAAAAAAAAATTCTATAGAAAAATTCTCGATAAGAAATTTTCTACAGAAAAATTTTTGATAAAAAAATTTTCCATAGAAAATTTTTTGATATAAAAAAAATTATATAGAACAATTTTTGATAACAACATTTTCTATAGAAAAATGTTAAAAAAAAAAAAATTAAATAGAAAAATTTTTGATAAACAAATTTTCTTAAAAAGGGGTTTTCAATAATTTTGGGACATCAAGCATTTAATTAAAAAGTTTTACTGTAGTGTATTGCATTAAGATCCCAATTTATTACAATTTCTTATTATTGTAATAAATAGTTTTTTGATAAAACCAAAAAAATGTTGGTGGGGAAACCTTTCCTCGACGCGTTCCGATGGTTGGTTAGACCATCTCATCAGGAGGATTATCCCTAAATCTAGACAGAGCGAAAACCACACATATCTGATTTTCTATCGAAAGATTTTTAATACAAAAATTGTTAATAAAAAAATTTTCTATAGAAAAATTTTTGTTGAAAAAATTTTCTATAGAAACATTTTTTTAAAAAAATTTTCTGTAGAAAAATTTTTGTTAAAAAAATTTTCTTTAGAAAAATTTTTGATAAAAAAAATTTTTGATAAAAAATTTTTATAGAAATGTTTTTGATAAATTTTTATAAAAAAAATGTCTATAAATAAATTTTTAATAAAAAAATTTTCTATCGAAAAATTTTTGATAAAAAATTTTCTATCGAAAAATTTTTGATAAAAAAATTTTCTATCGATACATTTTTGATAAAAAAAAATTTTGATAGAAAAATTTTTGATGAAAAATTTTTCTATAGAATGATAAAATTGTCTATAGATATTTTTAATAAAAAAATTTTCTATAGAAAAATTTTTGATAAAAAAACTTTCTACAGAAAAATTTTTGATAAAAAAATGTTCTAAAGAAAATTGATAAAAAAAATTTTCTATAAATAAATTTTTGATAAAAAATTATTAATTGAAAAAAATTTTTGATAGAAAAATTTTTCATAAAAAATGTTTCTATATAAAAATTTTTGATAAAAAGTTTTCTATAAAAAGATTTACTAAAGATATATTTTGAAAAAAAAAAAAAAAATACTATAGAAATATTTTTGATAAAAAAATATTCTATAGAAAAATTTTTGATAAAAAATTTTTATAGAAATGTTTTTGATAATTTTTTATAAAAAAACTGTCTATAGATAAATTTTTAATAAAAAAATGTTCTATAGAAAAATTTTTGAAAAAAAAACTTTCTACAGAAAAATTTTTGATAAAAAACTTTCTAAACAAAATTTTTGATAAAAACAATTCTATAAATACATTTTTGATAAAAAATTTGTGATAGAAAAATTTTTTTTATGAAAAATTTTTCTATATAAAAATAAAATAAAAATAAATAAATTTACTATAGAAAAATGTTTGATACAAAAAAAAATTTTGTGAAAAAATTTTTATAGAAAAGTTTTTGATAAATTTTTTTCTATAGAAAAATTCTTGATAAAAAGACTTTCTATAGAAAAATTTTTGATAAAAAATGTTCTATAAAAAATTTTTGATAGCAAAATTTTCTATAGAAAAATTTTTGATGACAAACATTTCTATAGAAAAATTTTTGGTATCGAAATTTTCTATAGAAAGATTTTTGATAAAAAAATTTTCTATAGAAAAATTTTTGATCACAAAATTTTCTATAGAAAAATTTTTGATAACAAAATTTTCTATAGAAAAATTTTTGATAACAAAATTTTCTATAGAAAAATTTTTTGAAAAAACATTTTTGATAAAAAAATTTGATAGAAAATTCTTTGATAAAAAAATAAAAACTATATATATAGTTTTTATTTTTTTATCAAAAATTTTTATATAGAAAAGTTTTTTTATCAAAGAATTTTCTATCAAATTTTTTTATCAAAAATGTTTTTTCAACAAATTTTTCTATAGAAAATTTTGTTATCAAAAATTTTTCTATAGAAAATTTTGTTATCAAAAATTTTTCTATAGAAAATTTTGTTATCAAAAATTTTTCTATAGAAAATTTTGTTATCAAAAATTTTTCTATAGAAAAATATAGTTTTAAGCTGTTTCCGTTATTTGGACGGAATTTTTTTTAAGAAATTTAAAACAAATACTGCTTATGTAAACTTAAATGACTGTACCAAATTTCGATGAAATCGGTCCACATTTGACCATAGCTCCCATACAAACTCTTCTGTCAAAAACGCACCAAATGAGACAAAAATCACTTAAACGTTCGTAAATATGAAGATAATGAGAATTTTAAGTTTATTTTTTGCCTACATAACTTTTGCAACAACTGTAATCAATTTGGTACATTTCGGTCCACATTTGACCCTAGCTCTCATAAAAGTCCAAATGACGAAACAGTTTAAATATATAAGTTTTTAGAAAATGTTTGTATGATGGCAAAATTTAGCAAATATTACTCTTTATAGAGGAAAAAGAACGCCTTTGACCTTAGTGGTGAAGGGTATCGTATGGTCTCACTTGACCGACTATAGCACTTTCTTACTTGTTTTATTTGAGTACCTTAATAAATTTAATATAATTAAGTGGAGGGTATATAAAATTCGTCCCAGCCGAATAAATACTCGTTTATTTATTATCATTCATAAATATTTTATTGTATACCCCACTGTGCTCTAATTAACAACAAAAACCATTTAAAATATATACCCAATTAGACTAAACAAAAACAATACTTTAACATTAATGTTAAAGCAAGCAAATACAACAAAATACCGGCTAAAATAATGAAAAAACAAAAACTTAACATTTCTCTGTTAAAATGTGTGATGTACTTTGGCATAAGAGAACAAAAATGTTTACTCTTTAATGTTAATTGAAATGTTAGTAATAAAGTTCTCTTAGATATTTCTGTTAGAAGAAAATGAATAGATTTTTTCGCTTAAACGACTGAAGAACTGAAGATTGTGGTGGTTGGTTGGTTGTTTGACTGACTGAGGGACTGAGACTGTGACTGAATGAATAAAATAAAAATTGAAGGGAATAGAGTGGATGGCTGGTTGCTGGCTGTTTGGTGGCTTATGGGACTGGTTGGCTGAGTAGTTTTGTTGGCTGTCGTTTAGCTGAGTTCAGTTGGTTGTTGGTTTGGTGGGTTTTGGTTGTTGGTAATAGCGCGGCCCGAGTGTATTAAGCGTATTTGTATTAAACAACTGTTTGAAAATAATCAGTTGTAGTTAAACCGTAGCGCCGAACGGTCTAATATTTTCTCAAGCACAAATTTTTAGTTTTAACTATTTGATTTTTAAAACAAAAACAAAATTAGGAAAATAAAAAATAAAGAAAATCTTTTAAAAGAAAAACGTTTTTCTTGGCTAAAAAAGATTTAGTGGCAAGAGAAAAAATAAAAAAAAATTGTTGTTTTTTTTCTGTTTAATGTTAACAATTAATTTAAGGCTTAATTTTTTATATGCCAAAATTTAAGCTATAAAGTGAGAGCGTGCCAATAAATGGGCCAACAAATAAATAAAAATTAATAACAAATTTTATTGTTTCAAAGAATATTGAGCAAAAATTTAAAGAGAATTAAAGAAAATTTAGAAAAAAAAATATTTGTTTGGTTAAAGATAAATTCAAATATTTTCTAGCAAATAAAAAAGTTATTATATTAAAATAAATATTCAAATATTAAAAAAAAAACAACAACTGAAGAAGAATTATAACCAGATTATGACGTTTGACAACAAAAAAAAGTTAATGGTTACAAATTGATTTAATGAAAAATTATTTGCTTAAAAAAATATAAATAATTACGAGTAATAAATTTAATAAAACAAAATAATTGATATTTCAATGAAATTTTGGCGCGTTTTTCTTTTTATTTAAAAAAGAAAATTATAAGAAATTTTCTCAAGTGATGAAAATAAAGTGAAAATTATTTGTTGAGTACTCCAGGCGTATGAGTGTTAAGGAATTAAAGGTAATTATCATTATTATTATGTACTTCCATTTACCGAGATAATGTATTAGCATAGACTAGAACCATTTGTTTTTTTGGTGCGATAAATATTGGAATAAATGTTTAGGAACAAATTTGATGCTAATATTTTCTATAGAAAAAATGTACCTATTTCCTATTAAAATTTTTATTTAAAAAATTTTTTATTAAAACATTTTCTACATAAATTTAACAAAACAAAAAATTGTCTCTGGAAAAAAAAATTATAGTGAAAAATATTAGTTAAAGAAATATTTCTTCAAATTCTCTGATAAAAACAAACATATTTTTGCAATAAAAAAATCAGTTTATAGCTAAAAATTCGTGAATTATTATACAATTTTCTTTAAAGTTTTTTTTCTGGAAAAATTTTCTATGTAAAAATTTATCAAAAACAGAGACCGAATATTGTTTTATTTTTTAAATCAATCAAGTATAAATATCATTGCCGATGAAAATTTATTTTCATTTCGATCGATGAATAAAAATGAGGGATTTATATTTGAAATATAAATATCCCTCATTATGAAAATTTTAAATATCTTTAACGATAAATATCCGAACAGAAAAATATTTTATTGATTGTTTTATTTTTGAACTTCTGTTTTGACTTTGAAAAACTAAAATATTTTTGAAATTTTAAAATTTTCAACAATGAATGTACATATGAATATGTTTCCAATTAATTTTAATGTTTTAGGACATCGAAGTTAAACCTAATAGTCCTAATAGTCCTAATGGAACTATTAGTGGTTTCTTTGACTCGCAAAACCATTTCAACATAAAATTTGCAAACAATAATTGAATTTATTGTTATTTGAACGTCCTGAAGACTTTTTATACCAGAACAAATCTTCTTCTTCTTCTGTCATCCTTGATTCATAGGGCCTGGGAGGATGCAGCAATTGCCTGGCGTCTCTAGCTACCAGGTAAAACCTGTATCCAATTCCCACTCTAACCTTCTAGTGGTACATCCTTTAAACCTGAGCAACCTAGTTTTAGATGCGGTAAGCAACCCGTGTAGGTCAGGGCTAATATAAAAGGGAGTTATTTTAGAGCGATTCCAGCGTATATGGTCTAAGGGGCTTAGATAATTGTATTTGGTAAAGTACGAAAATTCAGCGTCTGCTCAACATGTTAGTTGCGGCTGCAAGCGGGCGTCAGTCTCGGATCGAGTGGCTCGCTATACAAACGTGGCTTGTGTCTTTGGACCCATCACCCATCGACCTAGCACTCACGATGTTTAACGCATGGAAAGAAACAACATTACTCCAAGGGGTAATCATGCGAGAAATCCCCCTGCTACGGCAGCTGGCGCAAGAATTTTGGAGTTGCCTAATCTATGCAAGAACATTATGATGAATGAAACCAAATACGGAAATAAAATTTGAATATTTTCTATCAAAATTTTTTTTCATCGGATGAAAAAAGATGAAAATTATTTTGAACTCATGAATATCTTAAACGATTTTTTTATTTTCATCGGATCGAAAAACGATACAAAATTTTTCGAACAATTAAAAATCTTTAGGGATTTTTATTATTTTTTAAACTTCAATGATTGTTTTTGTATGGATTAAAATATGAAAATATTGTTTTAAAAGTATTAATATTCGGTCTCTGATCAAAAACCAAGTAAGTAGGTCAAGTCCGGCCATACGATATCCTTCTCCGCTAATCCGAAAGGTGTATAAAGACAAATATTTGCTAAATTTGGCCATCATAAAAACATTTTGTCAAAACATATATATTTAAGCTGTTTCCGTCATTTGGACTTATATGGGAGCTAGGGTCAAATGTGAACCGATTTTCTCGAAATTTGGCAAGTTGATTAAAGTTTTTACAAAAATTAAGTATGTTAAAAATGAACTCAAAAGTTTCATTATCTTCATATTTATGAGCGTTTTGGTGTCTTTTTGTCTCATTTAGTGCGTTTTGACAGAAGAGTTTGTATGGAAGCTATGGTCAAATGTAGACCGATTTCAACGAAATTTTTACAGTGATTTTGGTTAACAAAAGCAGTATCTGACTTAAATTTTATAAAAAAAGTATTGATATTTGTGCCCAAAATACCAATTCCGGGAAGTGGGACCTATGGGAGGTACCATAAATATTGGACCAATTTTGACGAATTTCAATAGCCCTGGTCCCACTATCAAAAAAATTGATGTGTGCCAAATTTCATCAAATTTTCTTTAGAATTGCGACCCGATTACATGGTTTACATGGGGATCCAGCCAGACAGACGGACTGGCATCGCTTAATCGACTAAGAAGTGATTCTAAGGTTATTGGTATACTAAAAGGGGGGTCTAAGACCACCTATGGTGGTGAAGGGTATACAAAAATTTTTTTTTTTCTTTTATCGGTAGTAGATTTTGTAAAATTTTTAATAGATGTACTGATACTTTACATGTAATAAAATAAAAAATTCTTGATCGATTTCAACATAATAAGGCTTATTTTGTTTAAAATATCTTTTATTATGAAATATCTTTTATTATGAAATTTAAAACAAATACTGCTTAAGTAAACTAAAATTACTGTACCAAATTTCGATGAAATCGGTTCACATTTGACCATAGCTCCCACACAAACTCTTTTCTCACAACGCACTAAATGAGACAAAATTCACTAAAACGCTCGTAAATTCGAAGATAATGAGAATTTTAAGTTTACTTTTTGCGCACATAATGTAACAACTGTAATCAATTTGCCAAATTTCGAGACAATCGGTCCACGTTTGACCCTAGCTGTCATATAAGTCCAAATGACGGAAAAAGCTTAAATGTAAAAGTTTTGAGAATATGTTTGTATGATGGCAAAATTTAGGAAATATTTGCCTTTATATAGGAAAAAGAACACCTTTGACCTTAGTGGTGAAGGGTATCGTATGGTCGGGCTTGACCGACTATAGCACTTTCTTACTTGTTTCATGTATTATTGTAATAAGATCAAACCAATTTGATCCTTGATGTACATTTCGATGGTTTGTTGGGTCATTTTCGTAAGGAGTATGTATCGGGTGGTTAAATTTCAAGGGCCGATGTTGATTTTGAATAAAACACAAACTATTTAGGAAATTATTGTAATTTTATTTTATTATGATATATTGGTATTACTCAATTATGTATGGAACAAAATATCGGCCAAATGGGCGCCGCGATCACGGCGGCACACCTCCATCCGATGGTCCAAATTTTCGATGACCCTGAGGCATAATGGAGGTCTATGCCGTTAATGTGCCGAATTATCTCATCCTTTAGCTCTTGAATTATTGCTAGCTTATCGACGTACACCTTTTCTTTCAAATAACCCCAATGAAAAAAGTTCAACGGTGTCAAATCACATGATCTTGGCGGCCAATTGACATCGCCATTATGTGAGATAACACGGCCATTGAATTTGTTGCGCAAATGAGCCATTGTTTCGTTAGCTGTGTGGCAAGTGGCACCGTCGTGCTGAAACCACATATCGTCCACATCCATATCTTCCAATTCGGGCCATAGACAGTTCGTTATCATCTCACGATAGCGAACACCATTCACAGTAAGTGCCTGACCGGCCTCATTTTGGAAAAAATTTGGGCCAATGATGCCGCCAGCCCATAAAACGCACTCTTTGTGGTTGCATTGGTTTTTCGACAATCACTCTTGGATTCTCATTCGCCCAAATGCGGCAATTCTGTTTATTGACGAATCCACTCAGGTGAAAATGTGCCTCATCACTGAAGATGATTTTCTTCGAAAATTGATCATCCACTGTTGCCATTTCTTGCCACCATTCTGACCATTCACGACGTTTAGAATGGTCAAGAGGCTTTAGTTCTTGGGCAATTGAAGCGTGTAAATGCAAATCTTTATGCATAATGTTCATCAACGACGAGAGTGAAAGGTGCAATTGTTGGGCACGCGACGAGTTGAGGTGGACGGCTCTTCAGCCACACTATCGCGAACAGCAGAAATATTTTCTGCAGTACGAGCTGTACGAGCATGCACTGGTGTTCTCACATCTTCTACAGACCCGGTTTGCTCGAATTTTTCCACGATTTTTGCGGTTGTACGCACATTTGGACGATCAAATTGACCAAAAAAATCACGAAGTGCACGATATGCATTTTGATTTGATCGCCCATTTTCATAATAAGTCTGGATAACTTTAACACGTTGTTGGATTGGGTATTTCTCCATGGTTCAAATTGAGTAAGTCTGAAATAGAGAAATGTCAAAAAAAATTCGGAAAAAAAACTTGGAGTTTAGGTGTGGTTCACATTCAACATCGGCCCTTACAATTTAACCACCCTTTAGTATTTCTAATTGTAGACAGATTAAAAACCATGCTTTATATCCAAGTTCCAAAACAGACTAAATACGAATAATAATATTGTAATAAACGCATTTAACATATTGTTCCTATCCATGTTACTTCATACCCCCGAAATCAAAAAAGTACCAAATACTTGTTCAATATTTTTTTTTTTTTGCAAATTTAATTCCTTTCTATATTCTTCGGTTCGAAAGATAAAAGTGGGTTAAAAAGTACCAAAAATAGTATTTTCACGCTTTTTTACCCCCCTATCGGACATTGTTAAAAAAAAAGTACCAAACACCTGTCCAGTTATTTTTATAGCTGTTTAAAAATGTAACTTAAGTTTTGTTTCTATACCTTTTTTTAGGAGATATAACGTTTTCGATTTTTCCCCTTTTTACTCGTTTTCACTTCCTTAGCGGCAAAATTTTCACCTCCTTAGCGGTTAAAATTTTATGAAAATTGTTAGATCCGCTTTCGATATAGCCATTCTATATATGTGACAGTGCATAGAGAAAGGGGACTAAGGGTAAAAAAATAATATTAAAATTTTTAAAATGACTCTCCTGAACAAAACCAGTTTTTACCCTTAGGTCCCTTTTTAAATATATAAGTTTTTACAAACACAATCATTACGAATTATGTTTGTAAATCAAAGGTAAAAGCTCAGATTATCGACTAAACAAAAGTAAACATTTGTGTTAAAAAAGTAACCCAAATATAGAGCCTATTTTGCAAATAGTTCTAAAGACGCGAGCTGTAGTTTTTTACCTGATCTAAACACGGTTTTTATATTCCTTGGGAAATATAATAATATATATATAAATAACGAATTTTCAAAAATCATAGTAAATACACAGAGCTCTAGATGCAGGCATAACTTGAACTTCTTGAGAATACCAAAAATGTGGACTTATTAATTGAGTTAATTCTCAATGTCAATGTTAAAAAAAATTGTCCCTAAAAGGAATTTAAGCTTCAAGAGATTAATGATTTAAGTACCTAAATGGCCAACCAGAAACTACCTTCTTAAAAAATTTTACCGTTTTGTACTTAGGCTATTCTTCTTCTTCTGTTATCCTTGACTCCCAGTGGAGCATAGGGCCTCAACCATCCTTTTATATCGGACTCTATTGCGAGATGTTAGACATACATCATTCCTTGAATAGTTTGCTGCTTGTAACTCCGCATCAATTGATCTTCTCTACGTTCTAGCAGGTGCACCAACACGACGGCCGCTTCCTTGTGGATTCCAACGAAGCGCTTGTCGAGCAATGTTGGTATTTGGCCTTCGAAGTGTGTGGCCTATCCATCGCCATTTCCGTTGACATACGTCTGTGGAAGCAGGGATTTGGTTTGTTGCATTAAGTAGATCTTCATTTCTTTTGCAATTCGGCCACCATATATTAAGAATTTGTCTTAAGCATTTGTTTGTAATGGTTTGCAGTCGTTTATCGATGGCATTTGTGCGTTTCCATGTTTCGCAGCCGTAATACAGGATGGACTTGACATTCGAGTTATATATTCGTAACTTAGTTGTTGTTGATATATGCCGAGATTTCCAAATTGCTCGAAGAATGCCGAATGCAGATTTTGCCTTATTAATATGCGATTTAATATCCTGGTGTAGTTACTAAACTTCCCAGGTAATTGAAGGTATCTACACGCCCAATAACCTCGTTATTCACATTGATGTGTGTCAACGGGTTTACGCCATAGCCTCCAGGCATAATCTTTGTCTTGGAAATATTAATTTCAAGACCAGCTATACGAGATTCAGTAGTAATAGGGTTAGTATTCTCTTGAAGGTGGCCAGAGCTTTGGCTTAGAAGACATACGTCATCGGCATATTCCAAGTCCTCAAGTTGTACATTTTTTAAAAATATCCTATAAAAATAGTAATTTTTTTAAAAATTTCCTATAAAAATAGGAAGTTTTTGAAAAATTTGCATAAGAATAAGAAATTTTTCAAAAATTTCCTATAAAAATAAGAAATTTTTTAAAAAATTTCCTATAAAAGTAGTCAATTTTTGAAAAAAATGTTAAAATTATTTTTTGTCTGTCTGTATGTCCTTTATACTCGTAGAATAGTAAAATATGCATTTGATCATGTTATGATCTTAAGAAAAGTTGTTGGCCATAAGCCGACGAACATTACTAAGTTGGTATGACCAAGAATCGACAGATGGCGCCACTGGAAACTGCTTAAAGTTAATTAAATTGGAAACCGTGCATTTGATCATGCTATGATCTTTAGCAAAGTTGTTGAGTATTAGCTGACAGAGGATTCTAAATTGGTATAACCAATTTCCGATAGATGGCGCCAGTGAAAATTGCTAAAAATGAATTGAATCTTAAACTATGCATTTAATAATGTAATGATCTTAAGCTAAGTTGTTGTGCATGGGCCGACGAAGGTTTTTAAGTTGGTGCGACTATTGTTCACCAGATGGCGCTATTTAAAATTAATTGGATATTTGTGTAATGTCTTAACATCAAATTTATTTTAGTTTGTAGAGCAGCAACGGCACTTGGTACATCTAGTTAATTCTCCTTCAAAATTATTAAATTTTTGAAAATTTTCCTAGAAAAATAGTTATTTTTTGAAAATGTTCTGTGAGTAGTGAACTTTCGACTTTCCACGTTTACGCTTTAGTAAGAGGTTTGAATCTTGGCATAAATATACAAAACTGTTGTTTGGATACCGTGTCTACCATTTAGAGCCGTACGCATTATGTTGTCGATGACGAGGATAAAAAGTATAGGTGATAATATGCATCCTTGTCTTACTCCAGTAGTAACATCGAACGGATCTGATAGTTTACCCTTGTGTAGGACTCGACTTTTAAAATCAACGTACATTGCCCGGATTAAGTTGAGAATTTTCGTCGGCATGTTACGATTTTCTAAAATTCTCCATAGATAGCTTCTATTGACACTGTCGAAGGCCTTCATAAAGTCGATAAATGCTAGGTAAATAGGAGTGCGGAATTCATTACATTGCTCTAATACTATTCTTACTGTGTTGATTAGATCAACACAAGAACGGTTTTCTCTAAGCCCAAACTGATTTTCGCGGAGTGTAGAGTAAACTGCGTCGGATATTCTGTTCAAAATTACACGACTTAGTATTTTGCTAGGTATTGGGAGAAGTGTTATACCCCTGTAGTTATTGCAGTCTTTAGGGTCACCCTTTTTGGTATTTTGACTAGTATACCTTCATTCCAAGAGGTTGGCAGAGCTTCTTCTTCCCATATTTTACGCACAAATGGGTGCCACAATCTCGACGATCCTTCAACATCACATAAAAGCATCTCCGCTGAAATATTGTCATTGCCCGGGGCCTTGTTGCGTTTAAGGATTTTAATAGCGTTCTTCACTTCTTGTATTGTTGGCGGACTGTCAGAAATTCCTCTGAATATACTATCATGGTTGGTTTCATTATGCACTTCAGCCAGTGGTGTTAATCCAATAGGGTTGTTAAGTGTTGACTTGAAGTGCTCCATCCAGCGTATTAGTTGCTCATCCGCAGTTGAAAGGAGTGTGCCACTACTACTCAAGGTAGGACTGTTACTGTAAGTAGGTTTGCCACACAAAACCCTTGATATGTGTTCATATCGCCTTTGCTTGCAGCTGATTCAGCTTGGCTCGCTTGCTCGTCTACCCACATTCTCTTGACCCTTCTTGCAGACTTTTTTATTTTATTGGATAGATCACGATATGTTGCTTTGAGGGCTCCATCATCTCCGCTTTTATTTAGCATTGTATTTTTAAGGGATCTGCGTTATTCTATCAAGTCCCATGTTGCCTGTGTTATCCAAATCTTTCTTTTGTGATCTTTAAATCCTAGGATTTGTTGACCAACTTCATTGTATGTTTGTGTGACACACCTGGAGATTTCATTAATACTGTCACCGTTGCTGTGCATCTGGAAGCCGATTCCTTATGGAAGTAATAAAGGCATTCCGATGACTTTCGGATTCCAGTTTCCCTACATCTATTTTCCGATCTGCTTTCGCCGTATCAGACCTCAGAGCAGCAACCTTTAGTCGAATTTTACACATCACTAAATGATGGTCGCTATTTATATCAGCTCCGCGTCTTGAGCGTACATCAAGTAAAGATGATCGCCACTTAGAATTTATTAAAATATGGTCGATTTGATTCTTTGTGATGCCATTCGGCGAAATCCAGGTTATTTTATGCTGTTCTTTATGAGGGAAAATAGTGCCACCCACAACAAGATTCTTTTCGCAACATAGCTCGATCAGCCTTTCTCCATTATCGTTTCTTACTCCGACACCATGTTTACCAATATAACATTCCAAACCGGTATTAATTGAACCTACCTTGGCGTTAAAGTCGTAATATCACAGTTATGTACGTTGGTGTTCATCCAACTGCTAAGTACACCATAAATTCATCCTTATCATTTTCAGATTGGATTTCAGTCGGAGCGTAGACATTGATAATTATCAAATTGCGAGCTTTAGTTTTGATCTTTATTGCCATGAGCCTCTCACTGATAGGATACCACGCTATCATGGACTTAGCTATTTTTTTTGATATTAGGAATCCCACACCTCTACTATGCTCATCGCCTACCGGGCGACCGGAGTAAAGAAACACAGTATTTTCATTCCGTATCTTCCCTTGCCCTGTCCATCTTACTTCTTGCACCGCCAACAAATCAATTTTATAACTTAACATTTCTCGTCTTAGTTGTTCTAATTTCCCCGTTTCGTATAATGTGCGTACGTTCCATGTCGCAAATTTTAAACTTTCTTTCATGCCTATATTAGGTCTTATAGTCCGATTTCTTCGGATAGAATTGGTTTCATTCATCAGGATGTTCTTGCATAGATTAGGCACCACCAAAATCCTTGTGCCAGCTGCCGTAGCAGGGGGATTTCTCGCATGATTACCCCTTGGAGTAGTATATTCTGTTATGTTGTTTCTTTTCATGCTTAAAACATCGTAAGTGTTAAGTCGATGGATGATGAGTCCAAAGACTTAGGCTATTACTCCTGGTCATTTTAATTACCTTTTTGTTCTATTTTTAGTTTTTAAATGTTGTATTTGTACTAATCTTGTTTAAATTAAACATGTTAATGTTACAAATTATTTTCTTGTATTTTAAATATACGATTTTCAAATAAATTTTGTATTCTATTGAAAATAAACAAAAAGTGTAAATAACATGATAGAAAGACTCGTAGTATTGGATTTACTTGCATGCCATAAAAATTTGTGCTAAAATTTATTTTTTTTATTAATAAAAAACAATAGCAGCCACAACAACAACAATAATAATAATTAAATATTTATACTTACTAATAATAATATTATTTACATTTTGCAAATTCAAAAAAAAAAAAATTATAAAAAATGTAAAAAAGTAATGTGTATTTTCCATGACGTTTTGTGGAGAAAAAAAAATAAAAAACTAATAAAAAAAATACAAAAAAATTCAAAATGCGATTTGAGTTCGTTTTTAAGTTGAATGTAATATTATTTACAAATTCAATTCATATTCGTAACAAATGCAATTTGTATGCAATTCATTTTTTCGACAAAAATATTCTATAGACATTCATTCAATATTTATAAGTGTTACAGAAACAGAAAAAAAAAATCATTATAATAAAACTATTTTAGGACACTTTTAGTTTATTAATATTTTTTTATTTAATTATTAGATTTTTTAATTAGTAGTGTAACATATCTTGATAGTTAAATCAAAGACTCTATAACATGAAGATGTTGTTCTTCCATACATTAATTTGTCGTATGGTCTATTTGTAAAGTCACATAATTCCATAATCGGAAGCAACTAATATAGACGCCTATCCAATAAAAGAAAGCTGAGGCATATGCAAGTGCTTATGAAACGTTACGTTTGTTTGTGCGTTTATGTGTTTTTTTTTGTTCTTTATCAACTTTAATTTCACATTTGACAGTGGCAATATCTTTATATTATAGAGTCTTTGGTTAAATGTAATTATGTACATATTTTTAATATTTCGCTACTTTTATATGCAAAATTAAAAAAATTGACCTTTGACCCCAGGAAAAAAATTTTCTATAGAAAATTTTTTTATCAAAAATTTTTCTATAGAAAATTTTTTTATTAAAAATTTTTCTATAGAAAATTTTTTTATTAAAAATTTTTCTATAGAAAATCTTTTTCAAAAAAAGAATGATTATTCGCATTTGATCCCAAATCTGTTACATTTATTTATTAATGTAACAGACTAATTTATTGATAAAAAGCCAAAAATTGTTTGCGGAGAAACCAAAATTCCTCGACGCGTTTCGATGGTTGGTTAGGCCATCTCTTCAGGAGGATTATCCCCAATTTAGACAGATCTGCATATAGTAGTCAACGGCTGCAGCAAGAATGTGGGAAGTGACGGAAGATGAAAACTGAAAATTGTTTGTGTTTTTGTTCAGTCGATGATCTACGCTTTTACTTATGGTTTATGAACATAATTCTAAAAAGTTTTGTTTGTAAATAAGTATTAATGCGAATTTTTCAGTCTGTCTAAATTGGGGATAATCCTCCTGAAGAGATGGCCTAACCAACCATCGAAACGCGTCGAGGAATTTTGGTTTCTCCGCAAACAATTTTTGGCTTTTTATCAATAAATTAGTCTGTTACATTAATAAATAAATGTAACAGATTTGGGATCAAATGCGAATAGTCATTCTTTTTGAATAATATTTACATATCGACAATTTTGTTATTTTTTGAAAATTTTTTTATTAAAAATTTTTCTATAGAAAATTTTTTTCATCAAAAATTTTTCTATAGAAATTTTTTTTATGAAAAATTTTTCTATAGAAAATTTTTAGAAATGAGTGTTTACCTAATTATTATTCATCTAATTTAAAAATCAAAATTAAAAAAAAAAAATAATTTATGACATGAACCTAAGCCCGACTCGAACTCACGAACGTCAACTTAAATTCTGGTTCAACTAAAAATTAATTTCTTTCAATTAAATTTTTTTTATCAAAAAATTTTCTATAGAAAATTTTTTTTATTAAAAATTTTTCTATGGAAAATTTTTTACCAAAGATTTTTCTATAGAAAATTTTTTTTTATCAAAAACTTTTCTATGAAAGATTTGAAAATTTTTTGATATAAAAATATTTTTATTGAAAATTTTTACAGAAACATTTTTTTATCGAAAAATTTTCTATAAAACATAATTTTTTTTTGAACAATTTTTTAAAGAAATTTTTATTAAAAAATTTTCTATAAAAAAAATTTTGATTCGAAAATATCTAAAAAATATAAAAGTCTAGAATTGTTTAATATTAGAATTTATTTCTGTTGTGAATAATATTCCCAAAATTTACCAAAATATTCTCAATGTTTACCAAAATAAAATTATCGTGGCAGCAATGTTCGAGATTATATTTCTTTGTTCTCTCGAACCACGTATTTTGTTGTTATAAATTGGATTTTGATTTGCTTCTTGCCTATTTTGTTTTTGTCTTTTCTTTAACAAAGTGGCACTAACTCTGTAAACATACAAATTCCAACTGAATGATTTTAATACTCATTTTCACGAGTTTTATTAATGATTTACGAAAATTAAAAAAAAACATCGGCTTCTGGTGGTATGGGCCAACTCATGTTTATGATGCATTAGGAACTCATAACAATAAATATGGACCTGCCTTATTACTATCAATATGTTTATCCTAACTATATATTAAGCTCAACGAAAAGTATTTAACAGTTTATTAATGTGAAACTATTATGTAACGCATAGAAATATGTGTCTTAGACCCACCTTTTAGTATACCAATAGGTCGATTTAGCGATGTCAGTCCGTCCGACCGTCCGGCTGGCTGGACCCCCATGTAAACCATGTAATCAAAGTACAGGTCGCAATTCTAAAGATAATTTGATAAAATTTGGCATAGATAGTTTTTTATACCCTTCACCACCATAGGTGGAAAGGGTATTATAAGTTTGTGCTGATGTTTGTAACGCATAGAAATATTTGTCTTAGACCCACCTTTTAGTATACCAATATGCTTAGAATCACTTTCTGAGTCGATTTAGCGATGTCCGTCCGTCCGTCCGTCTGGCTGGCTGGACGGCTGGCTGGCTGGCTGGCTGGCTGGACCCCCATGTAAACCTTGTAATCAAACTACAGGTTGCAATTCTAAAGATAATTTGATGAAATTTGGCACAGATCATTTTTTTGATAATGGGACCATGGCTATTGAAATTGGTCAAAATCGGTCCATTATTTATGGTACCTCCCATAGGTCCCACTTCCCGGAATTGCTATATTGGCCACAAATATCAATATTTTTTCATGAAATTTAAAACAAATACTGCTTATGTAAACATAAATCACTGTACCAAATTTCGTTGAAATCGGTCCACATTTGACCATAGCTCCCATACAAATTCTTCTTTAAAAACGCACTAAATGAGACAAAAAATCACTAAAACGCTCGTAAATCTAAAGATAATGGAAATTTTGAGTCTATTTTTTGCATACATAATTTTTGTAACAACTGTAATCAATCTGCCAAATTTCGAGATAATCGGTCCACATTTGACCCTAGCTCTCATATAAGTCCAAATGACGGAAACAGGTTGAATATATAAGTTTTGAGAAAATGTTTGTATGATGGCAAAATTTAGCAAATATTTGTCTTTACACAGGAAAAATAACACCTTTGACCTTAGTGGTGAAGGGTATCGTATGGTCGGCTTGACCGACTATAGCGCTTTCTTACTTGTTTATAGTGGGACCATGGTTTTTGAAATTCGTTAAAATCGGTTCATTTGGGTAGTGGTACCTCCCATATGTCCCACTTCCCGGAATTGATATTATGGCCACAAATATCAATATTTTTTCATGAAATTTGAAACAAATACTGCTTATGTAAACCAAAATCAATGTACCAAATTTCGTTCACATCACAAATTTCAATCGGTCCACATTTGACCATAGCTTCAATACAAACTCTTCTATCAAAACGCACTAAATAAGACAAATATCACTAAAACGCTCATAAATCTGAAAATAATGACAATTTCAAGTTTATTTTTTGAACACATAATTTGTAAATGTAATAATGTAAAAACTGTAATCAATTTGCTAAATTTCAACATAATCGGTCCACATTTGACCCTAGCCCCCATATAAGTCAAAATGACGAAAACAGCTTAAGTATATAAGTCTTAAGAAAATGTTTGTATATTGACAAAATTTAGGAAATATTTGTCTTTATACAGGAAAAAGAACACCTTTGACATTAGTGGTGAAGGGTAACGTATGGTTGGTCTTGACCGTCTATAGCACTTTCTTACTTGTTTTTGATAAAGACTTATTTATTATAAAAATCATATTTATTAAACAATTTCAGAAAAAAACAAGTAAGATTGCGCTATAGTCGGTCAAGCCTGACCATACTATAACCTTCACCACTAAGGCCAAAGGTGTTATTATTCCTGTATAAAGACAAATATTTGCTAAATTTTGCCATCATACAAACACTTTCTCAAACATATATTTTAGCTGTTTCCGTCATTTGGACTTATATGAGAGCTAGGGTCAAATGTGGACCGATTATGTTGAAATTTAGCAAATTGATTACAGTTTTTACATTATTACATTTACAAATTATGTGTTCAAAAAATAAACTTGAAATTGTCATTATTTTCAGATTTATGAGCGTTTTAGTGATATTTGTCTTATTTAGTGCGTTTTGATAGAAGAGTTTGTATGGAAGCTATGGTCAAATGTGGACCGGTTGAAATTTGTGATGTGAACGAAATTTATCAAATTGATTACAGTTGTTACAGAAATTATGTATGCAAAAAATAAACTCAAAGTTTTCATTATCTTTAGATTTACGAGCGTTTTGGTGATTTTTTGTCTCATCTAGTGCGTTTTTAAAGAAAAGTTTGTATGGGAGCTATGGTCAAATGTGAACCGATTGCAACGAAATTTGGTACAGTGATTTGGGTTTACATAAGCAGTATTTGTTTTAAATTCCATGAAAAAATATTGATATTTGTGGCCAATATATCAATTCCGGGAAGTGGGACCTATGGGAGGTACCATAAATAATGAACCGATTTTGAAAAATTTCAATAGCCATGGTCCCATTAATAAAAAAATGATCTTTGCCAAATTTCATCAATTATCTTTAGAATTGCTACTTGTAGTTTGATTACAAGGTTTACATGGGGGTCCAGCCAGCCGGACGTACGGACGGACATCGCTAAATCGACTCAGAAAGTGATTCTAAGTCTATTGGTATAAAGTGGGTCTAAGACAAATATTTCTATGCGTTACATACATCAGCACAAACTTACAATACCCTTTCCACCTATGCACAGTAGGAAATTACGGCCAAAACCCCCAAAAATGTTTTTATTTTTTTTTTTGAGAAATTTTAGTGTCAGATTAGAGCTGACATTTCAAAACATGTAATCCAAAATTTTTACCATACTGCATTGCCTGCTAAGGCTGTAATAATTCCTCAAAGTTTGAATATTTGTTTATATGTTCGTAATAAAATTATTTGTATATTTGAACGCATATATAAAATTCGCTTAATTTTGGAATACGTGTAAAATTTTGACTTTTTCTTTCTTGAATTAAAAAGTAGATAGCTTTTACTAATCAACAGCGCTTATTTCAATATCTTTTGACCTATGATTCATCTAGAAATCTAGCGGTTAAAACAACCATAAAAAATTAAAAAAAAAAATTTTAATACAAAGTTTGATAGACCGCGAATTTTTTTTAGAGATTTTTAGAGGTTGAAGCCCAACACTCTCTAATAGCTGAAGTCAATCATTATTAAGCCCAATGAATTTCATATCCATTTGCATCCCATTTCAAGAATTATAACGTTTTTAGTAACACCCCTTTTTCACAATTTTTTGCAATTTATCGCTAAAAAAAATCACTACTTGAAGTGAAATATAGGCGTGATGTAATATTTTTATGCCATTTTCTTTAGTTTCCTTTCTAATTCTATGCAAAATTTATATATAAAGATAAAAAACAACAAAATTTTTAATTTTAAATGACTTTTGTATAATTTCCCAGTAAAACTTTTCATTACCAAATAATGAGTTAAACAGTTAAACTATTGAACACGAACTACTTACTCATTCGCTGTTTAAGTCATTACATTAACTTGGGGATGTCATTGGAGGCAAGTACTTACCAATTGCAGAAAAGTAATGACTTGGGTAAGCAATTTGAAAGCAACAACAACAACAGCAACAACTTTTTTGTTGTTGTTTTATTAAAAACATATATTTTTAAACGAAATACAAATTTTTTTTTATGATCCCATGGGGGCTCGAACCCAGAGCCTCCGACTGCTAGGCAGAGACTCTTCCACTGAGCTACTTCATATGTTGAAAACTTTGCAGCTTATAATTAATATAAACAATTTTTATTTTTAAATCCAAAATCATGTGAAAATAACTTTGTTTTTTCCTGCTTTTTTTTGCTTTGTTGTAATTTTTGGAAAAATATTTTTATACGAGTTTTTGTAATTATTTTAAAATTATTTTAAAACTTAAACAATTTAAATCTTCTTAATAAGTTTTTACATATGATTGACTCTTTTTTACTTAAATGTTACAACCTGTTAAGGTCAAAGTCCGAGCATATTTTAGAATTTCATGGATTTCGATCTTGTGCGAATATTCTCCAATTTTATAGGCCAAGCTTTGAAAAATGTTCCTCTACTTGGTCTTTCTATCGAAGTTTCGGACATCCTCCTCTAACATTAGGTAGTGGGACATTTCAATTCTAATTTTATCCTCTTCATTGTATTTTTTTTCAAGAGAGGGTTACTAGCCCGTTATCCTAACCCATTTTTATCGATCTTATGGGACAACTCTCGGAACATGTTAACTCACAATATTAATGGGTGTTAAACTAGCTCCCCGGGTGATACCGTGAGGAGGTGTGTGTCCACAGTTGAGATGAAGGATGACCCAGATAAGTTGGGCTTACCAAGTTAAGACCAATTAGAATCGTGTTTGGTATTCAACATCCCCTACATAATCAAAATTGGCTCATGATGGTATTTTTTCATTAACGTGAGTTAGTTTTACAATGTTTTTTTACAGAAGATAATATTTAAGTTCTTAAAATTCAAAAATCATTTAAAAAGACTCTTTTAATAAAAAAAAAAACTAAAAAAAATTGTTGCCCTTGGTGGGATTTGAACCGGGGCCATTCAGTTTAAATTACCATCTTAATTACAAATAAGTACTTCTGTAATAACTTATTATTTATTCGGATGGTATGTTGTAGTCGTTACAAGGTAACCAGTTATCAGAGTACTTGCTATTACCAAAAATTTGCTGGGTTATTTAACTATATAGGTGGTGGTCACATTATTGTGGACGCAATAAAAATTTTAAAATCTGAAAATTTAATATTATTCAAGAACTCGTAATTTTTTTATAAAAATATTCAATGTTTAGAGTTTTTCTGTAGGTTTGTTAGAAGCATACAAAATCTGGTTTTAAGCTCATAGTATGAACCCACTATCTCTGAAAGGACATATCCGATTTTGTCAAGTCATATATCGTAGGATAGGTATTCTTTTCATATATTATCCTATTTATGTAAATAATTTTTATAATCGCCAGCAAAGAGATTTTTAGCATGTTTAGTAGTCCAGTTTTATGTGACCACAGACTTTATATTTTCTTAAAAAAAAAACTATTTCAGTTTAACTAAAGGTATATTATTTATATACACTAAAAATTTCAAGAACAAAAGGCAATAAATGACCAAGTTATTGAGTTTTGGCCGTATTCTCCCACTGTGCTATGGTGGTGAAGGGTATAATAAATTTTTCTTGTTGCCTGGTGTTATATTCAAATTAAACAATTAATTTTCAGTTAAAAATCACCGTAAATAATTAAATCGTTTAAAGTTATTCCCTGGCTATTTTCCAATGAAATTATGAAATCTAAAAGGCAAATCTTTGCTTTAATACACGTATTTCTAATAATTTTAAAATATAAAAGTAGGAAAAAAAATTACAAATATAAGTATTAAAAATTATTAGCTGTAAAAAAATTGTGAACAAAAAAAAAAAAAACATTGCAAATATATTTCATTATAAATATATTTTTTATGCGCTATTTTTTGTACAAGTTTTCAAACAACTAAATAATTCCACTTGAATTGATTTGAATTGAAAACACCAGCAGAACCACCAACAACTTCAAGTGAACTATGGGCCATAAAGTCATTATTTTACATAGTCAAAGATCCAAACTCTAAGACCGTCTGTTCTTCCGTCCAATCTCTGTTACGTCCGTCTTTCATTCTGTCTGTCTGTCGGTCTTTCGGCCAGTCATTCATTCATTTATTCCAACATCTCAAACCACCACTTGATTGAAATTGCTTTAAAATATCTGAATTATAAATATTATATTTATTTAGGAAAGAAACAACTAAAACTAAAACTATAGGGAAAATAACAATGAAATAAGAAAAAAAAATAATATAATAATAATTTTTTTTTTATATTGTTTAACGACGGCAAATTGGGAATTAATTATGCTTGACGTGTCGTACTTATAAACTACAAATAATACAGACAAGTACTACAAGCAAAAATATTTCTATAACATACATATATAGAGGGTCAGAGATTTAAAGGAACCCCAAAAAAGTTAGAATAATATACCAAAATTATTTTAAATGCATATTAAGAATTAGTAAAAGAATCAGATCAAGAAATGGGTTAATAGGCTTGGAATCACTTTTTGAGTCGATTTAGCGATGTCAGTCCGTCCGTCCGTCCGTCTGGACGGCTGGCTGGACCCCCATGTAAACCATGTAATCAAAGTACAGGTCGCAATTCTAAAAATAATTTAGTGAATTTTGGAACAAACAAATTTTTTGATAGTGGGACCATGGCTTTTGAAATTTGTCTAAATCGGTCGAATATTTATGGTACCTCCCATAGGTCCCACTTCCCGGAATTGCTATATTGGCCGCAAATATAAATATTTTTTCACGAAATTTAAATGCTTATGTAAACTAAAATCACTGTACCAAATTTGGTTGAAATCGGTCTACATTTGACCATAGCTCCCTTACAAACTCTTCTGTCAAAACGCCATAAATGAGACACAAATCACTAAAACGCTCGTAAAAGGAATTTTAAGTTTATTTTTTGCGTACATAATTTTTGTAATAGCTGTAATCAATTTTGCTAAATTTCGATATAATCGGTCCACATTTGACCTTAGCTCTCATATATGTCCAAATGACGGAAATAGCTTAAATATATAAGTTTTTAGAAAATGTTTGTATGATAGCAAAATTTAGCAAATATTTGTCTTTATAGAGGAATAAGAACACCTTTGACCTTAGTGGTATAGGGTATCGTATGGTCGAGCTTGACCGACTATAGCACTTTCTTACTTGTTATACCTAAAATAGTTTAGAAAACATCAAATACATAATTCTTCTATGATCTTCCCACATTAATGAAGCCCTTTCAAAACCTTTCGGAAATTTTGCCAAAAAAAAAAGCTTTTCATCAATGTTTGCATTCCTTTAATTATCATGTTGTGGCATAAATTTAATATGAAAACAATTACAAGTCGTACGAGTAGTAAAGCATTTAAGAATATGAATAATCAAAAAAAAAAAAAAATTAATGAAGAAAACAAGCGATTTTGATTTTATTTTTATTATTCAGATATTATTTTTTTTAATTTTCTTAAATAAACAAAGAAGAAAAAAATTAAAAAATGACTGAAAATATTGAATAATTATTTTTGGAAACTATAAAATTCTTATAAATAAAACTTAGTCTATGTCCAAACCAAAATCTTTGATAGCCTATGGGCATGCGAAATTCTAAGTCTATGTTACCTTAATGGCTACGTCAATGTCAATATTAATGTCAATGTTAATATCTATGTTAATGTCTACATTAATGTCTATGTTGATGTTGTCCAATTTCCAAAAATCTGTCTTAGTCTATGTCTTATTCTATGTCTTAGGGTATGTCTTAGGGTATGTCTTAGGGTATGTCTTAGGGTATGTCTTAGTCTATGTCTTAGTCTATGTCTTAGTCTATGTCTTAGTCTATGTCTTAGTCTATGTCTTAGTCTATGTCTTAGTCTATGTCTTAGTCTATGTCTTAGTCTATGTCTTAGTCTATGTCTTAGTCTATGTCTTAGTCTTTGTCTTAGTCTATGTCTTAGTCTATGTCTTAGTCTATGTCTTAGTCTTTGTCTTAGTCTATGTCTTAGTCTATGTCTTAGTCTATGTCTTAGTCTATGTCTTAGTCTATGTCTTAGTCTATGTCTTAGTCTATGTCTTAGTCTATGTCTTAGTCTATGTCTTAGTCTATGTCTTAGTCTATGTCTTAGTTTATGTCTTAGTCTATGTCTTAGTCTATGTCTTAGTCTATGTCTTAGTCTATGTCTTAGTCTATGTCTTAGTCTATGTCTTAGTCTATGTCTTAGTCTATGTCTTAGTCTATGTCTTAGTCTATGTCTTAGTCTATGTCTTAGTCTATGTCTTAGTCTATGTCTTAGTCTATGTCTTAGCCTATGTCTTAGTCTATGTCTTAGTCTATGTCTTAGTCTATGTCTTAGTCTATGTCTTAGTCTATGTCTTAGTCTATGTCTTAGTCTATGTCTTAGTCTATGTCTTAGTCTATGTCTTAGTCTATGTCTTAGTCTATGTCTTAGTCTATGTCTTAGTCTATGTCTTAGTCTATGTCTTAGTCTATGTCTTAGTCTATGTCTTAGTCTATGTCTTAGTCTATGTCTTAGTCTATGTCTTAGTCTATGTCTTAGTCTATGTCTTAGTCTATGTCTTAGTCTATGTCTTAGTCTATGTCTTAGTCCATGTCTTAGTCTATGTCTTAGTCTATGTCTTAGTCTATGTCTATGTCTTAGTCTATGTCTTAGTCTATGTCTTAGTCTATGTCTTAGTCTATGTCTTAGTCTATGTCTTAGTCTATGTCTTAGTCTATGTCTTAGTCTATGTCTTAGTCTATGTCTTAGTCTATGTCTTAGTCTATGTCTTAGTCTATGTCTTAGTCTATGTCTTAGTCTATGTCTTAGTCTATGTCTTAGTCTATGTCTTAGTCTATGTCTTAGTCTATGTCTTAGTCTATGTCTTAGTCTATGTCTTAGTCTATGTCTTAGTCTATGTCTTAGTCTATGTCTTAGTCTATGTCTTAGTCTATGTCTTAGTCTATGTCTTAGTCTATGTCTTAGTCTATGTCTTAGTCTATGTCTTAGTCTACGTCTTAGTCTATGTCTTAGTCTATGTCTTAGTCTATGTCTTAGTCTATGTCTTAGTCTATGTCTTAGTCTATGTCTTAGTCTATGTCTTAGTCTATGTCTTAGTCTATGTCTTAGTCTATGTCTTAGTCTATGTCTTAGTCTATGTCTTAGTCTATGTCTTAGTCTATGTCTTAGTCTATGTCTTAGTCTATGTCTTAGTCTATGTCTTAGTCTATGTCTTAGTCTATGTCTTAGTCTATGTCTTAGTCTATGTCTTAGTCTATGTCTTAGTCTATGTCTTAGTCTATGTCTTAGTCTATGTCTTAGTCTATGTCTTAGTCTATGTCTTAGTCTATGTCTTAGTCTATGTCTTAGTCTATGTCTTAGTCTATGTCTTAGTCTATGTCTTAGTCTATGTCTTAGTCTATGTCTTAGTCTATGTCTTAGTCTATGTCTTAGTCTATGTCTTAGTCTATGTCTTAGTCTATGTCTTAGTCTATGTCTTAGTCTATGTCTTAGTCTATGTCTTAGTCTATGTCTTAGTCTATGTCTTAGTCTATGTCTTAGTCTATGTCTTAGTCTATGTCTTAGTCTATGTCTTAGTCTATGTCTTAGTCTATGTCTTAGTCTATGTCTTAGTCTTTGTCTTAGTCTATGTCTTAGTCTATGTCTTAGTCTATGTCTTAGTCTATGTCTTAGTCTATGTCTTAGTCTATGTCTTAGTCTATGTCTTAGTCTATGTCTTAGTCTATGTCTTAGTCTATGTCTTAGTCTATGTCTTAGTCTATGTCTTAGTCTATGTCTTAGTCTATGTCTTAGTCTATGTCTTAGTCTATGTCTTAGTCTATGTCTTAGTCTATGTCTTAGTCTATGTCTTAGTCTATGTCTTAGTCTATGTCTTAGTCTATGTCTTAGTCTATGTCTTAGTCTATGTCTTAGTCTATGTCTTAGTCTATGTCTTAGTCTATGTCTTAGTCTATGTCTTAGTCTATGTCTTAGTCTATGTCTTAGTCTATGTCTTAGTCTATGTCTTAGTCTATGTCTTAGTCTATGTCTTAGTCTATGTCTTAGTCTATGTCTTAGTCTATGTCTTAGTCTATGTCTTAGTCTATGTCTTAGTCTATGTCTTAGTCTATGTCTTAGTCTATGTCTTAGTCTATGTCTTAGTCTATGTCTTAGTCTATGTCTTAGTCTATGTCTTAGTCTATGTCTTAGTCTATGTCTTAGTCTATGTCTTAGTCTATGTCTTAGTCTATGTCTTAGTCTATGTCTTAGTCTATGTCTTAGTCTATGTCTTAGTCTTTGTCTTAGTCTATGTCTTAGTCTATGTCTTAGTCTATGTCTTAGTCTATGTCTTAGTCTATGTCTTAGTCTATGTCTTAGTCTATGTCTTAGTCTATGTCTTAGTCTATGTCTTAGTCTATGTCTTAGTCTATGTCTTAGTCTATGTCTTAGTCTATGTCTTAGTCTATGTCTTAGTCTATGTCTTAGTCTATGTCTTAGTCTATGTCTTAGTCTATGTCTTAGTCTATGTCTTAGTCTATGTCTTAGTCTATGTCTTAGTCTATGTCTTAGTCTATGTCCTAGTCTATATCTTAGTCTATGTCTTAGTCTATGTCCTTGTCTATGTCTTAGTCTATGTCCTAGTCTGTGTTTTAGTCTCTCTTTTTCTTAGTGTATGTTTTATGATCTGGACTGGGACATACCTTCAACATGTTCTTATCGTTGACATTGTAAAATACATCGCTTTACTTGGTAACTTTACATTTTGATAATATCTTTCCTGTTATAATTTTTCTTTCTATTTGAGTTATTCCTTTTAAAAGGGGCATGTGGATAATTCTAGAGTAAAATATTGTGAATATAAAATGTCAAAAAACATAGATATTTTGACATGTGAACATGTTATTTTAATAATTTCAAGTCTTACATTTTATGTATAACTAAATATTATATTGACTTGTTTTATTTTCCATCTAGACACTTTTTGTCTTGATGACGCCATTAAGTCCTTTAAGACATCTCTTATTGTTACAACAATACAATCAACAACAACATCATCATTATCATCCATTTCTTATGCTACATGGGGGGTGTACGAGATACATTTATTCGTATCTCTTGTAGAGCGGGAAATACTGAAATCTCTCATATGACCTAAATTATTGCATGAATGTATTTTATGAATTAACTTGCGAATAGTTGAGGCAAATAAATATGACAGGCATAAGCTGGTGAATGTAGACGATGATGTTTTAAAACTACATCATTAGATAAGTATGTTTGTAAAAAGTGAAATTTTCTAATAAAATAGGAAGCTCTTAGCGCCGTTTTGAAATAATATACGTAATTCAATATACAAAATTTTAAATATTTGATCTCACTTTTAATGAAACATCAATTGATAAAATTCGACATAATTTAGAGATTTTTAAACTTCCCTGCCAAACTCTATGCTGTAGACCATCATAGGGTCGGTATTGACCTTTTATATATAGTCTAATTGGGTTATTAGTTGCACAGTCATATTCAAAAGAATTATGACGTAAATTTTCATCTTTTCATATGTTTCAAACTAAACAAATGCCCCAATTTGCTTTCTTACACACAAGAACAATTGTTCATAATTTGTCTTTCACTTCTTAAAAAGTTTTCCCCCTTTTTTTTGATAGATAGTTCCATATAATATGTCTATTGTATTTCTAAGTTTTATTGCGTTTTGCAAAGATTACAAAAACCCCAAAATATTCGCGGGGGGTAAAATAAATTGCTTTGACTTTTGAGTATTTGTTTTAATAGACTGTGCGATATACAGTGGGTTAAGTAATTATAGGGTAACCTAACTAAGACATACTCATAGACAAAAAAATTAATATATATATATATATATATATATATATATATATATATATATCTATATATATATATATATATACTAAGACATAAATTAAGACATATGTTATGACATAGACACAAAGATTGACTAAGACATAGGCTAAGACAAAAATAAATGTATAAGACCTAGGGTAAGCTATAGCATAAGACATACAATAAGACACAAACTATGACATAAACTAAAAAAGACTTTGACCTAGAATAAAACATAGACTAAGACAGAGACTAAAAAATAGACTAAGACATATACTAAGACATAGACTAAAACATAGACTAAGACATAGACTAAGACATAGACTAAGACATAGAATAAGACATAGACTAAGACATAGACTAAGACATAGACTAAGACATAGAATAAGACATAGACTAAGACATAGACTAAGACATAGACTAAGACATAGACTAAGACATAGAATAAGACATAGACTAAGACATAGACTAAGACATTGACTAAGACATTGACTAAGACATAGACTAAGACATAGAATAAGACATAGACTAAGACATAGACTAAGACATTGACTAAGACATTGACTAAGACATTGACTAAGACATAGACTAAGACATAGACTAAGACATAGACTAAGACATAGACTAAGACATAGACTAAGACATAGACTAAGACATAGACTAAGGCATAGACTAAGACATAGACTAAGACATAGAATAAGACATAGACTAAGACATAGACTAAGACATAGAATAAGACATAGACTAAGACATTGACTAAGACATTGACTAAGATATAGACTAAGATATAGACTAAGACATAGAATAAGACATAGACTAAGACATAGACTAAGACATAGACTAAGACATAGAATAAGACATAGACTAAGACATAGACTAAGACATTGACTAAGACATTGACTAAGACATAGACTAAGACATAGACTAAGACATAGACTAAGACATAGACTAAGACATAGACTAAGACATAGACTAAGACATAGACTAAGACATAGACTAAGACATAGACTAAGACATAGACTAAGACATAGACTAAGACATAGACTAAGACATAGACTAAGACATAGACTAAGACATAGACTAAGACATAGACTAAGACATATACTAAGACATAGACTAAGACATAGACTAAGACATAGACTAAGACATAGACTTAGACATAGACTAAGACATAGACTAAGACATAGACTAAGACATAGACTAAGACATAGACTAAGACATAGACTAAGACATAGACTAAGACAAAGACTAAGACATAGACTGAGACATAGACTAAAACATAGACTAACCCATTGACTAAGATATAATTTCAAATAAAGACAAAGGTATACTAAGACTTTGATAAAAACTTAGACTGAGGCTAGAACATAAGTTAAGTCATATTTATCATTTTTATTTTTGGTGTTTTTATAACTAAACGCAGCACTGTATCTCTTCTAATAGTACGTGTATCTGTGTATCTTATCATTGAATTAAATACGACTCTTGTTAGATGCCTCATTTATAACGTATTAAATCTATTTATGCGTCATTCTTAATCAAATACAAAGTGCAATTTCACCATTCACTCACTCACTCACTCACTCACTCACTCACTCATTCAGAAAATAAGACAAACAAAAAATACGAGTAGTCATATAAAGAAAAAATCAAATATCACAGAGCACCCCTTCAAGTGGAAATAAGTACGTAGACTTTAACAATGTTTTATTCTAGACAAATACAATAAATCGACTGATAGACAAGCGGATAGATAACATCGTCCATACAGATGGACATTGCGAATAAACGCGTCACATTCTCACAACTATTTAGTCATTCATTCATTTGAGTGTAGCAAAATTTACTACGAGGAGCAGATACAAGTTTACAACTAATTTATAGTCATTTATTGTATCTGTTTCTTTTAAATACGACTAGTCACTAACTGCGACTATGTAGCGAAATGACTTTCTTTGTATGTATATACACAAAAATAGAAGGAATTGGACATAGACTACGACAAAGAATAAGACATAGACTAAGACATAGACTAAGATATAGACTAAGACATAGACTAAGACATAGACTAAGAAATAAACATAGACTAAGACATATACTAAGACATAGACTAAGACATAGACTAAGATATAGACTAAGACATAGACTAAAACATAGACTAAGACATAGACTAAGACTAAGACATAGACTAAGACATAGACTAAGACATAGACTAAGATATAGACTAAGACATAGATTAAGATATAGACTAAGACATAGACTAAGACATAGACTAAGATATAGACTAAGACATAGACTAAGACATATACTAAGACATAGACTAATATATAGACTAAGACATAGACTAAGACATGGACTAAGATATAGACTAAGACATAGACTAAGACATAGACTAAGACATAGACTAAGACATAGACTAAGACATAGAATAAGACAAAGACTAAGACATAGACTAAGACACAGACTAAGACATAGACTAAGATATAGACTAAGACATAGATTAAGATATAGACTAAGATATAGACTAAGACATAGACTAAGATATAGACTAGGACATAGACTAAGCCATAGACTAAGACATAGACTAAGACATAGACTAAGACATAGACTAAGCCATAGACTAAGACATAGACTAAGACATAGACTAAGACATAGACTAAGACATAGACTAAGACATAGACTAAGACATAGACTAAGACATAGACTAAGACATAGACTAAGACATAGACTAAGACATAGACTAAGACATAGACTAAGACATAGACTAAGACATAGACTAAGACATAGACTAAGACATAGACTAAGACATAGACTAAGACATAGACTAAGACATAGACTAAGACATAGACTAAGACATAGACTAAGACATAGACTAAGACATAGACTAAGACATAGACTAAGACATAGACTAAGACATAGACTAAGACATAGACTAAGACATAGACTAAGACATAGACTAAGACATAGACTAAGACATAGACTAAGACATAGACTAAGACATAGACTAAGACATAGACTAAGACATAGACTAAGACATAGACTAAGACATAGACTAAGACATAGACTAAGACATAGACTAAGACATAGACTAAGACATAGACTAAGACATAGACTAAGACATAGACTAAGACATAGACTAAGACATAGACTAAGACATAGACTAAGACATAGACTAAGACATAGACTAAGACATAGACTAAGACATAGACTAAGACATAGACTAAGACATAGACTAAGACATAGACTAAGACATAGACTAAGACATAGACTAAGACATAGACTAAGATATAGACTAGGACATAGACTAAGACATAGACTAAGACATAGACTAATATAGAGACTAAGACATAGACTAAGACATGGACTAAGATATAGACTAAGACATAGACTAAGACATAGACTAAGACATAGACTAAGATATAGACTAGGACATAGACTAAGACATAGACTAAGACATAGACTAAGACATAGACTAAGACATAGACTAAGACATAGACTAAGACATAGACTAAGACATAGACTAAGACATAGACTAAGACATAGACTAAGATATAGACTAGGACATAGACTAAGACATAGACTAATATAGAGACTAAGACATAGACTAAGACATGGACTAAGATATAGACTAAGACATAGACTAAGACATAGACTAAGACATAGACTAAGACATAGACTAAGACATAGACTAAGACATAGACTAAGACATGGACTAAGACATGGACTAAGACATGGACTAAGACATAGACTAAGACATAGACTAAGATATAGACTAAGACATAGACTAAGACATAGACTAAGACATAGACTAAGACATAGACTAAGACATAGACTAAGACATAGACTAAGACATAGACTAAGACATAGACTAAGACATAGACTAAGACATAGACTAAGACATAGACTAAGACATAGACTAAGACATAGACTAAGACATAGACTAAGACATAGACTAAGACATAGACTAAGACATAGACTAAGACATAGACTAAGACATAGACTAAGACATAGACTAAGCCATAGACTAAGACATAGACTAAGACATAGACTAAGACATAGACTAAGACATAGACTAAGATATAGACTAAGACATAGACAAAGACATAGACTAAGACATAGACTAAGACATAGACTAAGACATAGACTAAGCCATAGACTAAGACATAGACTAAGACATAGACTAAGACATAGACTAAGACATAGACTAAGACATAGACTAAGATATAGACTAAGACATAGACTAAGACATAGACTAAGACATAGACTAAGACATAGACTAAGACATAGACTAAGACATAGACTAAGACATGGACTAAGACATGGACTAAGACATGGACTAAGACATAGACTAAGACATAGACTAAGATATAGACTAAGACATAGACTAAGACACAGACTAAGACATAGACTAAGACATAGACTAAGACATAGACTAAGACATAGACTAAGACATAGACTAAGACATAGACTAAGACATAGACTAAGACATAGACTAAGACATAGACTAAGGCATAGACTAAGACATAGACTAAGACATATACTAAGACATAGACTAAGACATAGACTAAGACATAGACTAAGACATAGACTAAGACATAGACTAAGACATAGACTAAGACATAGACTAAGACATAGACTAAGACATAGACTAAGACATAGACTAAGACATAGACTAAGACATAGACTAAGACATAGACTAAGACATAGACTAAGACATAGACTAAGACATAGACTAAGACATAGACTAAGCCATAGACTAAGACATAGACTAAGACATAGACTAAGACATAGACTAAGACATAGACTAAGACATAGACTAAGACATAGACTAAGACATAGACTAAGACATAGACTAAGACATAGACTAAGACATAGACTAAGACATAGACTAAGACATAGACTAAGACATAGACTAAGACATAGACTAAGACATAGACTAAGACATAGACTTAGATATAGACTAAGGTTAAACAATGGACTGAAGCATAATTATTTCCAGAGGAAATTTATGGTGTAGGGCAGGGATGGATAATGGCTTTCCTGATTTTTTACCAAATATATATTCAAAATGTACTTTTTAGTATTATGTACAATAATACTGATCTAATGTAGAAGTAGAAGGACTATAGGTACCTACAATGGAACTTAACTTATATGGGTCTTATTTTTGTCCCTTTGAATAAAACTTACTTTTCATAATATATTTCATATTAAGATACTTTTCGTAAAACTTGAATTAAGAACTTATTTTATGGAACTATTTTCTCCAATTGAGATATAAAATGTTAAATTCTAGAAAAGGAAACATTTTTGTACCCACTTTTGCGATATGAAAATGTAAAACAAAGTGCGTTAACCACTTAGGTCCGAATCTACAGAATTTTGTTATGCATAGGAAAATATCTGCATTCAATTTTGTCACCATATTAAAGTGAATTTTCAAAAAAATATCACGAATTGGTAAGATATGAACCAGTTTTAACGCAAATTATGTGTAAATTTGAATTCCACAAGTTAATAATATTTTCAAATTATACCAAGTAGAATGCGGTAGTACCATGGTATCAATCAGGTTTAACATTTACCAAAAAAAGTATAATTGTACCATGTTTGCCATCCCTGGTGTAGGATATTGAAGTAAATACAAAACAGTTTTATCAAACGGTACTCGAGTATATCAATTTAAAAATATGCTAATGTTAAAATAGAGCAATAACAGAAATGTCAAATATTGTGTGTTAATCATATGAGGAATAGGCTTAAGATTAAGAACTCACATCCAAGCTTTTTCCTTTTCTACACAAAGTTAAAGGAGAGATAAAATTGGATTATTAATTAAATGTAGTATTAAATGTTTTACAGATATAATGACAATTTATTTAGATTTCAAAATTTAAAATAATTACTTTCTGAAATATCATTTACGGAGACAAAAAGATATAGAAAAGTGTTTTTGATACTTAAATATTAAATATTCAACACTTTCAAAAATAACAGTTCATATAATCATTGAAGTTATATTTTGACATCTTAATTTTTCCTGTAAGACTTTTTTCTATTTACTTGACTTTCAATTTTTTTTTTTTTCAAAAAACCTAAACCTTCTTTAAACGTTCCTAAAGCTGATTTTGTTTCGAGTGATATTTTACTTGAAGTTGTTTTATTAAGCCAAAAGGTTTTAGTCGTTAAGATCAACAAATCACATCGAGATCAAGACAATACAAATTGCCACATTAAACCATTTAATAAGAAAAATCTTTGCAGATCATCACGCAGACCCGGAGACATTAAGGGAACGCATTCTGTGCTAAAACTAGAAAGGGTATATTAAAAAATAGTGTTAATTTGGGTCATTTTTAATAAAATGAAAAATAATAATGAAGCTAGTTTTAATACCATTTAGATTTTTGTTATGAAAACATCTATATTTTAAACAAGTAAGAAAAGCTATAGTCGGTCAAGCCCGACTATATAATACCCTTCACAACTAAGGTCAAATATGGACCAACAATTAAACAAGTTTTCCTTAAGTCTTAGAGACATACATACATAAACTATGTGCCATTTTTTTAAAAAATTTCGAGATTTATTCATTTCCGGCTAAGGGCCTGATATGGGAGCTAGGGTCAATTGTGGACCAATTGTTACCAAATTTTGATTATTGGTTTATATTTACAAAATATTTATCTGTGTAAAGTTTAAGTAATCAAATGCATTTATCTTTAGAGTTATTAACGTTTTTGTGCTTTTATGTGTATGCAAACGTCTTTTGAGAATGTGTCTTGTATGGGAGGTATGGTCAAATATAGGCTGATTTCTACAAAATTAGGAACACTGATTAAAGTTATGATAAGCAATATTTGTGCAGAATATTATTAAAATACAACTAAATTTGTGGCTGTAAAGGACCAAAAACCCTATTCCGGGAAGGCATCCCTATGGGAGGTACCCGAAATAGTAATACGATTTTACCAAAAAAGTATAGGGATCGTCCTTGGATCAAAATATGAGCCTGTGCCAAATTTCATCAAATTAACTTCAAAGTTACGACCTGTAGAGTCATAAAAGCTTACATACATGGATAACCGGCCAGTCAGTCAACCAGCCAGCCAGCCGGACGGACATCGTTAAAACAACTCAGGGAGTGATTCTAAGTCGATTGGTATACTAATAGGTAGGTATCAGACCAATATTTCTATGCGTTACAAACATCAGCACAAACCCAATATACCCTTTCCACCTATGGCGGTGAAGGGTATAAAAAACCAAACGCTTATATATTCGCAACAACGCCATCTATCGAGCCTATCTATAAATTTAAACTTGGTCAAAACTATTATGAACATATGCGTTCATCTTTAAAGGTTTGTCGCTGCATTGAGCAAAATCACAATAAGTTTTATATATTAATACTAGAAGTCGAGTCCAAACATTCATGTTTGTCGGGAGCCATCACTTTTATGAGTATATTGAAATATGTCTGTGGCTTGGTGCTAAAAGGGCCAATGTCAAAAAAATAGTTTTGAGAAAATTTGAATTAAAGTTTTATTTTACATATAAATTCATAGTAACATTGCCTGGAAAACCCCTTACAAATCTGTTCTGAGTTAAGTTAGAGATTAGCTGTTGGAGCCAAATAAAAGCGGGTAAAGAAACAGCAAAAAACTGACATTGACCCTTTTTGCACCAAGCCACAGATAAGCATTTAAATCATATTTTTTTTTAATTTCACCTCTTTATTAAAATCCCTTTTGCTGTGATATCAGATGTTGCAGTATTTCCCTTAATTTGTATTTAGATTTATTTTAATAAAGCAGCCAAAGTGGCAACAATTGCAACAACTACTACAACAAACAACATCATCAACATCTTTAAAAAATTTTCTTAAACACATGTAACACCTGGCTTTTCATTTGGTAAATAAATATGGTATTGCACAGTGGGGACGAGTAAGAAAAAAGTTTAAAAAAAACTTTTATGATAAGAAATTCTCTGAGGGAAAATTTTTATAAAGTAAAATTTACAGAGAAAAATATTAGCATTTGTATTATATTAGTAATAGAATCAGTAGTTCTATTATTTTTGGTTCTAATATTATCAATTTAAGTATTAATACTAGTACCAGTACTAGTGTTAGTAGTAAACATTTTTATTACTTTTCCTAATGTCAGTAATAATACCAAAACTAGTATTTGAAGTAGTAGGATTATAAGTACGAGTAATAGTAATATCATTAGTTCTTATATGTGTAAGTACGTAAAAGCGCTCGTTTAAGTACTAATACCAATATTAGTAAAATTATTGATTTAATTTTGTTAATGGTATTAGTTCTACTGTTAGTAGTTAAAACTAGTACGAATTGTATTAATGCAATTCACATAGACGCCAGCCAACTTTTGAAATCTTGCATTACAATCTGGCTACTGTTATATCTTTGTTACTGGTCGACTTTGCAAGTAATCAGAAAATGTATCTATCTTCTCTAGTTCAATAGATCACTCTTAAACAACGTTGGCCAAATGGAGAGCTTTTTTAAATGAGAGTGCTCAATCTTAAAATGGGAATAGTATGAGTAAAAAAAAAGTTTAATGTAAATTGTTGTTATTCCCTTGCCATACTCTAAAACCAATAGCCCCTTTAACCACTCATCAAAGGTTCCTATTCTTCTTCTTCTGTTATGCTTGACTCCCAGTGGAGCATAGGGCCTCTTCTCTCGTCCTTCCTTGCATACTCTTTTTATTGCAGAGATCGCGATATGTTATACGGGGAACTTCACCATATTCATTTTCATTTAAAATTGTATTTTTTTAAACTTTCGTTCCATGTTGCTTGTGTTAGCCAATTTTTCTTTACGGATCTTTAAATCCTAGAGTTTGTTGACCAACAACCTCATTGTACGTTTGAGTGACACATCTCGAGATTTCATTACTACATGTGTCGATGTTGTTAATAACATCTGGAAGCCGATTCCTCATGGAAGTAATAAAAATGTTTCGATATATCTCTAATTCCAGTTTTCCCACATCAATTTCCCGTTCAACTTTCGCCGTATCAGACCTTAGAGCCGCAACCTTTTATTGAGTTTTACATATAACTAAGTGACGGAGCGTACATCAAGTAAGATGATCGTCACTTAGAATTGATCAAAATATGATCAATTTGGTTGTTTGTAACGCTGGGATTATTTTATGATGTAATTTATGAGGGAAAATGGTGCCACCTACAAAGTTCCTATATAAGGTGGTTATCGGCCTTTTATTGCTTCGGGGAGGTAGAATTTTCGCAATGTTAGATGGGCGTCTGTATGAGGATGCAATGACACTTTTTAGATAGAAAACATTCTCATAGACTTCTGTCACTAACAGGACCCAATAAATTCTTACATGTGTATGTTCGTTATGATAAGGCATTGTCTGATTGAAAGGCTGTCGCGGTTAGGCTGAAGGTAGCTTCAAGTGACTTTTGCAAAAGGTCGTCTTCTGCTTTGTACTTTATATCATAATATTTCTTTGCATATCATGCATTCCGATCAGATAGTTTTAGTTTTAGCTTCTACAGATTCCAAGTTCTTTGTTCTGTGATTCTCACCATACATACGTCATTCCAAGAATAGCTTGCTGCATGCAACTCCTCATCAATTGACCTTTTCCACGTTCTATCAGGTGCACCAACATGACGGACTCTTTCCTTTGGGTCACAACGAAGCGCTTGTCGAGCAAGTGTACGGTCTAGTCATCGCCATTTTCGTTGACATACCTCTATAGAAGCAGGGATTTGATTTGTCGCGTTAAGTAGATCTTCATTTATTATGCGATTCTACTACCATATATTAAAGATTTGACTTAAGCATTTGTTTACGAAGGTTTGCGTTTCCAAGTTTTGAAGACATAATACAGGATGGACTCGACATTCGAGTTATCTCTCCCATTTACTATATATCCCTAACACTTCGTGCTTAGCAGCCAGATTCGGATTGGCTTAGCTGAAAGTCTAGTATTTAAAGTCTTCAAAACCGAAAATTATATTATTTCTTCAGTCTGTGTCTGCAAACAAACTCATACATTTAGGACCGCTCTTGGCCATACCACACCCCTTCGCATCAGTATTTGGGAGTGCACTAAAGTTATAGCGGATTATTGAGTTTACAATCACAAACTTCTCTTAGCCAACCCAACCCCTCCCAGCAGCATTTGGAAGTACACCAAAGTTAAAGCATTCCGAATAATACTCAGTTTGAACTTACGACTTATGTTGTCTACATCCCACCCGCTAATGGATCAGGGTAACCAGTCCCATCGTTAAATGGGCAAAGTTGTAGTGCACAGATTACTGTAAAGGTCAAAGGCCAACCATTTAAAAAATCCATGCGCTTTGGTATTGTGCAAATATTCCTCTACTTGGTCTCTACATCGAAGTTTCGGATGACATCTTCTAATATTAGTGGTAGCCGTTTTTATTATAATTTTAGCTTTTTCATAGTTTTTTGTTTGTTTTTTTAGGAGTGGGTTACTAGCCCGACGTCCTAACCCATATTTTTTATTGTTCTTATTGGAGAATTCGCGGCACATGTTAGCTCACTACATTAACGGAACCGTTGCTTGGTATCCAACAACCCGTGGTGTAGGGGTTTACTTCCTATTGGTAAATTTTAGCCAAATCTTTTAGACAAAGCTGACTACTGCTTTTGTGGCGTTGGCAGATTACCAGCTTATAATAACGGGTTTTTCAACGGAGACGCTACAAAAGCACAGCAACAGGGAGGACAGCAGACGATGGAACAACGAGTCAAAAATATTAAAATTTACTACCGAAATTCTTAGAATTCATCATCTTTAGCGATGAAGCTCATTTCTGGCTGAATGGCTTCGTCAATAAACATAATATGCGTTATTGGTCAGGCAGCCATCTACACATACTCCATGAGTCATCATTGTATTCCGACAAAATTACGGTTTGGTGCTTTTTATGGGCCGGCGGCGTCATTGGGCCTTACTTCTTCCGTAATGATCAAGACCACCACGTTACTGTGAATGGGAATCACTTACGTTTAATGACAAGTGAATATTTTTGGCCCCAATTGAATGATATGGACTTGGAGGGTATGTATGTAATTCCAACAAAACGGCGCCACAAGCCACACAGCGAATGTCACAATCAATTTATTGAAAATCAAGTTTGGAGAACGTGTTATCTCATGAAATGGTCCGGTCGATTGGCCGCCTCGGTCGTACGTTAGACTATTTCCTGTGGGGCTACGATAAGTCTATGATCTATGCCAACAAGCCAGCTACGATTAATGAACTTCGTACGAATATTGAACCTGAAATTGCAGCAGTATCGGCCAATTTATGCTTGAAAACCGTCGAAAATTGGGTTCAGCATCTGGATTTCTGCAAGCGTGCCCGTGGTTGCCATGCAAATGAATTCGAGGGTTACAAAGTATCTACAACAGAAAAACCTCGGAAAAACTTTATTTCTACTATTCACTAAATGTGGACCTGCTTAATCAAGTTGTCGCAATCAAACCCATAGTGCCTTATTGCTGTAGCAACAACAACAACAACAGCTGCGGTATAAACAAGTATTTTGTGGTCAACTAGAGTAAAATATTCGTTCGCATGCATAGAGCGTAAATGGGAATCTCTAGGCAGACAACTCCGATTGTCATGTTGTTGTCGTTCTGTTTTCTTTTTTTGTATTCTTTCATGTGGCGATTTCAGTGTCTACGTCAGTCTGTCTGCCAGTCTCTGTGGTAAAAGCCTACGAATACTTTGTAAATGCTACTGCTGTTGTTTGTGTTGTTGCTCTCATAGCTACTGTAGCAATCACGTTTGTGCAACATATGACAGGTGCGTGTTGTATGGTAACTTATGCAAAAAAAAATAAAAAAAAGATTTACAGATTCATTTAGTGCAGAAAAAGCAATCTGTAACTTGTGGTATGCAACACTTAGAGAGCGTGTGCGTTGACCAGTTCAAGAGGACTGTCCGTCTGTCTAGGCGGTATGTTTTCTGGTTGAATTTTTGTTGGTTCATTTGTTTGATATTGCAATTTTTATTATTATTACTGTTGTCGTTGTTATTGCAACGTCATACCGGTTAGTTGTTTTCATTTGACAGATATTTAATAAAATGCAAAAAAATTGAACAGAAAAAATGTTTCTACACTGTTAAACAGAAGATACAAAGTTTTGCAAATTGTTGCAAAAAAAAAAAAATATCACACCATATTAAATCAGCAACCGTTTCATTTGCAACATTGTTGCAGTTTGACAATGAAATTTGAAACTGCAACAATGAATTGAATTTTTAAAACTTATTGAAGCGAAAGAGTGTCCAATGACCTTGACAAGCTGTTGTCAATTTTTTTCTTTACGGTGATCCCACATAAAGATGGGAAATGCTAAAGTGTTTTAACACCACAAGTCGGGCTTCTTTCTCTCTTACTATGGACGCATATGCAAAAGATGTATCAATGGCCGTTACGGAGACTTTTTAGAAATTTTCTTTAAAAATAGAAAATTTTTTAAAAATATATAATATATATATATATATAAAATCGAATATTTTTTAAAAATTTCCTATAAAAATAGAAAATTTTTGAAAAATTTCCTATAAACATAATAAATTTTTTGTAAAAGTAAGAAATGTTTAAAAAATTTTATATAAAATAGAAAATTTCGAAAAATTTTCTATAAAAATAAGAAATTTTTGAAAATTTTCCTATAAAAATAAGAAATTTTTGAAAAATTTCCTATAAAAATAAAAAAAAATTTAAAAATTTCTTTTAAAAATAAGAAATTTTTGAAAAATTTCTTATAAAAATAGGAAAGTTTTTGAAAAATTTCCTATAAAAATAGGAAAGTTTTTGAAAAATTTCCTATAAAAGTAAGAAATCTTTGAAAAATTTCATATAAAAATAGAAAATTTCCTATAAAAATAGGAAAATTTTCAAAAATTTCCTACATAATTAAGAAATTTTTGAAAAATTTCCTATAAAAATAGAAAATTTTTGAAAAATTTCCTATAAAAATAGAAAATTTTTGAAAAATTTCCTATAAAAATAGGAAATTTTTGAAAAATTTCCTATAAAAATAGGAAATTTTTGAAAAATTTCCTATAAAAATAAGAAATTTTTGAAAAATTTCTTATAAAAATAGGAAATTTTTGAAAAATTTCTTATAAAAATAGGAAATTTTTGAAAAATTTCCTATAAAAATAGGAAATTTTTGAAAAATTTCCTATAAAAATAGGAAATTTTTGAAAAATTTCCTATAAAAATAGGAAATTTTTGAAAAATTTCCTATAAAAATAGGAAATTTTTGAAAAATTTCCTATAAAAATAGGAAATTTTTGAAAAATTTCCTATAAAAATAGGAAATTTTTGAAAAATTTCCTATAAAAATAGGAAATTTTTGAAAAATTTCCTATAAAAATAGGAAATTTTTGAAAAATTTCTTATAAAAATAGGAAATTTTTGAAAAATTTCCTATAAAAATAGGAAATTTTTGAAAAATTTCCTATAAAAATAGGAAATTTTTGAAAAATTTCCTATAAAAATAGGAAATTTTAGAAAAATTTCCTGTAAAAATAGGAAATTTTTGAAAAATTTCCTATAAAATTAAGAAATTTTTGCAAAATTTCCTATAAAAATAAGAAATTTTTGAAAACTTTCCTATAAAAATAGAAAGTTTTTGAAAACTTTTCTATAAAAATAGAAAGTTTTTGAAAACTTTCCTATAAAAATAGAAAGTTTTTGAAAAATTTCCTATAAAAATAGAAAGTTTTTGAAAAATTTCCTATAAAAATAGAAAATTTTTGAAAAATTTCCTATAAAAATAGGAAATTTTTGAAAATTTTCCTATAAAAATAGGAAATTTTTGAAAAATTTCCTATAAAAATAGTAAATTTTTAAAAATTTCCTATAAAAATAGGAAATTTTTGAAAAATTTCCTATAAAAATAGGAAATTTTTGAAAAATTTCCTATAAAAATAGGAAATTTTTGAAAAATTTCCTATAAAAATAGGAAATTTTAGAAAAATTTCCTATAAAAATAGGAAATTTTTGAAAAATTTCCTATAAAAATAGGAAATTTTTGAAAAATTTCCTATAAAAATAGGAAATTTTTGAAACATTTCCTATAAAAATAGAAAATTTTTGAAAAATTTCCTATAAAAATAAGAAATTTTTGAAAAATTTCCCATAAAAGCAAGAAATTTTTAAAAAATTTTCAATAAAACTAAGAAATTTTTGAAAAATTACCCAAAAAAATAAGAAATTTCTGAAAAAAAAAAAAATTTTAGAAAAATTTCCTGTAAAAATAGGAAATTTTTGAAAAATTTCCTATAAAATTAAGAAATTTTTGCAAAATTTCCTATAAAAATAAAAAAATTTTGAAAACTTTCCTATAAAAATAGAAAGTTTTTGAAAACTTTCCTATAAAAATAGAAAGTTTTTGAAAACTTTCCTATAAAAATAGAAAGTTTTTGAAAAATTTCCTATTTTTATAGGAAAATTACCCAAAAAAATAAGAAATTTCTGAAAAAAAAAAGAAATTTTAGAAAAATTTCCTATAAAAATAGGAAATTTTTGAAAAATTTCCTATAAAAATAGGAAATTTTTGAAAAACTTCCTATAAGTATAAGAAATTTTTGAAAAATTTCCTATAAAAATATAAAATTTTTGAAAAATTTCCTATAAAAATAAGAAATTTTTTTGAAAAATTTCCTATAAAAATAGGAAATTTTTGAAAAATTTCCTATAAAAATAGGAAATTTTTGAAAAATTTCCTATAAAAATAGAAAATTTTTGAAAAATTTCCTATAAAAATAGAAAATTTTTGAAAAATTTCCTATAAAAATAGAAAATTTTTGAAAAATTTCCTATAAAAATAGAAAATTTTTGAAAAATTTCCTATAAAAATAGAAAATTTTTGAAAAATTTCCTATAAAAATAGAAAATTTTTGAAAAATTTCCTATAAAAATAGAAAATTTTTGAAAAATTTCCTATAAAAATAGAAAATTTTTGAAAAATTTCCTATAAAAATAGAAAATTTTTGAACAATTTCCTATAAAAATAAGAAATTTTTGAACAATTTCCTATAAAAATAAGAAATTTTTGAAAAATTTCCTATAAAAATAAGAAATTTTTGAAAAATTTCCTATAAAAATAGGAAATTTTTGAAAAATTTCCTATAAAAATAGGAAATTTTTGAAAAATTTCCTATAAAAATAGGAAATTTTTGAAAAATTTCCTATAAAAATAGGAAATTTTTGAAAAATTTCCTATAAAAATAGGAAATTTTTGAAAAATTTCCTATAAAAATAGGAAATTTTTGAAAAATTTCCTATAAAAATAGGAAATTTTTGAAAAATTTCCTATAAAAATAGGAAATTTTTGAAAAATTTCCTATAAAAATAGGAAATTTTTGAAAAATTTCCTATAAAAATAGGAAATTTTTGAAAAATTTCCTATAAAAATAGGAAATTTTTGAAAAATTTCCTATAAAAATAGGAAATTTTTGAAAAATTTCCTGTAAAAATAGGAAATTTTTGAAAAATTTCCTATAAAAATAGGAAATTTTTCAAAAATTTCCTATAAAAATAGGAAATTTTTGAAAAATTTCCTATAAAAATAGGAAATTTTTGAAAAATTTCCTATAAAAATAGGAAATTTTTGAAAAATTTCCTATAAAAATAGGAAATTTTTGAAAAATTTCCTATAAAAATAGGAAATTTTTGAAAAATTTCCTATAAAAATAGGAAATTTTTGAAAAATTTCCTATAAAAATAGGAAATTTTTGAAAAATTTCCTATAAAAATAGGAAATTTTTGAAAATTTTCCTATAAAAATAGGAAATTTTTGAGAAATTTCCTATAAAATTAGGAATTTTTGAAAAATTTCCTATAAAAATAGGAAATTTTTGAAAAATTTCCTATAAAAAGAGGAAATTTTTTAAAAATTTCCTATAAAAATAGGAAATTTTTGAAAAATTTCCTATAAAAGGAGGAAATTTTTTAAAAATTTCCTATAAAAATAGGAAATTTTTGAAAAATTTCCAATAAAAATAGGAAATTTTTGAAAAATTTCCTATAAAAATAGGAAATTTTTGAAAAATTTCCTATAAAAATAGGAAATTTTTGAAAAATTTCCTATAAAAATAGAACATTTTTGAAAAATTTTTATAACAAAAGAAAATTTTAGAAAAAATTTCAAAATTTCTCTAGTTTAATTTTTGTTGTCAAGTGTTAATTGTTTTAAGGAATTTATTCTTTTCTTCTTTTATTATTATTTTTTGTTGCTTTCTAGTCGACATTAAAAAACTAGTACTTACTGCATATTTTCATTACAAATACACGAAAAAATTTATGAAAAATCTATAAAAAAAAAACAAATAATCTAGAAATATGTATCCAGAGTAGATACAACACAATAATAGAAAAGGGCGTAACTGACAAAAATTACAAATAAATTTTTTGATTGATTATGGCTATAATTCGTTTAATAAAACTAAAATCAAACAAAAATTAATTTTAATTATTTTACCAGTTACGCCCTTTTGCTTTTGAGTGAAGTAGGTTTTTGTAGATGTTTTCTGAAAAATATTTCCAAGTCTATGGAAGTTTTGTCTTGTAGTTGATACAAGATTTGTATTTTTTTTCGCTGTATGTATTTTATTATGTTGCAGTTGGATTGTGGTTCATTTGTCTCAATGGCAGGCGTACAAAACTGGTATGGTTGCATTTTTCTCTTATTTAGACGCATATAATAAATTCGTTACTATTTGGTCACAAATCACAAACAAAAAAACTAAATATTTTTTTTTTAACCAAGATTAAGATTTAGTTATTCTGTTTCTTAACTACAATTGTAACTAGCAAACAACATCACATTTGAACATGTGTTCGATTACAACTTTGAAATAGTCATGTTGTATACGTAAAGTTTGAAAACGGAAAAAAAATTATAATCACTTAAGCTCGACCTTATGATACCCTACACTGAAAAGATATATATTGTTTTATGTTATAAGATTTTCCATCTTTTTAACCTGATAGTCTTTATATTAAGATTAATTTATTTTCAGTCAAGTTGTCTCACCATGCAAACTCCAGATGAACTGGAATCTGTTGACAACTTGCAAACTACTTTTATAGTAAGAGAGACGTATTCATTCCAGATTGCCTTCTTTAATACTCTATATGTGACCACAGCTGCCGCTCAAATCCTTCTGTCAAAAGTCGCTTAACTCCTACCAGCTCCAAACACTTTTGGAGTTTGAATACACTAGTCTACTGTTTTCATTTGGCATTGAATTTTTTATAGGAAATTTTTAAAAAAATTTTCTACTTTTATCGGAAATTTTTTAAAAATTTTCTGTTTTTATAGGAAATTTTTCAAAAATTTCCTATTTTTATGGGAAATTTTTCAAAAATTTTCTATTTTTTAGGAAATTTTTCAAAAATTGTTTATTTTTATAGGAAATTTTTCAAAAATTTTCTATTTTTATAGAAAATTTTTCAAAAATTTTCTATTTTTATAGAAAATTTTTCAAAAATTTCCTATTTTTATAGAAAATTTTTCAAAAATTTTCTATTTTTATAGAAAATTTTTCGAAAATTTTCTATTTTTATAGAAAATTTTTCAAAAATTTTCTATTTTTATAGAAAATTTTTCAAAAATGTTCTATTTTTATAGAAAATTTTTCAAAAATTTTCTATTTTTATAGAAAATTTTTCAAAAATTTTCTATTTTTATAGAAAATTTTTCAAAAATTTTCTATTTTTATAGAAAATTTTTCAAAAATTTTCTATTTTTATAGAAAATTTTTCAAAAATTTTCTATTTTTATAGAAAATTTTTCAAAAATTTTCTATTTTTATAGAAAATTTTTCAAAAATTTTCTATTTTTATAGAAAATTTTTCAAAAATTTTCTATTTTTATAGAAAATTTTTCAAAAATTTTCTATTTTTATAGGAAATTTTTCAAAAATTTTCTATTTTTATAGAAAATTTTTCAAAAATTTTCTATTTTTATAGAAAATTTTTCAAAAATTTTCTATTTTTATAGGAAATTTTTCAAAAATTTTCTATTTTTATAGGAAATTTTTCAAAAATTTTCTATTTTTATAGGAAATTTTTCAAAAATTTTCTATTTTTATAGGAAATTTTTCAAAAATTTTCTATTTTTATAGGAAATTTTTCAAAAATTTTCTATTTTTATAGGAAGTTTTTCAAAAATTTTCTATTTTTATAGGAAATTTTTCAAAAATTTTCTATTTTTATAGGAAATATTTCAAAAATTTTCTATTTTTATAAGAAAATTTTTCAAAAATTTTCTATTTTTATAGGAAATTTTTCAAAAATTTTCTATTTTTATAGGAAATTTTTCAAAAATTTTCTATTTTTATAGGAAGTTTTTCAAAAATTTTCTATTTTTATAGGAAATTTTTCAAAAATTTTCTATTTTTATAGGAAATATTTCAAAAATTTTCTATTTTTATAGGAAATTTTTAAAAAATTTTCTATTTTTATAGGAAATTTTTCAAAAATTTTCTATTTTTATAGGAAATTTTTCAAAAATTTTCTATTTTTATAGGAAATTTTTCAAAAATTTTCTATTTTTATAGGAAATTTTTCAAAAATTTTCTATTTTTATAGGAAATTTTTCAAAAATTTTCTATTTTTATAGGAAATTTTTCAAAAATTTTCTATTTTTATAGGAAATTTTTCAAAAATTTTCTATTTTGATAGGAAATTTTTCAAAAATTTTCTATTTTTATAGGAAATTTTTCAAAAATTTTCTATTTTTATAGGAAATTTTTCAAAAATTTTCTATTTTTATAGGAAATTTTTCAAAAATTTTCTATTTTTATAGGAAATTTTTCAAAAATTTTCTATTTTGATAGGAAATTTTTCAAACATTTTCTATTTTGATAGGAAATTTTTCAAAAATTTTCTATTTTGATAGGAAATTTTTCAAAAATTTTCTATTTTGATAGGAAATTTTTCAAAAATTTTCTATTTTTATATATTTTTATCGTACGAGAACACAACTTCTGTGTACCTTTACTTTTATAACTGGAATTAAAACTGTAAAATAATTTTCGTTTCCAAACTTTATCCATGTAAATGAGCCATATTTTCAAAACTGGGGCTTAACTGAGAGATAATTATGATTAAGTTCAAATAAATTGTTGAAAGAAAAGCTATAAAAATTTTTTTGTTCAAAGTTATAAAAATAACTATAACAAAAAAATTAAATCAGTAATTTTTTGGTTATAAGCTTTTTACGAGCGTTTTATAACTACATATTTCAAACAAATCTATTTTGGAAACTAAAGCATTTTCTACATTTTATTTTAAAAATATAGGTATTATAAATAGTATTGAACCAAATTAATTTGTCATTTATATGTATAACAAAATTATTTATATTTCTATCTTTAGTTTAAGTTAAAAATTTAAAAAGTCAGATAAAAAAGTCGTAAAAATTAAGGAATTTTGTTAACAAAACTTTAAGTTTTGTTAAAGTCTTGAAAAAAAAGAAAGAAAGACCTTAATAATAATTTACATAATTATTAATTCTTAGGTCTTCTCAAATAACAAAAAAAAAAAAAATAAATCTTTTTTTTTTCTTTTTCTTTGTAGTTTTAAGGTTGTAAAAAATATATTTATATTAAAGCGACGTCATAAAATTTTGATGACGCCCCTATACGGGTGTGTAGTTTGGATCTGCATTATACGTGAATTCTTGTCTCTAGCGATAAACAATATTTGAATTAAACTTTTTTAGATATTTTTTTCGAGACCCTATTGAATTAAGCAATAAACAACAAATATTGTTTTTTATTTTGTTTAAAATTTCAATTAATATTTTATTAAAAAAAAAATAAAACAAGTTTCGGTTTTTAAAATTTTTGATTGGTTAACAATTGGGAGGAGCTTTGTCTGTCCTTCGATCGTTAAATTTTTGATTATGTAAAAAGATTTTGTATAAAATACACCAAGACCTTGGCAAACGGCAACAATTAATAGACAAACAATTTTTAGTTTATAGATTTCGATGCCAATGTTTGGATATCACATGTAGTTTGAAGATCAAGATGTCTAAATTTTGATGATATTACATGATATATGTGACCCGGTCTATGAAAAGGTGGCTTATGACTCAAATTTTCAGCAAATTTTTCGAAATTTTGTTTCTGAGTCATTAGCCATAAGCCCGTTTCATAGACCGGGTCACATATATTTAGCGTCTGTGTAAATGTTTATAACTCAGAAATATTTGTCTGGTCAGATGTTTCCGTTATTCTAATAACAGTTTTCTAACAAAGACAACCGCCTGACTCACTTGTATAGGCTAACTCATTCTAAAACTACTGAGTCATCCTAAAACTTTTGAGTAACTCTGCTGAGTCATCCATAAAACTGCTGACTCATCCTAAAACTGTTCGATAAATGTAAAAATGCTGACTTATCCTAAAACTGCTGATTGATCATAAAAATGCTGACTCATTTTAAAATGCAGAGTCATCCTAAAATTGATGAGTCATCATAAAACTGCGAATTCACCTTGAACTGCAGTGTTTTTTTTTTATTAAAATTGACAATTCGAAAAATTATTGGTGAAAAAATTTTCAATGGAAAAATTTTTGGTAAAAACATTTTTTATGAAAAAATTTTTGGTAAAAACATTTTCTATGGAAAAAATTTTGATGAAAAAATTTTCATTATATATATTTTATATAAATAGAAAAATTTTGAAAAAAAAAAGATTTTCTTAGAAAAATTTTTAATTTAAAACTTTCTTTAGAAAAATTTTTGATTAACAAAATTTCCTAGAAAAATTATGGTTACAAAAAATTTCCTAGAAAAATTTTTGATAAAAAAATTTTCTATAGCAAATATTTGATAAAAAAATTTTTCTTTAGAAACATTTTTGATAAAAAAAATGTTTTAAAGAAAAATTCTTGATAAAAAATTTTTGTTAAAAAATTTTTTGTAGAGAAATTTTTGATGAAAAAATTTTCTATAGAAAAATTTTTGATAAAAAAATTTTCTATAGAAAAATTTTTGATAAAAAAATTTTCATTTAATTGAAAAATTAGGATTAATCAGGCTTTAGTTCATTTTTAATTTTCAAATTATTAATTTGAAAATTTGAAAGTAATAATGTGGAGAAAAACTGAAAAAATTATTTTGAACGCGGCTAGTGGATTGCAATTTCTGTCCCGACACAGGACGTCATCAGCACTTAGCGCCCTCGACCACAGTCGAGTTATCAAATTGCAGAGATAATCATCAATTTAACTCATTGAGTTTGATCGAACATCACTACGTTTAATTCAAATTAATAATTTGAAAATTAAAAATGAACTCAAGCCTGATTAATCCTAATTTTTCAATTAATTCAATTTAAAGTTCGAATAATTAATTCCAAATAATTAAAAAGCAAAGGGCACATTGCATTTACTTACACATACATTCATGTAATTTACTTACATATGTGAACACTGTTACTATTCTATAAATAGCATCAAACCAAAAGGTCTTGTTCTTCTCTACATGCCAACGGCAAGTGAAAAGATCGAGCAAAACAAGTAATAGGAGAATACGCAATCAATTAAACGTAGTGATGTTCGATCAAACTCAATGAGTTAAATTTATGATTATCTCTGCAATTTGATAACTCGACTGTGGTCGAGGGCGCTAAGTGCTGATGACGTCCTGTGGCGGGACAGAAATTGCAATCCACTAGCCGCGTTCAAAATAATTTTTTCAGTTTTTTTCCACATTATTACTTTCAAATTTTCAAATTAATAATTTGAAAATTAAAAATGAACTCAAGCCTGATTAATCCTAATTTTTCAATTAATTCAATTTAAAGTTCGAATAATTAATTCCAAATAATAAAAAAATTTTCTATAGAAAAATTTTTGATAAAAAAATTTTCTATAGAAAAACTTTTGATAAAACTAATTTCTATTCAAAAACTTTAGATAAAAAAATTTTCTATAGAAAAATTTTTAATAAAAATTTTAAAATAAATGGAGTAGAAAAGTTTTTCTTTTTAAACTACACATTGAAAAAATACCTATTTTAGTTAAAAGTTAAAAAAACGGCAACTCTGCTGACTATTTTTTTTGTTCTGTTCTCGTTATGACGATTCGTGCATATAAGCTTCAATCTAAATTGTGCCGAGTCCTGAGTCTCGACAACATCAAGTTTTCTATGTTTTTTGTAAATTTGATATTGAACAATTAGTTACCACAGCATCCTCAATCGGCGGTAGACACTAAAGCATTAACATGCCGACGATGTAACATAAAAAAATGCTTAAATAATGCGTTTACTTAACAACAGATGGCGCAATTTTACTGTTTTAAAAATAGACATGACGTTTCTTTACATTGTTGAAAAACATACAGCTTTATCTTTCTTTTCACCATCTTTCACCTCGATACTATAGCCCTTTTTAAAGAAGGTAACCTTATTCGTATACATATAATATACAATTATACTCGTATAGGCAGTGTTTACCTAAATAATACTTCTCTTGACTCGCGCATTGAAACGTTCGGAAAGCATTGAAATGCTCTTACATCGACCTATAAAAATAAATAAAAGAGCCCTATCGACTTCCTTACAGTTAGATTCGTCATGACGGACAAAAGTAAGCCAAAAGATAGTCTTTAATCCTGCCTAATTGTAGAGTAGTCTTGAGCCTTGCTAACTCGTCCGCTCTACAGTTTTCTGGTATGTTCATGTGGCCCGAAACCCACATAATGTCCAAATTACCGAGCCATCTTATTATACCCTTCACCACCATAGGTGGAAAGGGTATTATAAGTTTGTGTTGATGTATGTAACGCATAGAAATATTTGTCTTAGACCCATCTTTTAGTATACTAATAGGCTTAGAATCACTTTCTGAGTCGATTTAGCGATGTCCGTCCGTCCGTCTGGCTGGCTGGACCCCCATGTAAACCTTGTAATCAAACTACAGGTCGCAATTCTAAAGATAATTTGATGAAATTTGGCACAAAAATTGTTTTTGTTAATGAGACCAATGCTATTGAAATTTGTCAAAATCGGTCCATTATTTATGGTGCCTCCCATAGGTCCCACTTCCCGGAATTGATATATTGGCCAAAAAAATCAATATTTTTTCATGAAATTTAAAGCAAATACTGCTTATGTAAACTGAAATCACTGTACTAAATTTCGTTGAAATCGGTCCACATTTGACCATAGCTCCCATACAAGCTCTTTTCTCAAAACGCACTAAATGAGACAAAATTCACTAAAACGCTCGTAAATAATGAGAATTTTTAGTTTATTTTTTGCATACATAGCTTTTGTAACATCTGTAATCAGTTTGCTAAGTTTCGAGATAATCGGTCCATATTTGACCCTAGCTCTCATATAAGTCCAAATGGCGGAAACATCTTAAATTTATAAGTCTTGAGAATATGTTTGCTTGATGGCAAAATTTAGCAAATATTTGTCTTTATACAGGAAAAAGAACACCTTTGACCTTAGTGGTGAAGGGTATCGTATGGTCGGGCTTGACCGACTATAGCACTTTCTTACTTGTTTTTTTTTTTTGTATGGAAGGCGAAATACTGTACTGTTGATGAGACATGGATCCAGCACTATACACCAGAGTCAAAGTAATAATCCAAACAATGGACTGAAGCTGGAGGAAGTGCCCCAAAGAAGGCAAAAGCAATTCAATCGGCTGGTAAGGTTATGGCAACGGTTTTTTGGGACTTCAAAGGTATTTTATTGATTGACTATCTGCAAAAGGGTAAAACAATAAATTCAGAGTACTATGGCAACCTTTTGGATCAATTAAATGTACAAATTCGAGAAAAACGTCCTGGTTTACAACACAAAAAAATAATTTTTCATCAAGATAACACACCAGCGCACAAGAGTGTTTTAACGATGGCTAAAATCAACGAATTAAAGTAGGAGTTGCTTGACCACCCACCTTATTCTCCTGATTTAGTTCCCAGTGACTTTTACCTGTTCCCCAATCTAAAAATATTCCTTGCTGGCAAGCGTTTTACCTCAAATGAAGATGCAATTACAGCTGTAAACCACTATTTTGAAGACCTTGAGGAAAACTATTTTAATCAAGGGATAGAATTGCTAGAAAAGCGTTGCACTAAGTGTACTGAAGTTTCAGGAGACTATATTGAAAAATAAAAATATTTTTGAAAAACTAGCTATTCTCTTTCATTGGTAGGCTAAGAAGTTTCCGAACCGCCCTCGTAGTGGGTTTTTCAAATATCTTTACAACCGTAAGAGATAGCATATGCATGTAGCCTTGGTTTTTGTAGATCTTGACCTATATATATTTGTTATATAGTATGATTTGTCAAATCGGTTGGAAAATGACAGTTTTATAGTCTGAGCGCATCAGTAAAATCTTGGCTTTTTCAGTTAAAAACTTTTTAAATCCGCCTAACGGTTTAAAAGTTATTTCCAATATATTTTTTCACCATCCCACTGTGCGTTGCCATTTCTTAGAATTCTGTATTATATTGAAGTCCGGCGAGTATGGTATCCAAGTCAAAAGAGTGAAATTTTTAGACTCTATTGACGAGTTGAAGAGCCCACCGACCTAAAAGATGTTTAAACGATGGAACGGTCTGTTCTCGAACACCAAAAGGGAAAACTTTAATGTATACGATGTGCTATTCGATTACAACGAAATGTGTAGGTTATTAAGACAATTGCTGCCAGTACTTCAATTTCTTAACAGTTTTCGGGCATTGCTGCTTTACAATTATTATTAGTTTTCGCTTATTGTAAACAAAAAACAATAGTTGTATTTAATACAATTGTAACAATAACACGAGTTTTGCTACAATTATTTAGCTTAATCTTTAAAACAAATGAGAATTAAACTTAACAAATAGTAACAATTTAATGAATAATAAGAAAAAACAGCCACTGAATACAGATCAAGTAAATAGTAATTGTTAGCAAAAAAATAAAGTCATGTTAAAAAAATAAGTAGAACAAATTGTAAATAATGTATTGTGTGTAAAACAAATATGTAAACATGTGTAAAATATATGTATGTTATACATAAGGCCCGTTTGCCAAGAAAATAACATAACTAGAAATTTTGGAATACAAGGTTTTTGAAAAATTTCCTATAAAAATAGGAAATTTTTAAAAAAATTCCTATAAAAATTGGAAATTTTTAAAAAATTTCCTATAAAAATAGGAAATTTTTAAAAAATTTCCTATAAAAATAGGAAATTTTAAAAAAATTTCCTATAAAAATAGGAAATTTTTAAAAAATTTCTATAAAAAAAAAATAAATTTTTAAAAAAATTCCTATAAAAATAGAAAATATTTAAAAAATTCCTACAAAAATAGGAAATTTTTAAAAAATTCCTATAAAAATAGGAAATTTTCGCAAAAATTTCCTATAAAAATAGAAAATTTTTGCAAAAATTTCCTATAAAAATAGAAAATTTTTGCAAAAATTTCCTATATAAATATTAAATTTTTCAAAAATTTCCTATTAAAATAGGAAATTTTTAAAAAATTTCCTATAAAAATAGGAAATTTTTTTTAAAAATTTCCTATTTTTATAGGAAATTTTTGCAAAAATTTTCTATTTTTATAAGAAATTTTTTTTAAAATTTCCTATTTTGATAGGAAATTTTTAAAAAATTTCCTATAAAAATAGGAAATTTTTAAAAAAAATTCCTATAAAAATAGGAAATTTTTAAAAAAATTCCTATAAAAATAGGAAATTTTTAAAAAATTTCCTATCAAAATAGGAAATTTTAAAAAAAATTTCTTATAAAAATAGAAAATTTTTGCAAAAATTTCCTATAAAAATAGGAAATTTTTAAAAAAAATTTCTTATAAAAATAGAAAATTTTTGCAAAAATTTCCTATAAAAAATAGAAAATTTTTGCAAAAATTTCCTATAAAAAATAGAAAATTTTTGCAAAAATTTCCTATAAAAAAATAGAAAATTTTTGCAAAAATTTCCTATAAAAAAATAGAAAATTTTTGCAAAAATTTCCTATAAAAAAATAGAAAATTTTTGCAAAAATTTCCTATAAAAAAATAGAAAATTTTTGCAAAAATTTCCTATAAAAAAATAGAAAATTTTTGCAAAAATTTCCTATAAAAAAATAGAAAATTTTTGCAAAAATTTCCTATAAAAAAATAGAAAATTTTTGCAAAAATTTCCTATAAAAAAATAGAAAATTTTTGCAAAAATTTCCTATAAAAAAATAGAAAATTTTTGCAAAAATTTCCTATAAAAAAATAGAAAATTTTTGCAAAAATTTCCTATAAAAAAATAGAAAATTTTTTGCAAAAATTTCCTATGAAAAAATAGAAAATTTTTGCAAAAATTTCCTATAAAAAAATAGAAAATTTTTGCAAAAATTTCCTTTAAAAAAATATAAAATTTTTGCAAAAATTTCCTATAAAAATAGAAAAAATTTCCTATAAAAATATAAAATTTTTGCAAAAATTTCCTATAAAAATAAAAAATTTTTGCAAAAATTTCCTATAAAAATAGAAAAAATTTCCTATAAAAATATAAAATTTTTGCAAAAATTTCCTATAAAAATATAAAATTGTTGCAAAAATTTCCTATAAAAATAGAAAGTTTTTGAAAAATTTTCTATAAAAATAGAAAATTTTTATAAAATTTTCTATATGAATAGAATTTTTTGGGTTCAAAATATTTTGAGTTATTTCACTTTTCATGTCAATAATCAATAACTTTGGCAGTTGTGTTTTTTTATTACAAGTACGCGCTAAAAACTATTTAAAAGTGCAGCAACCTCTTTTTCGTGCATTTGTAGTTTAACATACAATTCAAAAATTTTCGCTACAATTTTCTTGCTTCAGACTTTCTGTCACCAAACCAACCAGCCACGAGCGTTTTTTTTTTTTTTTGTTGCGGGTAATGGAAAATCCACAACCACAACTAACGAAAACTTTAATACAACCAACATCTCTGCAAAAAATACCCCAAAAGAAAAGTGTCACGATTTTTTTTGTTTATTTGATTTCTAAACATTTGCATGAATTTTCACAAAAAGAAAAATTGTGTAAAGGAAAATCTAGAAACAAGAAAAAACTCTTTTTTAGCTGTCATTTTAGGTTAACTTTAACCAAATTTCAATATTACTTCATAGTTTTGGGGATAGAATTAAGTAGGGGAGTTTTCGGTAAAGGTTTTTTTGAGCTTTTTCAATAACTTCAGTCAAATTAAAAGAGTTATTTGACTAAAATGATCAATTTTCGATACCGAATTATGCTTATGAGGATTCACATTGTGACCCACTGTTGAATGTCAGTCGTTGAGGTCATCTGTTTAACTGAATACTTAAGCGAAATCGAAAACGAGAATTATGTTGACACTAAATCGATTCAGTTTTTTACTTTATGTTTTTGTATCCCTATTCTTTATTAATTTACATTTACTTCGTACTTTAACCAACTGTCAACCTAATTCTCACTCGTTTAAAAAAGCTCTCCATTTGGCCAACCTTGATATATTCCATCAAAATTGGTACCCTAAGACAAAAATTTAGAAATAAAAATCGCAAATTTCATCATCAATTAAAAACATGCAATAAATTATGGAAAAAAATCATAGTATAAAATTCCCCCTTAAAATTTTCTATATTTTCTATATCAACAAATTTGTTTACGTTTTATCATTATTTACAATTTTTTTTTTTTTGATTCAAAACTACTCAAGTGGAACTAGAAAAAAAATGATAGCCCTATCACAAGGAAAAACGTAGAATTAATACGTCAAAGCTTAAGTGGTACGAGCATGAATGAATGAATGGATCAATTGATGTCAGACTCGTGAGGGCAATAATCTCTATACTTATACGAGTAGTTTGAGAAGGACTGAAATTAGAAAAGATTAACCGGCTCCAAACGATAAGACGCGTAAAGGAAATGTCAATGTTATTTAGTTTCTTTGTATATAAAATCCATATAGAAAATATGTACTTACAAGTTCAGTGTCAATGGTTTTAAAAACTTAGATTAAGTGGAAAAAAAAGAGAAATTAAATAAATTGAATAAAAAATTTGATATATGAAATGAAATTTTTGTTAAAAAAAATTGAAAAATCGAATTTTTTTCTAAAATTAAAACCACTATATGAGATGCCTATGGCTTCCAGAAACTCTCTGACATATTTTTTTTCGTCAATTGTGAAATAATAACGAATAAAGCAAAAACGGTGTACTTTTGTATGGGACTTTTGAAAACGACCATACGGCTAATCAATGTATGGAAGTGCAACACCTTTATATTATAGAGTCTTTGCTCGGAGCACAGTTTTACCTTTAGAAACATTTACCAACAAAAAAAACTTACAATTTTTAAAACTTGTTTGTCTAAATTTTGGGATTTTTGAAGAGGTTGTCCTAGTTTTATTACCATATAAAGAAAATGACTTATCCAATTTTATCAAAAGATACATTAATCGATTAAGAAAAAAATATCCCTTAAGTCCTTCCAACACAAGATTATTGTACGATCAACGGTTATAGAGTTTTTTGCATTAAAAGTAAAAAAAAAAAAAATTATATAGAAAAATTTTTGATCAAAAGATATTTTATAGAAAAAGTTTTGGCAAAAAAAAATTCTCTATTAGAAAAATTTTTAATAAACAAATTTTTCGTAAAATTTTGAAATTTTAATAAAAAAAAAAAATTCTGTAGAAAAAGTTTTGATAAAAAAATTTTCTGTAGAAAAATTTTAGATAAAAAAATCTATAGAAAAATTTTTGATAACAAAATTTTCTATAGAAAAATTTTTGATAAAAAAATTTTCTATTTAAAAATTTTCGATAAAAAAATTTTTCTATAGAAAAATTTTTGAGAAAAAGATTTTCTAAAGAATAATTTTTGATAAAAAAATTTTCTACAGAAAAAAAATTTGATAAGAAAAAATTTCTATTTGAAAAAGTTTTGACAAAAAAATTCTCTATAAGAAACATTTTTTCGTAAAATTTTGGAATTTTTTTATCAAAAATTTTCTGATAATTTTTTGATAAAAAGATTTTTTACAAAAATATTTTTGATAAAAAAATTTTCCATAAAAAAAAAGTTTATAAAAAAAATTCTATTAGAAAAAGTTTTGACAAAAAAATTCTTTATCAGAAAAATTTTTCGTAAAATTTTGAAATTTTAATAAAAAAATTTTTGATAAAAAAATTTTCTATAGAAAAATTTTTGATAAAAAAATTTTCTATAGAAAAATTTTTGATAAAAAAATTTTCTATAGAAAAATTTTTGATAAAAAAATTTTCTATAGAAAAATTTTTGACAAAAAATTCTCTGTTAGAAAAAATTTTGATGCAAGAAATTTCTGTAGAATTTTGAAACTTTAATACAAAAATTTTCTTTAGAAAAATTTTTGATAAAAAAATTTTCTGTAGAAAAATTTTTGATAAAAAAATTTTCTGTGGAAAAATTTTCTATAGAAAAATTTTTGATAACAAAAATTTTCTATAGAAAAATTTTTGATAAAAAGATTTTTTATAGACAAATTTTTGATACAAAAATTTTCTATAGAAAATTTTGTGATAAAAAAAATTTTCTATAGAAAAATTTGTGATAAAAAAAATTTCTGTAGAGAAAATGTCGATAAAAAAAAAAAAATTCTATAGAAAAATTTTTGATAAAAAAATTTTCTATAGAAAAATTTTTGATAAAAAAAATTTCTATAGAAAGTTTTTGATAAAAAAATCTTTATTAGAAAAAATTTTGATAAAAAAATTTCTGTAGAATTTTGAAATTTTAATAAAAAAATTTTCTATTGAAAAATTTTTGTTAAAAAAATTTTCTGTAGAAAAATTGTTGATAAACAAATTTTCTATAGAAAAATTTTTGATAAAAAGATTTTTTATAGAAAAATTTTTGATAAAAAAATTTTCCAAAGAAAAAAATTTTGATAAAAAAAAATTCTATTAGAAAAAGTTATGACAAAAATATTCTCTATAAGAAAAATTTTTGATAAATAATTTTGAAATTTTTATAAAAAAAATTTTTCAGAAAAATTTTTAATAAAAAACTTGCTATAGAAAAACTTTTAAAATAAAAAAAAAATTTATAGAAAAATTTTTGATAAAAAAATTTTCTGTAGAAAAATTTTTGATAAAAAAAGTTTTATATAGAAAAATTTTTGATAAAAAAATGTTTCTATAGAAAAATTTTCGATAAAAAAACATTTGATAAAAAGCACATTTTCTAATAAATTTTTTTTGTTGGTTGGATAAAAAAATTTTCTATAGAAAAAAAATTTGATAAAAAAAATTCTATTAGAAAAAGTTTTGACAAAAATATTCTCTATAAGAAAAATTTTGAAATTTTCAGAAAAATTTTTGATAAAAAATTTTCAATAGAAAAACTTTTGATAAAAAAAATTTTCTATAGTAAAATTTGTGATAAAAAAATTTTCTATAGTAAAATTTGTGATAAAAAAATTTTCTATAGAAAAATTTTTGATAAAAAAATTTTCTATAGAAAAATTTTTGATAACAAAAATTTTCTATAGAAAAATTTTTGATCAAAAAAAAATTCTAAAGAAAAATGTTGGATAAAAAAAATGTTTTTGATAAAGCAAAATTTCTACAGAAAAATTTTTGATAAAAAAATTTTCTATAGAAAAATTTTTGATCAAAAAAAAATTCTAAAGAAAAATGTTGGATAAAAAAAAATGTCTATAGAAAAATTTTTGATAAAAAAATTTTCTATTTTCTAATTTTCGACTATTTTTTTCTTCTCTTCTCCTTAGGCCGACTCGTGATCATAACGAATATTAAATTTGAATTAAATAAAATGTGTTGACTAGTGTAATCGGTTCAAATTTGAACCATAATATATATAATCTATACTCTGACATTCTTAAAAATCTTACAAAGTTTTAGAATGAATATTTTCCCTATAAAATTTCTCACATAATTTCATGCAAGATTAAACAAACAATAAATAATCTTCTTTCTTCCCAAAACACTTAACTTCTTAGTCCAATCCAGGTAATTTTGGATAGTAAATAGGTACTTTATTAAAACACACTTGTAATTAGTACTAATCACGGTTGTAAAGTGATTATCCCAACGAATCCAAAAACACTGACTACTTTACATTGAAATTCCAGATATTTTCACAACAAGTGTTTCGATTTGTTTTTCACTCTCAAAATGATCTTTGCTCACCTGGAAAACGATCTACAGGTAGAAAATCGACGACAATTCTAATTGCAAAATTTATGGTTTATTTTAATTTCGTTTATTTTCAATTCAATTCCAACTAAATTCGTTTTATTAGTTTTTCTTTTGTTGCTTTTCTATTGTTTATGTATCAATATTTCTATATATTTTATAGTTTTTCTTTTGTAGAGATCAATAAAAACAACAAGATCAGATTTCAACTATTAATTCAGTGTGACAACGATTTACTTTGTAAATAAAAGTTTTTATTATTTTGTTTATTTAGCCCTGTGCGACTAAAACGCATAGTTAGGCTGATATTTATTGAATGTCTTTAGCTTAAAATTATTCCGAATTTTATACATATTATTTGCTGATCAAGCAATTATGTTGACAGTGGAAGGTATAGCGGTTTGATATTGAGAATTTCAACAATTCCCAAGAATATCAAAAGACGAACATTTCCAACACTAAAAGTGTTGATAGTATTAATTGTTTAACTGCAAACGCAAGCAAATTGATCGTTGCTTTAGTTAACCCAGCATAAGTGCTAGCAACGTTGTATGCGTGTGTATGTACGTCATTAATAATTATTGTTTTGGTAATAAAAGAATTGCTGCCAATATGTGTCGGCAATATAGACATCATGAACACGCTACACCTCCCTTTTACGGAAGAATGTTCATATAACTGAGAGTTCTATGGACATTCTTTACATTAATAGAAAATAATTCTTATAAATAGTTTTATTTTAGTTATTATTGTATTAGTTTTTTTTTTTTTGTTTTTTTTTTTTTTTTTTTTTTTATTTGATTTGGGGTGAGGCCTCAATGCTTATTATATAACTTAATTCTATTCTTATGAACTATTTGTTCCTTATTAGTTATTTTATCCATTATTGTTACATTATTTCTTAAATCTAAATTCTCTATTTCATATGGACCCTTATAAGCTTCTTCTAACTTATGTCCTGCTTCATTTTTAAGCAGAACTAAATCTCCTATTTTAAAGTTATAATCTATTATACCCTTATCATAGTTATCTTTTTGCTTAAGTTTATTTATATCTAGTAATTGTTTAGCTCTTTTAAGTGCTACTTCTAATCTATATTTCGCTTCCTTAGAGTAATTTTCTACATTGTATAATGGTGCAACTCTATCTACATCCTTGAAATCTTTAAAATTATTAGGACCTTTACTGAAAACTAGTTCGTAAGGACAATAATTATGTACAGTTGATGGTGTCGTGTTAAAACAGTAAGTAAAATACCTAAGCCATTCATCCCAATCGTCCTTGTCTATTGATATATAGGAACGTACATACTCATTAAAAGTTCTATGAGTTCTTTCTATTGTACCTAAAGTCTGGTGATGATATGCTGTCGATGTTAATTTTTCAACTTTCAATAGGTTGCATAGTTCAGTCAGTACAGAGTTTTTGTATTCTGTACCCATGTCCGAAATGAACGTCTTCATTGGTCCATAGGTAAGTACAAAATTTTCAAATATCGCTTTAGCGACTGTTTTTGCAGATTTATCTGGTATTGGTACCGTTACCAAATATTTCGTTAGGTCGCATATTAATGTAATTGCATATTCGTTTCCATTAATTGATCTAGGAAACGGTCCGATTGTATCTACATACACCGTATCAAATGGCTTGACAGGCGTTTCTGTGAGAATCATCGGGCTTTTAATATGTTTAGTAGTTTTCGCAACTTGACATTTGTGACATGCTTTTACGTATTTGGCAATGTCTTTTGTCATATTTTTCCAGTAAAAGTGTCTTTTTATTTTTTCGGTAGTTCTAAACACCCCACAATGTCCTCCTTCAATCGGGTCATCGTGGTATTTCAGCATTACTTCTAGAATTGCCTTGGCATTCTTATTATTGATTATGGTTATTTTGTTTTATAGCGCTATTTTAATTTTATGTAATACCTTATTGCCCATACTTTTAAATTCTTCAGCTGATATATTTTCAAATATTTTCTCACTAGGTGCTAGTTGTAATTTATTAATGCATAATTTACTGGCCACTTCTTCGAGCCTAGAGAAGAATTGTCTTAAGTCAAGTTTCTCTTTAGTAAATAAATCATCAATTTTTATTCTAGCTAAAATAGATTTTCCTTTCTTAATATAACTTTTATTAGGAAAAATCTTTAATTTATAATATTTTCTGACGTCAGTATTCTTAATTGGTATATATATTTTGGGCTCATCAATTTTGTTTGTTTCATGCTGATTTATTATACCTCTATTATCTTTGTATTTTGTCATCGATCTTGTCGTGACTTTTAATACACTTGATACTGTTTTGTTAATGTCTTTCAAATCATTTATTGAAATTCGCGACAATGCGTCGGCGATATAATTTTCTTTCCCCCGAAGGTATTCAACTGTAAAATCATATTCTTCCAGATCCAGTCTCATTCTTGTCAACTTGGAACTGGGATTTTTCATTGAGAATAAATAAGAAAGTGGTCGGTGATCGGTTCGGACCAGGAAATGTCTTCCATAAATATATGGTCTGAAATGTGTGATAGCCCAGTGTATGGCAGTTAATTCCTGCTCAATGGTTGATTTATTACTTTCTCCCTTGGTAAATGTTTTTGAAGCGTACGATATTGGTAGCTGTTTACCTTCATATTCTTGAGTAAGGACTGCCCCACACGCGTGTTTACTTGCATCTGTTGTTATGCAAAATTCTTTAGTAAAATCAGGATACTGTAGAAGAGTGGGTTTTATTAAAGCTTTCTTTAAGTAGTTAAATGCAAACTCACAATCCTTTGTCCATTCAAAAGGTACACCTTTTCTAGATAAGCGTGTAAGATGCCTGGAATACTCAGAGAAATTTTTAATAAATCTTCGGTAATAGTTACAAAATGCGATAAACCTTTTGGCGCTATCTGCGTCCTTAGGCGTCGGATAATTTTCTATCACCGAGTATTTACTGTCGTCTGGTAGTATTCCTTTATCAGTACACTTGTGGCCTAGATAGGTAACTTCTCTCATGAAAAATGAACATTTCTCTGGATGTAGCTTTAGATTGTATTTTCGACAAAGATTAAAAACATCACTTAAGTTGGAAAGCATATGCTTCTCAGAACATCCTAATACGACCAAATCGTCCATGTATAGGAATGCCTGGTCTGGTTTTAAACCACTAAATGCCAGTGTCATCATCCTTTGAAAGGAATTAGGTGCGATTTTTAAGCCATAGGGGAGTCTAGTAAATCTGTACGAACCATTGTTTGTTGAGAATGACGTTAAGTCTCTCGAATTTTTATCCAAACCGATTTGGTGAAAACCCGACATCAAGTCTAAACAAGAAAAGTATTTTGCTCTGCCAAGTCGGTCTAGGATATCATCGATTCTAGGCAATGGGAATTTATCTGATATTAATTTTTTATTTATCTGCCTATAATCTATCACTAGTCTCCACCTCTTTTCATTCGAACCTGGAAGTGATTTCTTTGGAACTAATAGAATTGGGCTGTTATATTCTGAGAACGATGGTTCAACTATTTTGTTCTCTATTAGTGTCTTAACTTGGTTGCTAATTTCATCCTTATGTGAATTTGGTATACGGTAGTTCTTAATGTATACCGGTTGTGTATCTTTCAACCTCAGCTTTTGCTCATAGAAATTATTAGTTGATATTGCTTCTGTTTCTAAACCAAAAATATCGCTGTATTCTGTACACAGTTTAGTTAATGTTGTTTTAAATTGATCTGGGAAATTTTTCATTAGTAGGTTTAAAACTTTTGAATCTCTATTTTCTTTTTTATTTAAATTTTGTGTCATTATCTGGTAATCAGACACATCTTCGGTTTGTATGTTATCTTGTTTAATTGTAATTATATTATTAGTGGTATTTAAAAAGCGAATAAATGCATTATTTGATTTTACTAACATGTTTGGAATAAACACACCTGGTGCAACTTCTTGATTTGGAATAATTATATTAGTTTTAAGATTTACGAAGTTAATTTGTCGAATTACTTCCGATCTTGGGGTAATGAAATTTCGTTGTGGTTATTGTTTATCGGTATTGATATACTATGTGTCAAATTAGACGGCCGTAGGATAAAACAATTATCCTCATTATTAAAATCCAATATGCAATTGTACCTTTTAATGAAGTCCATACCAATGATTCCATCACATGGTATAGGGAAATTGTTTTCTACTACTTGAAAGTAATGTGGTACTAAAAAATTTTCTATTTTCATTTCTAGAAATATTTTCCCAAGTGACTGTATTTGTCCATGTCCTATTCCGCTAATTGTTGCTGTTTTTTATGTATTTATTTGATTTAAGTCAAGATTCTTTAGCTTTACCAGTGAAATGTCGGCACCTGTGTCGACTAGTAATGATAATGTAGTGTTAATAATATCTGCATTGATTCGTATAAAGAAGCATAAGTTGAGGTTTAAGTTATACACTTTGTGATTCACTGTGTTGAACCTAGGGGGTCTTCGGAGTTTTCCGAATTATTTTCATTTGAGTTTGTGGCCCGTACATAGTGTCTATTGCCACGGTTATTGTCATATCTTTGTCTGTTTCTATTATTGTAATTGCTGGTGTTATTATTATTATTATTGTTGTTGTTTCGTGGGTAGTAGTTTCTACCGCGAAATCTTCTGTTGTTTCCACGATAATTGTTGTATGTAGGCTTCTGCCTATAATATAATATAGCATTTTGTTGCCCTGTTGCTTCAGTGCAGCTATTTACAAATTTAGTGACGGCTTCATTCATGTTATTAAATTGCCCTGCTTCCATGATAAGTTTCACCTTATCAATGGTGCAGTTTTTAGTAAGTGCTTTTACGGCTACTTGTGTGGCATATTTGTTCGCTAATTCAGTTGTTAATCCGTCCGATATATATGCATTTTCTAACGATTTTGTAAGGGATTCTATTTCTGCACAGTACGTATTTGCAGTTTTATTATTTTGTTTTGTATTCATAATCTTTGCGGATATAACTTCGACAGATTCTCCTTTAACAGTTTGCTTTAATTTATTAATTATTTGTAATATTGTGGACTCATTGTCTATTAGATTCCTAGCACTTCCTTTAAGTTTTGTCTTGATAAGTGATATTGCAATTTGTTCATGCGAGTCCTTAATTGATTCCACTAGCTGAAGTGAATCTAAAAATGATCTTAAATTTTCTGGTTTTCCGTCAAATTCGATTAGAAGTTTTGAGGCTGTGCTCAGAAATTCTGTCACTGATTGAGGCATTTTTGTGTATTTTTCCGACTTGTCCGAGTCTGAATTTGATTCTTCTTCCGAAATAGGATCAAACTTCACAGTATCTCCACAAATTAATACAATATCTGTGTCAATTTTTAGTGGCTCCTCTACTGAATGTGGTACTGTCTGATTAATTCTATACTTATCTAAAATTCTTACTAACTGATCTCGTAAAGTCCAGTATATTTCTAATGTTTCTTTCTTATGTGTTGTTTTAAATTTTTCCTTATATTTAAATATTATTTCCCTTATAGATTCTAATGAGCTTACAATTATATTTAAATGTTTTCTTACTGTCTCTGGACGTATGTAACTATTTTTATTTATACACTTATATGATTTTTTAAAATTTTCTCTTTCTGCTGAAATAATTTTTTCAATTAACTCCCACTGCTCCATTTATATTTTGTCTAGGTTATCTGCCCTACTTGCGTACTTCTTCTTTACTCTTCTATTGTGCATTTGGTAAATGCGAAGCAAAAAATTTATTATCATTATTAATGTGATCATCAACAAGTAAATTTCTATTGCTGGATAATTACTAGTTTTTCCCTCAACTATTTCTATGTCATTTACGACATTAGCTTTGGGATGGTCAAGCTTTGTTGATGATCTACACATTTCAAAAAAAAAAAAATCCTGGAATCGCTACTGTAGGTCCACAGAATTCAAATAAATCTTTTTCTTTAATTTCTATTTAAAATATTTGTATTTCTATTTAAAAAAAAATTTTTTTTTTTTTTTTTTTTTTTTTTTTTTTTTTTTACTCTATTTTATTTTAATTTTGCCTCGAGCGAATCTCGCTTACAGGCCCTGTAAGTGCGGATTAGACGCACTTTATTAACATATATATATTTTTTTTTTTTTTTTTTTTTTTATATATATTTTTCTTCTTATAATTTATTCTTTCGCCTTTGCCCTTCGTCTTTGCAGTTCCTGCTGGATAAGGAAATCTATTTCATCGATTTTGTTCCACATTCTTGATGCTTCTGTCCAGCCTGGTGGTATTTCTGCATTCAAAAGCCGTTGAATGATGGCTTTTTCCCGCTTCAGCTTTTGTACTACGCCACCTCGGCGTTTTCTTTTTATAGGGTTCTTTGCTTCCGCTTCGTTGGGCAGAGACGGCTTTTTCTGCCTTCTTCTATACTCGTCAATTGTGATTGGCTTGGGTCCTTGTCCAGCCGGGTACTTTTCCATTTATTTGCTTTAATTTATTATGGCTCCAGATGACTCCATCGGGCGTTAGGAATTAATTAAAGGGTGCTTAAGTATATAGCACTTCCTTTAAAGTGTTCTTGGGTGCTACTAAATTTTCAGCACTTCCAAGGATGGCAGGATCGCCATGTAAATAAAAGTTTTTATTATTTTGTTTATTTAGCCCTGTGCGACTAAAACGCATAGTTAGGCTGATATTTATTGAATGTCTTTAGCTTAAAATTATTCCGAATTTTATACATATTATTTGCTGATCAAGCAATTATGTTGACAGTGGAAGGTATAGCGGTTTGATATTGAGAATTTCAACAATTCCCAAGAATATCAAAAGACGAACATTTCCAACACTAAAAGTGTTGATAGTATTAATTGTTTAACTGCAAACGCAAGCAAATTGATCGTTGCTTTAGTTAACCCAGCATAAGTGCTAGCAACGTTGTATGCGTGTGTATGTACGTCATTAATAATTATTGTTTTGGTAATAAAAGAATTGCTGCCAATATGTGTCGGCAATATAGACATCATGAACACGCTACAACTTGATTTAACACTCGATTTTATTATATTCCTTTTATTGACTTGATCTGTTTCGAACTTTTTGTTGTAAATACTTTTAAAAGAAACACAAAGAATCATGTAATGATATAGATATATATACGATCAAGCCCAATAAATGATACCCTACAGGGCTGACTTTAATACAGATACATCTGTAGAATGTAGATTTTATTAAGAACCCATGTGGACCGAAAACAGTGAAAATTTAGCCGAAGAACTAATACCCTACCTAAAGCTCTGAGTTAATTATAAACCAATTTTTCGCTGGTCTTGGATATTAGCAAATTTTCAATATCAAAAGTCGTACCATATCAAAATGTATATCTAAAATATATCTGGGTTCATATCTGGCTCCTTAGGAGATCGCTTTAAAATAGTTGTTCTGACATAAGTGCACATTTAATTTAATCTTTTTTATAGAATTCCTGATTTAACCCTAGTATTGCTCCTATCTTAAAAAAACTACTCTTAACAATCTTAAAAAAGCACTATACACACGCTTTCAATTTTAAGTTGTAAATAATTACATGATCACGAGCCAAAGTCACTAAAAAAAAACCAAAATAATTTATTTTTGATACTCAAGCAACGATTGATCGACCGATCGATCGATCGAGTGACTGAGTAAGTCAGTGAGTGCATGAGAGACACAAAACAACAAAGACTCATTCGTAGATACGACATTCGTACTCGTATTTGTTTCAATTTGAAATAATAATTGTTAAATATCGAATTGTAATTATTGTTATTGTTGTTGCTTAAACTGGAGATATAGTCTTTATTGTAATTTTTGATCATTGGAGTAGTGCTGGGCATTAGGTTAACTGAGTTTTAAGGGGATCAAGGTACTAAAGGGTATTTTAAGAGGGAAGTTATAAAATATGTACATTAGGGTGACAGGAAAAAATTGTTTTCTATGATTTCAAATGTTTTCAACGGAATATTATGACACTAGGTCTAAAAGTTTAGTTCTTAAAATTTGAGCCAAATCGGACAACATTCTAGGGGCGCACATTGGGTCCAAAGTTTAAGAGCCAATTTGTATGGTGGAAAATGGTTTATTTTTTATTTTTGAGAAATTTCAACTTAAAATAAATTTTAACAATATAATGAAATTTTAAAGAAAACTAACACAGCTTTAAACAAAAATCCATGAAGTAGTTTTGGAGTTATTCCATTTTTCCCCTGAAAATCCATATTCTTGAAAACGCGCCTAGGGATATGCACCAAAAATTTTATGTTGTAAATAAAGAAATTTTAAAATTAGACAAATTTATCATTAAATGACTCCTTAGTATTGAATAGTTTAGTTTTGCTTACATACTCGTACAATCGAATTTACTCAGTTTTTTCCATGTCGGAAAATGATTCATTTTTCCCAGGTCGGTTACAAAACTCATTTTTTAATTTTTCGAAAATTTTGTTCAACAAATATTAAAAATTTCGAATTTACCCTCAAACTCAAAAAATTTAGGTCGATAACAGTTTCGCTGTACCTGCGACTTAAAATTTAAGAATTTCGCGAAAATGAAAATTTTTGTACCAAATCATAGTAAATATAAAAATTTTTTTATTAAAAATTTTTCTATAGAAAATTTTTTTATCAAAAATTTTTCTATAGAAAATTTTTCATCAAAAATTTTTCTATAGAAAATTTTTTATCAAAAATTTTTCTATAGAAAATTTTTTATCAAAAACTTTTCTATAGAAAATTTTTTATCAAAAACTTTTCTATTGAAAATTTTTTTATCAAAAATTTTTCTATAGAATTTTTTTTTATCAAAAATTTTTCTATAGAAAATTTTTTTATTAAAAATTTTTTTATTAAGAATTTTTCTATAGAAATTTTTTTTAACAAAAATTTTTCTATAGAAAATTTTTTTATCAAAAAATTTTCTATTTAAAATTTTCCATAGAATTTTTAAAAAGTGTTTTGTAGAAATTTTTTTAATCAAAAATTTTTCTATAGAAAATTTTTTAATCAAAAATTTTTCTATAGAAAATTTTTTAATCAAAAATTTTTCTATAGAAAATTTTTTTCATCAAAAATTTTTCTACTGAAATTTTGTTTTCAAAAAGTTTTTTAAAGAAAATTTTTTGATAAATTTTTTGAAAATTTTTGTGATATAAAAATATTCTTATTGAAAATTTCTTGATATAAAAATATTTTTATTGAAAATTTTTATCGAAAAATATTTGTATCGAAAAATGTCCATCCAATCTAATTTTTATCGAACAATTTTCCAAAGAAAAATTTTTCTATAAAAAATTTTTGAATCGAAAATATCTAAAATTGATTAATATTAGAATTTATTTCTGTTTTGAAAAATATTCCCAATATTTTTAAAAATATTCCCAATGTTTACAAAAATAAACAATAATTTCTATAGAATTTTTTGTTATCAAAAATTTTTCTATAGAAAATTTTTTTATTAAAAATTTTTCTATAGAAATTTTTTTATCAAAAATTTTTCTATAGAAAATTTTTTTTATCAAAAATTTTTCTACAGACAATTTTTTTTATCAAAAATGTTTCTATAGAAAATTTTTCTTTAGAAAATTTTTTTATTAAAAATTTTTTGTAGAAATTTTTTTTTCAAAAATTTTTCTATAGAAATTTTTTTATCAAAAATTTTTCTATAGAAAACTTTCATACAAAAATCTTTTTATAGAAAATTTTTTTATCAAAAAATTTTCTATTTAAAATTTTCCATAGAATTTTAAAAAAATGTTTTGTAGAAATTTTTTTAATCAAAAATTTTTCTATAGAAAATTTTTTAATCAAAAATTTTCTATAGAAAATTTTTTAATCAAAAATTTTTCTATAGAAAATTTTTTAATCAATAATTATTCTATAGAAAATTTTTTTATAGAAAATTTTTTTCATCAAAAATTTTTCTATTGAAATTTTGTTTTCAAAAAGTTTTTTAAAGAAAATTTTTTCATAAATTTTTTGAAAATTTTTTTGATATAAAAATATTCTTATTGAAAATTTTTTGATATAAAAATATTTTTATTGAAAATTTTTATAGAAAAATATTTGTATCGAAAAATGTCCATCCAATCTAATTTTTATCGGACAATTTTCCAAAGAAAAATTTTTCTATAAAAAATTTTTGAATCGAAAATATCTAAAATTGTTTAATATTAGAATTTATTTCTGTTTTGAAAAATATTCCCAATATTTTCAAAAATATTCCCAATGTTTACAAAAATAAACAATAATTTCTATAGAATTTTTTTTATCAAAAATATTTCTATACAAAATTTTTATATTAAAAATTTTTTTATTAAAAATTTTTCTATAGAAATTTTTTTATCAAAAATTTTGCTATAGAAAATTTTTTTATCAAAAATTTTTCTACAGAAAATTTTTTAATCAAAAATTTTTCTATAGAAAATTTTTTTCATCAAAAATTTTTCTATTGAAATTTTGTTTTCAAAAAGTTTTTTAAAGAAAATTTTTTCATAAATTTTTTGAAAATTTTTTTGATATAAAAATATTCTTATTGAAGATTTTTTGATATAAAAATATTTTTATTGAAAATTTTTACAGAAAAATATTTGTATCGAAAAATATCCACCCAATCTAATTTTTATCGAACAATTTTCCAAAGAAAAATTTTTCTATAAAAAATTTTTAAATCGAAAATAATATTAGAATTTATTTCTGTTTTGAAAAATATTCCCAATATTTTCAAAAATATTCCCAATGCTTACAAAAATAATAGTGTCGTGGCAACAATGTTCGAGATTATATTTCGTTGTTCTCTCGAACCTTGCCTAATTGTTCTTTGTTCTTGTCTTTTCTTTAACAAAGCGGCACCAACCAACTCTGTTAACATCCAAATTCGAACTGAATGATTTTAATACTCATTTTCACGAGTTTAATTAATGATCGTGGTATTCACGACAATTAAAAATGTTCTTCGGCTACTGGTGGTATGGGCTGCATACTCCTGCTCATAAGCCATATCTACAATGTGACAATTTCTTGTTCCCAAACTTAAAGAAATGGCATGACAAAAAGAGATTTCACTCCAACTACGAAAGCTCTCAAAAAATGCCTATTTTGATGACCTCTTTAAATCATATTTTTCGGAAGCGATAACAAATTTGACCTAGTCCTACGTGTTATAAAGAACTCAAAGTAGACAATTTTGTATTGAATTGCTTTATTCAAAAGTTTTTGGACTAATTGACCCGAACTTGTAAATGTTAGGCGTTTTAATTTTATATTAAAATTTTATTTTATTTCTAATGGCTTATTATAAAGCTTAAATACTAACCGATCGTTTCTTATATTAGGTTCATCATAGTAGAGACTTTTGCGTTGTAGGTTAGAATTAAATCCCAGACTTTTCGTTTCGATTTAGGTCATTATTTAAAGATTTCTTAAAAATTTATTAAATCTGAAATATTTTTCAAAATTTTAATTTTCTTTTCCTTATGGAATAAATAATTTTGTTGTAATTTCAAGATTTTGGTACTTATACGATTTAGCGCTTTAGTTTAAGATTTCTTAAAATTTTTTAATATTGAAATTTGTGTCCACATTTTACTAATATTTTTCTCTATCTCTCTCTTTCCTTACAGAATAATTTATGCATCATAGTTGCTTCATGTTGGTACTTTTTCAAAGCCCTTAAAGTACCTTGCTAACAATTAAGTTATCGCTACTAGACCCACACAGATATTAAATGGTAGCTGTCGAGACTCCAGTAAGACACTACAACAGGTGGTTAAATAAAAACTAAATGGTCAAAGAGCCGAAAGAAACTGAAATAAAAAAATACAAATTTGTTATTTGTTCGTTGTTGTTTTTGCTATTTATGAGAATGATCATAGAATGATCTTGTGGTGTGTGCGTAGATCGTCATAAGTATAATGGAACGAGTATCTATGGGATGCGATTGAATTGCATGTGAGAGTAGCTGAGAGTTGAGTTCGATTAACAGGAAAACACGAAAACGTTTAAAAGACATACAAGCACAGAAACTGAGAAAGAAAGGTGGAAAGGAGGTAGTCGCAGCAGCACTAGCAGCAACAGGCAGGCAGTCAAAAGTTATAAGAGACAAAAGCAGGTCTTTTGTGAGCGTTTTTACAGCGAGTGTGTATGAGTAGAGTGTGTGTGTGTGTGTGAATCCAAGACGTCATATACCAAAGCTATAAAAGATCTAGGCAATACGTATTGAATCTCTACTAACAAAGATGAACGATCAGCAGCCAAAAAACGTTTGAGCACTCAATTCTGCTAACGCTTTGAAATTGGGCAAAAATACGAAATGAATTTCAAACTCTAGTTTATAGAAAACAACAAAACCGAAACCTTTTTTAATCTAACAACAGATTTCAAAATAACAACAACAGAGAAACACAGAGCGGATAAATACAAAAATATAAAAAAAAACGAGTATGAAAATCAAAATGAGATATTTTCGTATTGAAAAAGTTTTTAAACTGGAAATAAAGAAAAGAGCATAATTTACACGATCGTGAAACAAAAACTCTTAAATTCGAAATTTAAGAGTATAATCGATATATATTAAGACAAAAATAATAATAATAAAACTAATAAATGAAATTTTCGGATGTCAAAGAAAGTGTTAATTGTCTAAATTAAATATAAAACATACACGTTTTTAATATTTGAAAAAAAAAAGAAAAAATATTCCTCTTAAAAAGATCACTGATCCTCACTTTGTATTATTTTGTTTTTAAATATCGATCATTTAGCAAAATTTTTGCTATATACAAAAATAAATAAATTTGTGTTTTATTTAAATATTTTTAAATGCGCGTGCTGTAAATTAAGCAAAGAAGAAAAAAGTTAAATAAATATCGAAAAGATCAGTGACATTTGAAATGAATAAAATAAAACAGAAATAAAAATTCAAATAATCTTACAATACTTTAAATATATAAAACAACTGTTGAGAAATAACCCACCTGCTTTAAACAGCCAATCACAAGATTAAACCCCCTAAATGAAAAGAAAGCAAAAAACCAACAAAAATAATTAAAAAAAAATTTAATTAAATTAAATAAAATAAAAAGATTCAAATTAAAATAAAAATTTCAAAGAAAAAGAAAATGTTATCTATCATTACAATAAATTTTAAAAGAAATCTCCTCAAATGACAGAGTCTTTCAACAATCATTTGCAACTACATACATACAAGATTTTCGTATAATTCGAATAAAATAAAAAAAATTGTATCTCAACATTGAAATTTTTTAATAGATCAATTAAATTCCCCAGAAAAAAAGTGCAAAATATAACAACAACAACAATTTTACTTAATAGTCTAAATTGTTTAAAAGTGATTCATTTCAAATAGATCCTAAAAAAAATAAATAAAAATGTTGCAAAAAATAACTAAAAAAAAATGTTAATTTAATTTAAATAAAAAGTGTTAAAAATTTTATTGTTCAAGATAAAAAAAGAAAAAAATTATAACGAAAAAATGAGGTTTTTGACTGAAAAATATTGATTTGTCTAAACGGATTACGGCAACGGAACTTGAGCAAAAGGTGAGTTATTTTTCTATTAAATATAATAAAATTTTGTTTTAGAATAAGCACTTTTTGAATAATTCTAAGCTAAATATGCAAATATATGCACTTGATTTAAAGCTAGGACTTTTTACTTTAATTTGGGATACATTTTTACTCTTTAGTTCTTAACATATTTTCTTTATTTTACAAAACGTCCAATGCTAAATTTAAAAAAATGTGACAAAAATGTTCATAAATTACAAAAAATTGTCTTATAATAGAAAAGGGCACTTTAATTTATTGTAAAATTTGCAAATATACGCAGAAAATTAATATAAAAAATCTATACAATATGCACTTTTTGAATAATTCTAAGCCAAATATGCAAATATATGCACTTCATTCATATACTGTTATAAAGCTAAGACTTTGGGCTTTAATTGAAGATTCATTTTTATTTTTTACTTCTCACCATATTTTCTTTATTTTACAAAACGTCCAATTCTAAATTTAAAAAATATGACAAAAATTTTCGAAAATTACAAAAAATTTTCTTATAATAGAAAAGGGCTCTTTAATTTGTTGTAAACTTTGTGAATACATATATGCAGAAAATTTATATACAAAAATCTAAAAATGTTAATACAATTTTTTTAGAATATGCAGTTTTCGAAAAATTCTTAGCTAAATATGCAATTATATGCACTTGATTTATATACTGTTATAAAGCTAGGACTTTTTACTTTAATTTGGGATACATTTTTACTCTTTAGTTCTTACCATATTTTCTTTATTTTACAAAACGTCCAATTCTAAATTTAAAAAAATGTGACAAAAATGTTTATAAATTACAAAAAATTGTCTTATAATGGAAAAGGGCACATTAATTTATTGTAAAATTTGCAAATATACGCAGAAAATTAATATAAAAAATCTATACAATTTTGTTTTAGCATATGCACTTTTTGAATAATTCTAAGCCAAATATGCAAATATATGCACTTCATTTATATACTGTTATAAAGCTAAGACTTTGGGCTTTAATTCGAGATACATTTTTATTTTTTACTTCTCACCGTATTTTCTTTATTTTACAAAACGTCCAATTCTAAATTTAAAAAATATGACAAAAATTTTCGAAAATTACAAAAAATTTTCTTATAATAGAAAAGGGCTCTTTAATTTGTTGTAAACTTTGTGAATACATATATGCAGAAAATTTATATACAAAAATCTAAAAGTGTAAATACAATTTTTTTAGAATATGCAGTTTTTGAAAAAATTCTTAGTTAAATACGCAAATATATGCACTTTATTTATATACTGTTAAATTGAGATCCATTTTTATTTTTTACTTCTCACCATATTTTCTTTATTTGTCAAAATGTCCAATGCTAAATTTAAAAAAATATGACAAATTTTCATAAATTACAAAACATTTTCTTATAATAGAAAAGGGCACTTTAATTTATTGTAAAATTTGCAAATATACGCAGAAAATTTATACAAAAAATATTTTAAATACTTTGCTTTATAATATGCAATTTTTGAATAATTATAAGCTAAACATGCAAATATATGCACCTGTTTTATATACTGTTATAAAGCTAGACTTTGGGCTTTAATATAATGTATATTTTTACTCTTTACTTTCTACCATTTTTTCTTTATTTCACAGAACGTCCAGTGCTAAATTTAAAAAATATGACAAAAATGTACTTATTTTATACAAAATTGACTTATTTATAATAGCATTTAAAATTATTGTAAAATTTGCAAATATATGCAGAAATTTATATAAAAAATCTATAAAATGTTATTTTAGCATATGCACTTTTTTGATAATTTTAAGCTAAATATGCAAATATATGCACTTGTTTTATATACTGTTATAAAGCTAAGACTTTGGGCTTTAATTTAATGCATATTTTTACTCTTTACTTTCTACTATATTTTCTTTATTTAACAGAATGTCCTATGCTAATTTTAAAACATATGACAAAAATGTTCGTATATTTCAAAAATGTTCATATAATAAAAAAGTCACTAAAAATTATTGACATTTTTCCAAATATATGCAGAAAATTTAAATAAAAACATGTATAAAATCTATTTATGCCCTTTTTAAATAATTCTAACCTAAATATGCAAATGTATGCACTTGATTTATAAACTGTAATAAAGCTAAGACTTTCGGTTTTAATTTGAGATACAGTTTTACTCTTTACTTCTTTCAAAATTTCTTTATTTCATAAAAAGTCCAATGCTAAATTTCAGAAATATTTATAAAATTTACTTATATTACCCAAAATTTACTTATAATAGGAAAGGGCACTTTAGTTTATTGTAAAATTTGCAAGTATATGCAGAAAATTCAAACAGTTTTCCAGAGCTTAAGTCTAAGCCTTTTAAGTAAGAAAAACTTTTATTTTAATGTCTTTTTGTAAATTCACTTGCAGCGTAAAATTTTTTTAAAATAATTTTATAAACGTAGAAAATTTGATGAAGTTCAAAAAGTCAAACTAATAAAACTGTTTTGCTAAGAAAAGAGTTAATATATTTGCTTTTAATTAGACTAAATATGCAAATATGCCTAAATATGCAAATTTAGGCATATGATTTATATACTATCATAAAGCCAAGACTTTAGGCTTATATAAGGAATACATTTTTACTCTTTATTTCATTCGATATTATTTGACCGATGCCTAATTTAAAAAATATTTCAAAAAGTTAGAAAAAGCCAGTTATTTTATGGGCTTAGGGCAAAATATGTCAATATATGCAAAAAGTTTATACACCGAAGTAAAGCTTAGATCATACCCTTCAATTTAAGCTATAAATATTTTGTAATTTATATTGATCAATCTTAAAATCGGAAGGAAATAGGCCTTTTAATTAGAAAACATTTATGTAGACGATTTATATAATTTACAGCAAATATGCCTAAATATGCAAATTTATGCATACGTTTTATGCACTGCCATAAAGCTGAGACTTTTGGTTTTTATAAGTGATACAGTTTTACTCTGTATTTCTTCGAATATTTTATTTTTTGATTTCACAGAACAGCTAATGCTTAATTGAAGAAATATTTCAAAAATTTAGAAAAATTAGTTAATTTAAGGGTTTTGGGGAAAATATGTCAATATATGCAGAAAGTTTATAAGCCGATATAAAGCTAAGACCTTTTAATTTAAGCTATATATATTTATATTAATCAAGCTTAAAATCGAAAGGAAATAGGTCTTTTGAGTAGAAAATAATTAAGCATTTATATAGACGATTTATATAACTTTAGAGCAAATATGCCTAAATATGCAAACTTTGGCATATGGTTTATAAACTATTATAAAGAAGAGATTTTGGGCTTAAATCTAAGATCCATTTCTAGTCTTTATATCTTTTTATATACTTTTATTTCATAAACCAGCCAATGCTTAATATATTAAATATTTCAAAAAGTAAGAAAAATACACTTTAATTATTGGTTCAGTCCAAAATATGCCAATGTATGCAAAAAGTTTAGACACAGAAGTAAAGCTAAGACCTTATCTTCTGATTTAAGATATATTCAGTAATATATATTGATCAATCTTAAATTTGAAAGGAAGTAGGTCTATATTTAAAAAAAAAAAAGAAAATTATTGTTTAACTATTTGTATAGATACTTTTATATTTATGGAGCAAATATGCATTAATATGCAAATTTAGGCATATGTTTTATATACTGTCATAAAGCTAAGATTTTGGGCTTTAATTTGAGATATATTTGTACTCATTATATCTTTTTATACTTCTTTAATTTCACAGAACGGCCAATGCTTCCTTTAATAAATATATAGAAAAGTTAAAAAGAGCCAGTTTATTAATTGTTTCAAGGCAAAATATGCTAATATATGCAAAAAATTTATACACCGATATAAAGCTAAGACTTTGTTTATTCATTTAAGATATAGTTCTTCTTTATATTGATCAATCTCAAAATCGAAAGTGAATATTTCTTTTTGTAAATAAAATAATTTAGCATTTTTTTAATTTTAGACCGATTATGCAGAAATATGCCTAATATGTGCATGATGTATATACTATTTTGAAGCTGAAACTTTAGGCTTTCATTTGAGATATTAAATTGAAAATTCTTCCTTGCATATTTTGAATTGCTGTTGGAAGTTTTAGGGTGTTTTTGTGGAGAAAAGAATTATTTAAAATGAAAATATCAATTTATGTTTTTAGTGTAAATATGCATAAATATGCAAATATATGCAGGTGATTTATATACTGTTAAGAAGATAAGACTTTAGGCTTTAACAAATACATATTTTAAAGATTCACTTTTATAAAAAAATAAGTCAGCTGATGATCAAAGCCATCAAAGTCATTTCGTTTTGTCAATCAAATTTTTTTTTTCAAAAATGGATCTATAAAAATTTTGTACTCAGAACTTCCTTAAAATAATATCCAAACTTAATATAAGCTTAAAATGGTTTTGCCACTTTTACTTTGTATACGAGGGTTGCATTTTATGTTTTGAGATTACAAAATTAGAATAAATATTTTTTATATAAAATTTGTTTCTTTCTTTTCAAAATATTCTTCATAAAGATCATTATAATGATCTTTATGATTGTGAATCAATAGCATCTTTTTCGTTTCGATTAGAGTACCTCCAAAATATAATTTTTAATGTGGCGGAGAATGATCCTTCTTTGTTTTTATTTCTATTTTCGAAGACTTTTAGCGAAATATATTTTTGTGCTTTATTCATAATTGAAAGATCTTGCACGATTGTATTATAACTATTTTCGACAAATCAATTTATCATACCAAATAAATACAATTAAGCGAATATTAAAGCCAAATAAATAGCTTTTCGAAATCTATCAATTTCTATTGTTGACATCTAATTTTCTACTTGCACTTCTATTGTAATTGCGGTTATTAAAAAATTTTACTCACGTTACTTTAATATTCATTCATTTATTCATTAATTCTATTTATAATACATATCCATTTATTAGTGTTTTTTATGGCATTAATTATTACTTTTGTTTTTCAAAAAAAAAAAAACGTATGAAAATAATATTTTTTTATTTATATTTAAACGGATCGACAATAATAATTTTGGTCTCTCTGAATGAAAGTGCATTTTTGAGATAATGTTTAACAACCAGATACATTTCAGTTAAATTATTTATTATTAGATACACACACAAAAAACTAAAACAACAACAATTTTACGTTTTAATTTTCGTGGAAATCTATACAAAACAACAATAAAATGGAAAACAATAGAAAAATTAGAGGAATTTTTTTTTCAGAAATATTTTACAATAGATTGGGATAAATATGGATAAGAGATAATGTATAGTTAAAGTATTTTATAGTGTAGATATATGTATATTATTAAAAGTATTTAAAATTGACTAAATAACAATTTGTTACAATTGTTGAGATTTTCAAAAACTAATTAATTGGGAAGAATTTTAAAGGAATTTAATTGGAATTTAAAAAATTTTATTAGCAATTACATGAGTTAAAAAAAATTTAAGTTTTTGAATTTCTAATAATCATTGAGGTCTTCCGATTATAAGAAGGGTCAAAATTTAATATAAAAAAGAACGAATTGAGGTTGTCATTCCGTGTGTAAGTTCCTTAATGTTAGTTTAGAAATCAAAATGGATATGCATATATTCTGAATTCTTATGAAATTCTAAGACGATTGAGCGATGACTGTCTGTCTGTCCATCTGCCTGTCCGTCTTTCTGTTGAAAGCACGATAGGGCCTAAATGGAAGGAGAAATTTTCGTAGAAAATTTTGTTTTGGAATATGCACTTTTTTATGGATTCTAAGCTAAGATGCAAATATATGCACTTAATTTATACACTATTATAAAGCTAAGACTTTGGGCTTTCATTTGAAATACACTTATACTCTTTACTTCTCACCAAATCTTCTTTGTCTTACAGAACGTCCAATGCTAAATTTAAAAAATATTTTAAATTTTACTTATAATAGCAAAGGACACTTTAATATTTATTATTTTCTTCCGATACTATAAACGGTCGAAATTTATTATACCCACCATCAAAAAGAGTAGGGCTTTAGTATATTCTGAATCCCTTTGAAATTCCAAGACGATTGAGCGATGACCGTCTGTCTGTCCATTTGTCCATTTGCATGTCCATTTGTCTTTCCGTCTGTCTGTTGTCGGCACGATAACGCCTAAACAAAAGGAGCTAGGTCACTGAAATTTGGCAAAAATATTATTATATTTCTTAGAAAATTTTGATATTGAAATTGGGCGAAAACGGTTTACATTTAACCATAGATCCCGCATAACCTTAACTAGGCTTCTCGCATATTTGCTAATAAATGAGAAATTATAACAGGTAGATATATAAGCACTAGGCGGAATATAAAATTGCATTGAGATCGGTTCACATTTAACCATAGCTCCCATACAAAACACTTACGGAAACAGCCTAAATTTCACCTAAAATACACTTAAATGCCAATAAATTTTATATAAAATTTAATAAAATTTTGTTTTGGAATATGCTCGTTTTTAATGATATTAAGCTAAATATGCAAATATATGCACTTGATTTATATACTGTTATAAAGCTAAGACTTTGGGCTGGTACTTGAGATATATTTTTACCCTTTACGTTTTACTAAATTTTCTTTATTTCACAGAACCAAAATTGAAAAAATATGACAAAAATTCACATTTAATAATGGCTCCCTTACAAAACACTTACAGAAACTGCCTAAATTCTACTTTATCAAAAATTTTCTATAGAAAATTTTTTTATAAATAAATTTTTTTGAAAAAATTTTTCTATCAAAAAATTTTTACAAAAAAACTTTTCAATCAAAAATTTTTCCATCATCTATAAAATTTTTGTATCAAAAAATTTCTATAGAAAATTTTTGTATCAAAACATTTCTATAGAAAATTTCTCTATCAACAAATTTCTATACAAAATTTTTTTTTTCAAATAATTTCTATAGAAAATTTTTCATGAAAAAACTTCTATGGAAACTTTTTCTATCTAAAAATTAGTATAAAAAAAATTTCTTTAAAAAATTTTTCTATCAAAAAATTTTGAGGAAAATTTGTACATGAAAAAAATTTTATAGAAAATTTTTTTATGAAAAAATTTTTTTATCAAAAAATTCCTATAACAAATTTATATAGATAACTTTTTTTTCAGAAAATTTCTAAAGAAAATTTTTTTATTAAAAATTTTCTATAAAAAATTTCTTTATAAAATTTTTCTATGAAAAAATTTTTTTATTAAATTTTTCTATCAAAAAGTTTCCAGGGGAAGTTTTTTTGATTAAAAAATTACTACAGAAAATGTTTCTATCAAGCAGTTTCTATAGAAAATTTTGTATAAGAAACTTTCTATAGAAAATTTGTGTATCAAATAATTTCTACAGAAAATTTTTGTATCCGAATATTTCTAAAGAAAAATTATGTATCAACAAATTTCTATAAAAAATTTTTCTATCAAAAAATTTTTATACAAAATATTTTTATCAAATAATTTATATAGAGAATTAATTATAATGAAAATCATTTTAAAGAAACTTTTTTAATTAAAAATTTTGTATAGATAAAATTTCTATATAACATTTTTCTATCAAAAAATTTTTAAGAAAATTTTTACATGAAAAAAATTTTATAGAAAATTTTTTTATGAATAAATTTCCATAAATTTTTTTTTTATCAAAAAATTCCTGTAAAGAATTTATATACATAATTTTGAAAAAAATTTTATGAAAAATTTTCTATGAAAAAATTTCTTTACAAAATTTTTCTATGAAAAAAAAAAAAAAAAAATTCTATGGAAAGTTTTTTTTTTTTGTTATCAAAAAATTACTATAGAAAATATTTCTATTAAACAATTTCTATAGACAATTTTTGCATCAAAAAATTTTTCTATAGCTAATTTTTTGTTAGTTAAAATTTTTTCTTAATGAAATTAATGAACAATTTTTCGTTAATTAAAATTTTTTCTATAGAATATTTTTTGTTTATATAAAAATTTTTAATAGAAAATTTTTCGTTAATTAAAAATTTTTCTATAGAAAATTTTTCGTTTAATAAAAATTTTTCTATAGAAAATTTTTGCCTTAAATGCCAATAAATTTTCTAAAAAAATTAATAAAATTTTGTTTTTAAATATGCACTTTTTTAATGATTTTAAGCTAAATATGCAAATATATGCACTTCTATAATATACTGTTATAAAGCTAAGACTGGGCTTTTATTTGAAATACATTTTTACACTCTACTTTTTACAAAATTTTCTTTATTTTACAAGAAATCCAATGCTAAATTTGAATATGACAAAATATGACAAAAATTTTCTTAAAATTTAAAAGGGCGCTAGAAATTATTGTAAAATTTGCAAATATAAATTTATATAAAAAAATCTATAAAATTTTGTTTTAAAATATGCACTTTTTTAAGTATTATAAACTAAATATGCAAATATATGCACTTCAATTATATATCGTTATAAAGCTAAGACTTTAGGCTGTAATTTGAGATACAGTTTTATTCTTTACACTTCATTAAATTTTCTTTATTTCACAGAACGTCCACTACTAAATTTTGTGAAAAAATATTTTCAAATATGTCAAAAATCTAGATTATAATATGCAATTTTTAATTATTCTAAGCAAAATATGCAAATATATGCACTTGATTTGTACACTGTTATAAAGCTAAGACCTTAGGCTTTAATTTGAGATACAGTTTTCTTCTTAGCTTTTTATTAAATTTTCTTTATTTGACGGAACGTCCAATGCTAAATTTAAAAAATATGACAAAAAATTTCCTTTAATAGAAAAGGGCGCTATAAATTATTGTAGAATTTGGAAATATTTGCAGAAAATTTATATAAAAAAAATCTATAAAATTTTGTTTTGAAATATGCACTTTTTTAAGAATTCTAAGCTAAATATGCAAATATATGCAATTGATTTATATACTGTTATGAATCTAAGACTTTGGGCTGTAATTTGAGATACAGTTTTATTCTTTACTTCTTATTCAATTTTCTTTATTTTACAGAACGTGCAATGGTAAATTTAAAAAATTATGACAACAATTTTCAAATATTACAAAAATCTTCTTATAATAGAAATGGGCGCAATAAATTATTGTAAAATTTGCAAATATATGCAAAAAATGTACACAAAAAAATCTATAAAATTTTGTTTTAGAATATCCATTTTTTTTAAATTCTAAGCTAAATATGCAAATATATGCACTTTATTTATACACTGTTGTAAATCTAAGACTCTGGCCTTTAATTAGATATACATGTTTACCCTTAACTTTTTATTAAATTTTCTTTATTTTACAGAACTTCCAATGCTAAATTTATAAAGTATGACAAAAATTTTCATATATTACAAAAGTTTTCTTATAAAAGAAAAGAACGCCATAAATTATTGTAAAATATGCGAATATACGCAGAAAAATTTTATAAAAAAAATCTATTTAAAAAAAGTCTAATTTATTTTGGAATATCCACTTTTTTATAATTCTAAGCTAAATATGCAAATATATGCACCTGATTTATAGACTGCTATAAGGCTAAGACTTTGGGCTGTAATTTGAGATACATTTTTACTCTTTACTTTTTACTAAATTTTCTTTATTTCACAAAATGTCCAATGCCAAATTTAAAAAATATGACAAAAATTTTCTTATTATAGAAAAGGATGCTATAAATTATTGTAAAATTTGCTAAATATGCAAATATATGCACTTAATTTTTATGCTAATAAAAAGCTAAGACCTTGGGATTTAATTTGAGTTACTTTTGAACTCTTTACTTCTTACTAGATTTTCATTACTCTACAGAACGTCCAATGCTTAGTTTGAAAGATATTTCAAAAATTTACTTATAATAGAAAAGGGTCCTTCAATTTATTGTAAAATTTGCAAATACACTCAGGAAATTATTACAGTAACTGATTGTTTGTTGTTTAGGAAATTTTCGGTTATGTTGTTTTCAAATGAATATTCATTTAAATTTATATGAAAATTGATTTTTAACATATTTATACATTTGTTTAAAAAACAACATACAAAAAAATACTGAGAATCCGTAACATTTGAAAATATCAGTTGTTTAGTTTTTATAAATTTTTTCAATTATTGTATCAAATATAATTCGTATTTGTTTAATTATTGGTTTTCCTTAAGTATCTTAGGTTTGCTTACTGAAGAAACTTTTTATAATACTGGCCTCCTATCACGGGGTATGGCCTAAGCAAACAACAAACTTTGTTTTGTCTGGTTGGTTTTTTGGTGCCTTAAAGGATATAACCTTTTTATGGTTTCGTCTTTAATGTTACGTTAATTACAAAAACAAATGAAAATTGTCCGTTTTACGTAGTTTTTTACCATTCAATTTTTTAAAAATAAATGAAAATTTCCGTTTTTTATACTAAAAATGTAGTTTAAATTTTTGTCAGTAATTTTTTTGAAAACAACTTAATATTCCCTTTTTAAAACTGAAAATGTAGTTTAAATATTTGTCAGTTAAATTTAAATGAAATATTTATTGAATTTGAATGAAAAATCAGTTGACCGGTTTTTAAATGAATATTCATTCATTTCAAATTACATTTTAAGTTAATTTTACTTACATAATATTCTGAGTGTATATGCAGAAAATTTATATAAAAAATGCTAATAAATCATAAACTGTAGCAGCTATGTCTACTAAATTTAGCACAAGAAAGTTTTATGTCAATGCCAGCCAGTGTTTAAAATTTTGTCTTTATCGGTCACCATTTGACTATTGCTCCCATATTCAAAAATTAGGGAAATACAAAAATACTAAAAATATAGGGTGTTTCTGTCCTTCAAATGAAAGCGCTATAGCGCCTTAACGAAAAAAATTGTGTATCGAAAATAAGCTAAATCGGTTTACATTCAGTTAGAGCTTTCATTAAACCCCGCCCAGGGAATCACATTAATACTTATAAATTTGATACAATTGTAATAGCTACGACAACTTAATTTAGAACAAATTGATCAGTATATCAAATTTCATGGGAATCGGTCCATATTTGACCATAGCTTTCATATAAAAACCACTTCCGGAAACCACTAAAATGCCACAAACGCCAGTTTAAGGCTATTAAATTATAAACCATGACAGGTAAGGCCACTAAATTTTGCACAAATAAGCTTTATATAAATACCAACCAATGCATACAATTTTGTGGCAATCGGTTACCATTAAATATAGTTCTTACATATATAACATGCCCTATTTTATATCTACAATCAAAAAGATTTGGAAGTACATTCAGTGTATTAAGATCGCACCTACGAAATTAGATAGCTATCAATCAATGCTATGTTCATCAGACTTTATATACGATGGATGCATTAGAAACATCTAACAATATATATGAACCTGCCGTATACAAATTTTCAATCACTTTAATTCATTGTTCAATTAAACGAACAAACTTTCATTCAAACAACGAAACTTTTTGTTTGCCTGGCGCATGTTTCTAGTATAAAATTAATCATATTCTTTAATTGTTGGAACCAACAAAGTTCCTATTTTTTTCTCCCGAAATACAAAAGAAAATATTTCATAAGTAGCCATTGTTTGGCTACTTATCACACAGATGTGACAGTTCTAAATGTCAGACAATAGGAAATATTTTTTTGAATAAAAACTTAACGAAATTGTCAATCGTAAGCGTAAACTTGGCAAATGAAATGACAGTTAAATTAACTGTCATACTTAGTAGCTTTAGTAGTTTTTGTTGTTATTTTTGTTTTAAAAATAGTAAACAAATGTTGGCGGTTTTTCAAAAACTGACATTTAACACTTAAGTGTTAATATCTCTATTAGTTAAGTATATGAAATTCTTTTATTTGGAAAAATTTTAGCTTTTTTTTAAATAAATAAATCAATTTGTACTTTTATAAGACTTTGGTTTTCAAAAATAAATTCTAAATAAGCTAAGGAATTTTTGAAAAAAAGTAAAAATGTCAATATTAAAAAAAAAGTGTTTCGAGTAAAATTTTGTAGTTGTATATATTAATATATAGTTTTAACTTAAATAAAACTGTACAATGTCAAAATTTCTAAAAATTCAGACAATTTTGAAATATTGATCAAATTCATCTGACATTTAAACATTGATTTATCATTTAAAATTTCTAGAAATTTTAGCTCTAATGCCTGTTTGTTGGGCTTAAAATATATTTTTTTTAATAAAAATTATTAACCCTTCATTAATTTGTTGCTTATAAGCAACATTGCACATTTTCTGGTTATAGTTTTTGTTGTTTTTGGTAACTTTTTTTCCCAACTAAAATTAACTTTTGTGAGCATTTAATTATGAAGATACATTTTTAAAAGTTTTACAAGCATTAATTTCTGACCTTGTTGAAGTGGTGTAAAAACGTGTGTAAAAAATGTGTAAAAAAGGTGTACAAAAATAAAAGGAAAGTAAAAGAATTTTTTCAAAAGAGTGAATTTTGGGGATAAAGTTGGTACAATTTAAAAAAAGTTCTTATTCTCATGTCAGGAATTTCATAAACACAATGTTGCTTATAGGCAACATTTGTCCTGAATGTACCTCCAAATCACTTTACACTGAAAGTTAGTTTGAAGTCGAAAAACGAGATCATGTCTGTGTGTGAAACTGCTTTAAAAGAAGAAGAACAAGTTAGAGTGTTATATTCGGCTGTGCCGAATCTTATATACCCACCAGCAAATTGTGTTTAATTCAGAAACATTTCTCAGATATATTACGAGAGTGCAGCTAATTCAAAATGTGGACCAAATTCAAATAAATTTGTTAGGCTTTTTGGTACTGTTGGTAAAATCTTTGGATTAAATTCGGAAGCAGTAGCTTTATGGTTCAATATTTAAAAGTATCTAAGTGATTTCCCTGTCTCATAACCGGGTATAGTTTTACATCAAAAACCTATTAAATACTTTTTGTTGTTCTTAATAGTTGGGCCAAATAAGTTGATAGTAAAACGGCAAGTCCACATATTTTGTTAGGAGTTCCTAATGCATCCACATCATATAAAGTCTGAACTAAGCATTGATTGATACCTATCTAATTTCGTATGTGCAATTTTGATATAAAACGGGGATATTGTTATATGTAAAAATTATAGCTAAGTGGTCGCCGATTGTCACAAAATTTTATATACTGGTTGGTATTTGTATAAAGCTTATTTATGCATAATTTAGTGATCATAGCTGTCATAGTTTATAATTTATAATAGCTTTTTACGGGCGTTTGTGGCATTCTAGTGGTTTCCGGGAGCGGTTTTTATATGAAAGCTTTTGTCAAATATGGACCGATTTTCATAAATAATTTGATATACTGATCAATAGCAGTTTGAAATTTCTCTATTCTAAATTTAGTCATCATAGCTATTACAATTGTATTTCATTTATCAGCATTAATGTGTTTCCCGGAGCGGGGTTATATGGGAGCTCTAACTAAATGTAAACCAATTTAGCCCATTTTCAATACACAACCTTTTCAAGATACCGAAAATGCTTTTGACCAATTTTGTCTCTCTATCTCTTTTAGTTAAGGCACTATCGCGCTTTCATTTGACGGACATAAACCCCTATCTTCTTGGTAATTTTGTGATTCCGTAAATTTTTTATATGAAACCTATGGTCAAATCGTGACCGATTGTAACGAAATTTTTCACACTGGCTGACATTAACTTAAAACTTCCTTTTGTTAAATTTAGTGGCCATAGGTGTAAAAGTTTATCATTTATTGGCATTTAAGTGTATTTGAGG